>JAQGDG010000114.1:0-369321 GCA_029844215.1 Przewalskia tangutica | reverse complement strand
AACATTACTTATTGTGGTTTTTTAAGAACTCAAGATCCAACTCCAATCAATTGTTACTAAGATCAAGGATACATGATTTACAATGTCGCAGTTATCATCCCGATAAAGTTAACAAACATTTTAATTGTAAAATAAACCCCCAAGGTTTCTATCTTTTTAAAACGGTGATGTATTTTACTTTAAGCTAACTATACATAACACCTATCATAATATATTTATTTTTACTTTGTTTCCATTGTTTCTAAAGTGTAGTTAAAGCTTACGCGATATGTGGAATTGTAAATAAAATCATCAGGAGCAGTGAATTGTATACTTGCTCTAATGCTAACAGAATGTCTTATACCTATATTCTTCGTCAGATCGTGATATATACGTTGTCTAAAGTTGTCTATGCAAGCATGTACGCATTCATACTCGCATTTCGGGCCCATGAATAAAATAGCCATGTAGCCAATCGTATGTTATATTCGGACCATGTTTGTAGATTTGAGCGAAGCTAGCCTAATATCACACGCAATCATGTCGTGATTCGCAGATTTTGATTTAGTTCAGTCTAGTCAAGTAGTCTCATTCGGATTTTAGTCCAAGTTAAATGCATGTGAAGTATTCCCGAATCTATAGGAGTTCCTGCAATACGATGTTCTCGTAAGTCACCTAACACGCGGTGATTAATATGAAACGCTGATGTGAACCTCAGAGGATTGCTGGAACCGATTTTGACTATTTTTTGGGGCCACTGCTTTGGCTATTTTTGGGACCACCTGAAGCATATGTCGGCCTGATCTTCAATTTCGCTTAGATTGATTTTTAGCCCCTGCTTGGATCGGTTTTTTTGCCATTTCGGATTTTGAATTATTTCATTGCTGCACGTGATTATTTATGAAAAAATGTGCCTAGTTGTTCCTATTATCATCACCGCATCCATCCATAAACTCATTTCCTTTTAAGTTTGGTCTCTCTTTAACCGTGCATCCAGATTGCTGCAGTGATGTATTTAGTTATGCGCAAGGTTAATCAGTACCATTATCTCAATTCGCTTATTGCTTAGGTCTCTGGCTGAATTGGTTTTAAAACAAGTTAAACGAATCGCTAAATGTCATCTGAGTCTATTAAGATAATTAGCCACGCGATGTTGCCAAGCATGTCAGGACTGCTTCAATCCTCGGCATACACATATTAATCCATAAGTTTACCGACGTTATTCTCCTCGCCGGTTTTTTTGGTATCATTAAGCCGTTGTAATTATTTATTGTAAAGAAAACCCGCAAAACTTTAAAAACCAGCTGGCTCGCAATTCATTATTTTGGCCGACACTAACCCGTCCCTGCCCTTGCATTTCCTGTCCATTTAATCGCCTATTAAAATAAAGTGATTAATATGTATTTAGCGTGCCGTGTCAACTAACGTTACTATTTTTTTTATGTTTTTCTGGATGATACTAATCTTTCTATTTTATCCTCTTGTCTTATTTTACACGATACGACGGAATAACCAAGCAGTCTCGGTGATGCAGACTCCATCACGACTTCCACATATCGCCAACTACACTCCTCCGCCTCGCACAGGCTTCCAAACGCCTATAGGATGTAGTGATGTCACTATCCGCTTCAGACGTCGCAACGACGCCTAATCTCACTTCCCTCTTCTTTACGCTTATTTATGCATTGGTTTATTTGCTTATTCATTTATTATGGTCGCAGTATTTAGACTAACCTTGTAATTAACCAGGGATAATTAATTTCTCATGTAGTCTGGAATACTTCTGGAAGGGTAGTTTAAATATTAATTCATCCTTACTTAGTCTAGACTCACTATATAAAAATCTAAAAAAAAAAAAATAATCCTATATACTTTTAGTCCTGTAGGCTTAATATATTTCTCCGTATTTAGTCTTTAACAAATAAACTTTATCACAAACTTTTCATAAATATTATAGGAAGTAATTTTCAGACATACGTATAAAAGTTCATAAGTAATCTTTATAAGAATCTTAACCTATGATATCGTTAGTGGGTAATCATTTTCTTACTTTTGTCAAGAATAAAATGATTTCATTTCATAATCAACTTTGTATATATATATTTTCTATTTAATCTTATAAGACCCTTTTAGTTATCAATATACATTCTTAGATATTGCCACATCCTTTTTTACTTAGTAAAAATCCTTTTTCTAAACATATACCTTAGCCAAATAAATTAACCTATGTTTGAAATCCAAGGGACAATCGCAAAGTTAATCTGATCTTTTTGTGGTGCTCATACACCTTCCCCTTTGCGATACATAAGAATCCTTACATCAGACCCTTATTTAGTTCCATGCACTCATTAAAACGGAGTTAATGCCGACTTTAATCCGCTTAGTGTTTGAAAGTGTCCTAATTCTACCTAAAATAATTGTGTGCGTATGACTTCCTAGCAACCATTTAGCATTTTTAAATATTTAAACACTTCTTAACACTTTAACATTTATTTATTTCCTAACATTCTTATTAAGCAGGTGATTCGTTAGAAAAGTCGTATTTAAATGGTGCATGCCGTATAAAGAGGCTGTAACAAGTGGCAGTGCGGTCACTTTCTTCAGTATTCCACTATTCCTAGACAAGCATGATTTTATAGATCCCGAACTGCTTTCCCCCGAAATACCACATACGATCTTTGACACAAATTTTTATCCTCAAAATGAAGTTAAGATTTTAATTTAGATTTACACTCTAGCATTTACTTATACACCCACTAGTTTAAATGTCTCATATCCCCTTAGTATGAGACGAGGTCCCACAAAACGACTTAATAAAATCGGGCCAATGGAAATATTTTGACAGTGACGCACTCTAATCAAGTAGCTATATGTAAAACTTGTAAAAATGTTTATTCTTTTAAAATCGACAAGTGTTACATGCTGGGACGTGGGGGTTTATGGGTAAGACACCTATCAGAAAACACAAAGCCTTGTACGCCCAATACATTATTGAAAAGATGCAGCGCAAAGTGTGATCGCCCTCAATCAGACAAGGTTCACATATCAGCCCTGACAAAGTACATGTGGTCAAATTAACCTCATGGCGACGGAGTGAGTCAGAGGCCCTAAATACGTATAAACATAAAGATAAAAAGTGAAGTTACTCAGCAAAATTAGTCATTGGGAGGTTTTACTTTTTCATTTCTCAATCAGCTCGGTTTTATTCATTATATTAGAGATATGTATAATCCCGCTTATAAAGGTTTTCCTAGATCAACTAAGCTAAGAGACGGTTTAAATTTGCACACTAATATCAAATAATATTTGCGCGTTTATTCATTATATCATTTAAATTGCAAAGTCGCTTCTAACTTCGGGACATATATCGTAGTACTAATTCGCTGGCCATGATTATTTAACAGAATCATCGTCATCGATAGATTATAAACTGGTCTCATGCAAAAACGCATTTTTAGTATATAGATATATCGATAAGTAGGCACACTGCGAGTTTATTTCAAAAATATTTATTCAAACCGCGATTATTACTTTAATAACTCGATAAAGGCTTATGAACATTACATTAGATAATGCATCTTCTAACAATGCCGCTAGTATTTATATTTTAAAAGTAGTTTTAACTCCGCTTTTTCAAAACATTTTCATATCAAATGTAGCGCGCTTATATTTATAACTTAGTTGTAAAGGATTTGTCTTTCACTTTTTCAAGATATTCTTGAAAAATACAATTTGTTATACACTTTATTTTTAAAAATAATAGAATTCAACAAAGAAAAGAATATAAAAACTTGTCATACGATTGTGGACTATCTTACGTAAAAATTCTCCAAGTTAAGTACCAATACTAGGTGGAATTCTTTATACTTGACCAACTAGTTGGTTACCATGATCAGAGAAAACCTATCACTTTATTTTTTAACGCCCATAATCAAAAATCCAAATGATATGATCGTGATAATGATCGCACAAAATTAAAGAACTTATTGTATTTCTAGAGAATTTTCAACGAAAGTAAAGAAAAGAATTTCTTCTACTTTATAAATATCCTATCCTACTATTTCAACTATGTTATTTTATATAACTATAATATTTTACTTCTTAAAGAATATATGGAAAACCTCGCTATAAGTCACTATTAAAAATGTTTAAGAAATTAAAAATATTTTATTCCTATTCCTCTATTTATATTATTGGTGATGATTAACCCGACAATTAAAGTAGTAGGGTTGTAAAGTCTTATTGAAAATATTTATAATCAGATGGACGCACTTCACCACCTCCAACTCCCAAAAATTTAAAATGTCGAGCCACCTATTGAACAAACGCTTGTAGCTTATGTTGTCGAATAACGAAGATGAATGCAAAAAGTATATCTACATTATCAAGAAAGTGCTAGTAACCAACCTATTGCACTCATCTTCTTCTCTTCAACACACTCTAAAAGACATGTCTGCTTTTCGCATGGCTAGTATTGATTCTATCAAAGCCTCTAAACAAATGTGCGCGGGTAGCAAGTAAGCAACCAAATTAGCGAAGTTCGATGTTTTTGTTTCATAGTTGTAATTCCACCTTACCAAGCGCTTATCAAATGGCAAGTTAAAAGGCGCTTAAGACTCATTAAACATCGGATGCAGAACGAGAAGACATTTCCGACACTTTCAATGAGCGGCCCTTAGATATTTTGAACATTCAAACGCTATCAATCGCTTCAAAGCGTTTTTCGCCAGCAGTATTTCAGTCAGAGCAGTTACGCATACACTCATTAGCCGAGACAACTGAGGACGGCTAAGGTGATTATCTCGTGAGATCGGATACGAGCGAGCGTAATTCAGAGATTAACGGGGGTTAAGAAGTACTTAACAACTACAACGAGCATTTTATCCAAGCGCACGAGTAGCGACGTGGAACAATTTGACCAAGTTATACCAATTCCAACCGAAGAACCACACGAAATTATAAAGAAACTAGAAAAAGTATTTTCAAATTGGTAATTTATTTCATTGCAATTTTTCTATTTCATTGAATGTTGTAATTCTGAATCTTGTATATTTCAATGAAATAATTAATAATATATTTAGGCACAAACAAATTAATGGGATGTTTTTTTTACACTCTTCTTGTCTTTGCTTTAATTATTTAGTTTATACTTTATACTTATAAATATATTATATATATGAATATAATTATAATACTACAATATTATAATAAAAGTATAATACGTAGGGTCATTTATTCATATCACTATATGACTATACGTTAATGTTACTTTGTTATAATTTAGTATTTTAATTTAGTGAAAAATTAAAAAACCCGTCTACTGCTCGACTCCGAATTCGCCCCTGTCCCGCTTTCCGAATCTGGCCCCGGACTTCTGCCCAACGGATCGATCGGACGGACGACACTGTCGCCCCGCTTAGTCCCCGTCCCGCCCAGCCCGCCCCACCGCAATTCTCGCCTCCTTCTCTGCACTCCGACCCCGTCCCGATCCCGCTTAGTCCTCGATCCCCGGCTGGCCCGACCCACCGTCAAATTTGCTACTGTCATGTCGAGCCGAAGCTTTCATTAGCTGAAAGAGATATTGGTACGTAAGCCAGCGGTATTCGAGACATAGAATACCGATCTTCGTTGGTTAAGCCACGGTTCGCTCCACGCCGTAAATGAAGCGGCGACGAATGTAATGACGACGGGTACTGCGACGTTATTGGGAACGAGTCGTAATCGCTGGCGAGCCGCTCATGGACGCGACACTAATTCATCGTTAGCCATCGAGCTTAGGCGAAATTTCAGCAAATACCCTGCAGCAGAGTCAGGCGCTCTTTGAGGCGTAATGGTCAACGAAAAACTCAAAAGTTTTTTTTTACTTTACTGGTCGCCTCCGCATCGATTCTCCACACTTCGGCATTACGACCACCATTATTGTCGATTGAATCCTCTCAATTATTGTGTCATTACATGACTATCGAACTATGACATTAGTTGCAGGCTAGGACGACAGAGGTCATACACTATAAATCGAGGCCTCGCTCCAATTAAAGAACACGCAATTAGATTTTCTGAACTTCTTCTTCTCTAAGCATTCCTTCATACACTCAAATATTCTTCTTGAGAAACACTTGAGTTTTTTTGCTCATTTGTTAGTTGTTGCTTTATCTTGAGAGACAGTTGTCCATCTACGCAAAATGATATATACGGGGCAATAACGTTCTTGCCGATAGAGCTTAATATCACTCGACTCACCAAATACCATTTTAATTCACCAGATTTGAAGTCTCTTGGTTTCAGTTGTCAAGATCACGAGCTTGGCCGAAATTGGACTCAAGAACGCAAATTCAAGACGATCAAGTTAACTCACAACTTATCCATCGTATTACAACTCTTGTTGGCTACAAGACTGTTAACTATTGTAATTCTTTTTTTATCCTTTCGAAGTACTTATAATAGTTGTATATTATTCTCGTACATCCATGGTGACTTACAAAAAGCACGAGATTGAGATTGAAATATGAGAGTTACCCTCTGCTTGGTGTTTTTCTTAATGACCCAAAGAGTTTGATCGATATAAGAACAATGACCGTTTAGTTCCCTTTTAAAAGATGCGTTGCTTCTCTTTATGTCGATTAGTTTTTTTTTGTAGTTTTTATTTATTAAATAAAAGGGTATTTACATTGATAGGAGGGGTATCATCGTAATTTAACTTTTAAGTTAATGGTTTCATACTTTTAATATAATATTAGTCTCTATGTTCGTGTTTTGCACGAATATATCTTGCGTTAAATATTATGAAATGTGTACTTAAAATAATAAACTTTCAACTTATTTATATTCTATAAATATTATCAAGTATTGCAATTTTTTCCAATACAGAATAATTTTCTTATAAAAATAATATAATATTAAAGGGCATAAAAATCGACTAGTATTGTCGAATCAACATTTCATACGTTTTGTACCTATGTGCAATGCCATTAAATGCGAAATGAAAAGGATAAAAAATGTCCTTAACGTATTTAATATGGTTTAAATTTTTCATCCTTCCACCTATTGGACTTCTATTGTCCTTAACGTTAGTTTTTAGGTTAAAAGTGTCCATCCCTCCACCTATTGGACCCAAATGCCCTTACAGTGCTAACTTGAAAATTACATTCAATTAATTACCAGAATGGATAAATAATTTTCTATTCCTTTGAAAAAGTTACAAATATTGTATTATTTCAGTTTTATTTAAAAAAAAGATAACATTTTTACCTCTTCCAAATAGTGTGTAAGTTTAATTTAAACGATAAACTCAACAAAAAAATGTTATTGGGCTTATTTGTGTCGAGTTATGAGGTTATCTATTTAACTGTTTCCAAATTTAATGGTTAAACCAATAATTCAGATAATTTTTTTTTTAATGTATAAAATCAGAAATCCTATTCCTATTCTCCTTTCATAAGTTTTGTTAGCTTGTCTATAATAAATTGGAGTTAGTTATAATTAAACAGATTTATGGTAAACCCCGGGCTGACGCAATAGTCTGCAAATCACGTCAGCCGATTAACCACACTTGGCAAGCCATGTTGTGGTTTTGCATTTGTTGTTTATTGTAGTTAAGCATGCGTGCTAATGTCTAAGTCTAAGACGATTAATTTAGTCTTAGAGGTTACCATGGTTGAAGAAAATGTAGGTATTTAAAAATGAAAACAAGAATGGAAAGGAAGAATATCTAGAGGAGCAAGTTGGGCGTTGGCCCTAAAAGACATTTTTTTATCGGTTAAACTGATAATCGAATCGTTAATTAAGGATAATTAACCGATTAATCAAGAATCGATAATGAATATTCTATTGATTTGATTATCGATTTAGCATATTTACAATCTAATAAATCATAAATCGAACTAATAAATATATAAAATCGTTCGAATCGACTGATAAACTTCTACTTCCACGCTTGAACAAAAGAAAGTAGAAACGGTGAATTACTTGATTTTGATGATATGTGTCCATATGTTATACAGGAATTCTTGAAATATGCATATGGTCAAAATTTACAATTTGCAATAGGAACTATATAATATAACACGAATCAAATATTTTTAAATATCTCAAATATAACATTTTGTAATATAACTCACGTTCAGAGACTAGTATCTATTAAATATCTCATAAAATATTCTATCACTATAAAAATATGTCATTAAGAGTAAAAGAAGAAAATTAAATTAAATTACTTTTAAATATAAAATAGTACTTCCTCCGTTTCAATTTATATAATGTATTTGACCTGATACCTTAAGAAATAAAAGAAGACTTTTGAATTTTGTGGTCTAAAATAAATCAAAGATATTTATGTGGTTGTAAATCATCTCGTTAAGCGTAAGAGATACTCCATTCGGATAAAAAAGAGTGTCCACTTAGACTTTATTTTTTGAATAAAAAAGAGTGTCCACTTACCAAATCAAAAAAAAATTAACCTTATTTTTTCAGATTTGTTCTTATTAAGTGTTAGGTGACCAAATCTCAATATTTATTTAATTAGGGGTATTGTAGTCAAGTTATCTAATTTTGCCTAGAAAAAAGTATTTTTAAGAGGCAAATAACAAGTCAACACTCTTTTCGATCCTGATGAGTAAAGTTTAAAGTTAACTATCAGAATGCGTCATTCTTTTCCGACTGTAAAAAAGCCATATAAATTGGGATAGAGGAAGTAATTTTTACAAATTAATAAAAAATAAATTAGCATCGGATTAATTAATATACTAGCATAAGTGATAGAAATCTGAATTGACCCTGATGGTCAAATATTACGTACCATTGGGTAAGGGTCAAAAGTATATAGAATTCCATCTTTCTCCACATTATTGGATCTTTAGCATTATGATAATCACTCTTTGTGTCATGACTTCGCACATAAATTGGACTTTCCACGCTAGAGAACGAGTCAGTCCTTTTCTTCATACCTCATATTTATTCAATAAATGAATCTTAATGCATAAAGTTAGCGTTAGACTATTTCAAAGTGAGTTTTTGCTCTAATAATTTATAATTATTTAATAGGTGAGACTTGTTCGACTGATCAAAAACTCCAAAGCATGAGACCGAATTCCAAATGAACTTTGTTTCTACTATTTTTAATTGCTAGAGGGCCGATGCTCCGTGGTTAAAATATTAGATTCAAATGAACTCACCATCAAAGAAGTTATTTCCTTTCAAGTCTATTAATTCTTTCACTATCCCATCAATAAGCATATATCGTTGTCAATCTTTAATACTCAAAACGATCACCAAAATTTATTTATTTAGAAAATGATTTTTTTCTGTTTTTTTTTTCCTGCCAATTTGATATACATCTTTATTCATGAATAGAAAAAGAATAGCATGTACGTACTGAAACATTAATTTTGGTGTTATTTATCCAGTTAATCTAATTTACTAGTATTTGCTTACGTATAATACTATAATTAATTAGTGTTTCCTGCTGTGCAGATGATAGCTCCTCGTATATTGTAAATTGATTACTCTGCATTGTTATTGCAAGTGGCTAATAATCTCTAACACTTATTCGAATATTTATGGTAAATGGACAGGCGCGCGAATATTGGATCTGCAACATTAATTAGTTTCATGCAATTTTCAATGTTAAAAAGAGCATATCGGTTCACTAAGCTCGCGATCTGGAATAGAGCCGAACCACAAGAGTCTATTTTTTTAAATGTTAGGTGAGTAATAATTATATGGTGTTGAAAATGCTGAATCTTATCAAGTTTAATAAAATCAAAAGAAATTGTAGGTCTAATAGGAAACCAAACAGATACCGAACTACGCAGCTGGACGATTTAAATTCAAATTGTATGATGACATACTCTCTCCTTTCTTTTTTACTTGTACACTTTTTAGGTTGCACGCTCTTTAAGAATTAAGTAATAAATGAAGTATAATTTGATCATAATACCAATATTAATTGATAATAGTCTCAATAGACTTTGAAAATAATTTGAAAATGAGTAATTAATATTAACCCGATTTAGGAAAGCAACATTCAAAGAAAGTCAAAATTAGATAAAATAGTCATAATAAATTCTGTCTCCTGGATCAAGGGCGAGATTAGTGGAACAGACGGATATCCCGTCCAGTCTCACATCCCGCCGGAAAGGGGACCGTGTTGGACTGAGCTGGCCTGGATCAGATTTCTTTTTTTTATTGACACTTAATTTAATATATATAAACACTTCAATAATTGAACAAGATAGTGTAATAAAAATATTCCAAGGTTGTTTTTGTGCCTCTTATATTATTTAATAAAAATATGATTTTTTTGTAATATAATTGCAAAATTCCAACTTTGTGATGTTGTTCAAAAGTTGCAAATCACATACTAAAATTGCAATTAAAAAAAATTACATAGTTAACCATACTTTTTCGAATTTCCTCACAATGTCTTGAGGATCTTCAGTTGGAATTGGAAGTTGTTGGTAAAGTTGTTCGACGTCGCTTCCTGTTCCCTCGGATAAGATTTTGTTGTAGTCTTCTTCTTCGTTGATCTCCGATTGACCGCACCTTCTACACCTCGCTCAAATCCAATCTCTGAATAGAACTTTAATCTCCAACGTGTCTCCCGTCAATGAATGTCTGTGCTCTCCTATTTGAAATCTTCCCGCAGAAAAAGCACTTTCAGACGTTGTTGATGATACTTGAATGTTCAACACATCTCGGACCATCTTTGCTAGTGTCGAAAATGTGTTCTCATTCTCCCTCCTACATTTCAGCAAGTCTTCATGTCCTTCACCATTGACAATTAATTCGTACGGTACAACACCCTACAAAACATAAACATCAAATTCGCTAACTTGTGAAGAAGTTGAACAACTAAACATTTTATTTCTAAGGCTTTGAATACTAGCAGCAGAAACCACATATTTTGTATAAGGTTGCAGCGAAGTAGTAAAAGATGGTACAGAAGTCGGTTGATTATTTGCTGTCACGATCCGGCCCGACGGGCCGCGACTAAACACCCTAATGACGCCACCATACTAACCTGTCACACATAATCCAACTAACACTAAGGAAAATATGAAATCCGGCAGCATAACGTTGCAATCATAGCATATATCTGAATAGGCGTTCGGCTGTACGCTTTTACACATGAATAAACTTGCCTCCTGAGGAGTCACATCTAAGCAAATATAACAAAGTACGCAAGCCGACAAGGCTGCCACTATATAAGGAAACATCCCAAAACATAGTACAACAACACATATACAAAAATAGGTTCACAACTTCACATACGTACAACTCACGACTGTCTACAGACATCTATGAGAAGGATAACGACATATGACGGGACAGGGCCCCGTCGTGCCCCTAAATATATACATAAGTCAACAAAAATAAGGTGTTGAACCAAAGTGACAAAGCTTTGAATCAAGGAGCTCTCCAAATAGCTGAACAGGAACCTAGACCGGAGGATCACCAAACTGAGCACTGCACTGCGAGCAAACGCACTTCGAGAAACGTGGCCGACGTAAATAATGTAATGAGTATGTAAAACATGTAGTATCAGAAAGAAGATCATAAATGTGCTGTAAAATAGAGAGTCAATCGGCTTATAAAAGTGAGAGTCATATCGCAATCGCGAATGCTTAACCATATAATCGTCATATATAAAGAAATAAACTGCCCGGCCCTTTGGTGAGGGACGCGGTGAAATATACTATCCTGGGTATTTGTACCCGCATCATATGTACATAAACTGCCCGGCCCTCCAGTGAGGGACGCGATGAACATATAAGGTATACTGCCCGACCCATTTTGGGTCGCGGTAAAATCATATAAGAAATCTATGCTACAGATCTCGCCTACCATTCGGGGACGCCAGAAAGTCATATAATCACATCAGCACAAATAGAATATCATGAGTAGCTTTATACATATCAAATCATCACTTGTCTCTCAATGGAATAGATAAAAGACACTATCATATCATGTATCAATTTAAAACATCCTTTGAAAACTCAATAAAATCATTAAATAAACTTTTTACTAGAAGGTCAAAGGCACTTCTCATAACACATATCTTTAGGAATTAAACTGTGTAGAATCATGTACGTCCGTCGTACGTTCATTAAATCATGCCAAAAAGAAAAAAGGAAGAGTTTCACATAACTTTTAGTCGAACTAGCCAACTCACTATTAGAATATGTCTCGTCTAGTACTTTCACCTATAATAAAGGCTAATACGTCCGTCAATTCTATGATTTCTAGCGTAAGTTATATCGAAAGACGACTCTTTTTTCTATAGAAATTTGGGCAGCACTTCCCCTATTTATGTGCATATCCACAACTTATAAAACAAGTCAGCAATACCAAATAACAATCCCAACTACTCCATATATGCTACCATAACACCTTCTTTCTCTTTATACTTACGAAAGACAACAACTACAAGAGTGCAAGTCCTACAATTTGCAACATAACGCCCTTTTTACACTTTAATCTCTTTAAGATATGTATTGGCAATTACCACAACGTACTCATAAGTTCATAGCTTATATTTTCATCATTATAACTTATTAAAAACAGCCCCTAACACATCATGACCGTGCTTACGATTTCTGGAAAGATTTCAGCCCAATCAAGTACAACAATCAAAATTCTCTAAAATCCAATTTCATATTTCAATACTTTCATATTTCAATACTTTCATATAAACGATTATGACTCTAAACATCAAGATTATTTCCAATTTCATCATGCAAGACAGCGACGAACTTAACAACACAATAATTGCACACAACAACTTTCGGAATTCGTAAAATCAGTCCCAACAATCGGCTACAACAACCTATTAGTCACATGCATTCTCTTATTTACAATTCTTCTTTAACATGAGTTTATCCCTTAACTACAACATCAATTAATCTTCCAAATACTCAATGAATAGGAGAATTTTTACCTTAAACGAAACCCAAAACAGTCCATAAAAATCGGCCCACTGCCACTTCTTCTTCGCCAATTTTATCAATTCTTCAACTTCAAAACGTCATGCATGTATTCTACAAATTTACTCTATCATTCTTGCATGTTTTTCTTCCCAAAACTTCATCCAAAAATCTGGAATTCCTTGCCTGTTTTTCGGCCAGCAGTGGCCGAGAACTTACCCACAGTTTTGGTAAAATTCTTGGCTTTATAATTTTGTAGAAGACTTGCTCTTTGAGAGAAGAAATGAAAGCTTCAATTTGACTAACAAAAATGAAGAAATCTGATGGTTTAGAGAGAGAAGGAGGAGAAGAGAAGAGAGGTTTTGAATTAAAAGTGGGGGAAGAGATGAGTTAATAGGTTTTAAGAAAATTTGAAAACTAATTTATTACACTTTGGTCCTTAATGTATTATTAATTAATCCCTCAAGTAATAATTAAATCTTAAATCCCGCTTCTTTTAATTCCCGATAATTTCATAAGACCTCGTATTCTCAATGTCATAAGTCTCATAATACGACACTAGTCTATTACGGGAATATACAACTATCACAATAAGTTTCAACATTGCACTCGTAGTAACCAAAAATTTCTCCGGAATGACATCCTTTTGTTTACTAATTTCCGTATTAACATATGTAAGTATACTTTATATCCAATATTCGGATATTACTTCTTTAATGACGTTCTTAATTATCTCCTTAAATTTACGAGGTGTAACATTTGCACTTTGTGTTGGTAATACATTTTTTTTTTTTGCTTTCAGTGTGTATGTTAGACGAACTTCTTCTTTAGTTGGTTCGTGAGTTGTTTCTTCAGTTGAGTCTGTTGGAAGTACTTCTATACTATTATAAATTGTTTCTACAAGTGTTTTACAACCGTCTACTTTAATAGTCAGATTTAATACATTACCAATAATATAAATAGTGGAATATGAAAAAAGTATTTTTAAACATTTTTTCAATAGATGCATTATAAGTTTGTTTTTCATATATTCTTTAAGTAACAAAAATATTAGAGCTATATAAAATAACATAGTTAAAATAGTAGAATAATAAATACCGAAAAATTCTTTAGTAGCTTGAAAAAAATTCTTTAAAAATCAATTAAGTTCTGAAATAAATTTTCAATCATTATATACAAGCATATCCATTGGATTTTTATTATGGACGTTAAATAATAAAGTTATAGGTTGTCTATAATCGTAAGCAACAAGTAGTTGTTCATATAAATAATTTCACCTAGTCTCTACTTCTTCAGGTAATTTTCTATAAGGTAATCCACACAATCGTGACAAAAAATTTTATACTCTTTGCGTCTTATTTTTTTACCTTTAAAAATAAAGTTTATAGCAAATTATATTTTATCAAGAATGTTTTCAAAAAGTTTGAGGTCATCCTTTACAACTAAGTTATAAATATGACACGCACATTTTACATGAAAATGATCAGAAAAATATGGAGTTAATCGAACTTTTAAAAGTCTTATAACATAATCATTAGAAACAACATTATCTAATGTAATAGTCATAATTTTATCAATTATTCCATAATAATCACAAATTTTATTAATATTTTGTGCAATAAAACTTCCAGATGTCTATCATCAATATATATATATATATGCTAAAATACATTTTTGAATAGACCAATTTTGATATATCCAATGACATGTTACCGTTACATAATCATTACCGTTAGTACTACGGCTTATGTCAGAAGTGTAGCCACTTTTCCATTAAAACGATACATTGAATAACATAAATATTGTTGATATTCACTTGCAAATTTAAAAACATCTCTTTTAACAGTTGACCTAGAAAAATCATTAAAAGCAGGATTATATGTTTCTCGAATGTAATGAATAAATCAGGAGAGGGAGGAAATGAAAAAGGCAAATCTTCCATCGCAACTAATTTTGTCATATTTTCCCTATCTTTATTTTTATCATATTCAGGACCAAAAATTCCCCCGTCGTCGGGTTAATTTAACCTCAGACTTGGTGGGACACTATGTGAACCTTGTATCGACTCAGATGACATTGACACATCCGATTTTTTTAGCCTGGTATTGATTCCACCTAGTTGTGTTCGTGCCTTGTACATGTCTCAATAAACCTTCCGTACCACCTTGACCTTTTCCGATTTAAATTTATAAATATTTTTACAAATTTTACATCTAACTACTTGATTCTCTTGGTCCATATCAAAAAAATCCTATACAACGGATTTTAATGTTTATTGTGTGGGGCCTCGACTCATACTAGGGGGAATATGAAGCATTCCAATTTCAAATGAGGTCGAGAATCACCGAGCCCGAGGTCAGGTGCACTCAATGGGTGTCATCTACATTATATTCTAAATTAAAGTCTGGTTCAGATGCAGAATATATGTCATCATCTAATGAAATATTATTAAAAAAATAGTTTCATCTGTATGAGTGAAATAAATCAAATCATCGGGACTAGGAATATGATTACTAGAAGAAGTACATTTATCCTTATTACCCTACTGTAAGTTAAGTACCTTTGTTACACCTCGTAAGTTTAAGACGATAATTAAGAACGCCATTAAGGAAGTAAGATTCGAATATCGATATAAAATATACTTACATATGTTAATAATGAAATTAGTATACAAGAGGACGTGATTCCAATTTTTTTAGATACAACTAGCGTGACGCTGAATCTTATAATGATAGTTGTATATTTCCGTGATGGACGAATGACATATTATATGGACTTTGACATTGAGAATACGAGGTCTTATAGAATTTTCAGGAGTTAAAAGAAGTGGGAGCTAAGATAAATAAATTGTGGGATTTATTTTATTAGAGGGATTAAATTAAGTAGACAATTATGAGAAAGGGACTAAGCTTGCAAATATTAATTTTAGATTTCATTTAAGCCTATAACCCTTCATCTTCTCACCATTTTATTTCAAACCACTCACTCTCCTCTCCTCTCCCTATTCATCCATTTCCCCTCAATTTCATAGCCAACATGAAGCTTTTTAATTCTTCTCCCTAGATTAGCTCCTCCACAAATTATAAGCCAAGAATAATGTTAGGTGTATTTTGTATACGTCTTTTGAGTCATTTTTAGTTAGTATTTTACTTGTTTTTGTTGTGTTTAGTATAGTATTAGGTTCATTTTTCTTTATTTTGAGTCACAAATGGCTCAAAAAGTCAAAATGGCGTAAAAGGAATGAAAATGAGCATAAAAAGCGAGGGTCCGAGGCAAAAGGTTGAAAATCGAGATTCTGACGAAGGCAAAGCAATCATGGTGCCAAAAGATCAGAGAAGCACAGACTTTCAAGATCATGCCATTCACAGATCGCTATCGACGTAAAATTTTCCGAATTCGAAACAGAATTGGCCAAGGGCAGAAGGGTCCATACGGCACAAAATTTGCAACATACTTAAGCCCTAGGGATTATTCTGGGGGGGGGGGGGCCTTCATTATATCACACAACACAACTCAGGGCAAGGATTTGAAGCTACAATTTGAGACGTTTGTTCGCAGTATTTTTCTTTCTTTCTTTTCAATTCAGTCTATGTTTGAAATTGCATTAGTTCTTAGCATGTCTATGACTAGAGATACACATTTTATTGTGAGCTTTCCTTCCGATCGCTGAAACTTTATTTGATGACTTAATGTATTAGTTTGATTTATTCTTCACTGCTTAAGATTTATTCAATAATTGTATGAATGCTTGATAGTTAATCGATCACTAACTATCATAATCTATATGATTTCAATCAAGAATCGAGAGGAGAGATTTGGATATGTCAGAATTGAATAGACATAGGTTAAAATCGTGGACGAAAGTACTCGATACTGTGTAGCATTATAGTATCGCTCTTAATCCTCCTATGTGGTAAATTCTATCATAGAAATATGTATGGTTCGCACTGGTCGAGCGATTATATATCCTAACCTAATATAAGATACCTAGTTAACCGCTATCTTAACGTAGAAGTTAAATCATTCTAGTTGCATTAAGGATTGAATAGAGGATATTCGAGGATTTTGAAGCCCTAATTCATTCATAACTGATTACAACTTAAATAGTTTAGTTAATTCTGGCAATTATTCTAGTAGTTAAACAAAAACTCATCGCAATTATCGATTGCCAAATAGATAACATAAAATAGATGAACGGTAATTAGAAACTACCGAGGATCTATATTCTGGCCTTATCGCACTATATTACTAGTGAACAATACGCACACTTGCGTGAAAAATCGACACTACCCACTAACAAATAATTTTAAAAAAACAAATATCGATTCACATCACGGGCCAATGATTTAGCAAAAACATTATGGTTTGGAGGATGAGCATTTTGAAAGAAAACATACAAGTAAGATGGTATTAAACCTATAAAACACACGCATGTCATTTCGAGTCGTTGTTGATAAAACGGGCAAAAACTTTGGAGCAGTGGACGTGAAATCTGGGATTGTTTTAGAGCAAATTTAAGGTAAGAAATTCTTCTTTTTATGGGTTAATTGGAATACTAAATGATATTGTAGTTAAGAGATAAACTCATGGTAAAGAGGAATTGTAATTTGTGAACGCACGGATTGTTGTTGATGTTGCTGAGCCAATCAAAATGGTTAGGCGATTTTGGGACCGATTTTGGTGTACATCGATTCATTGTTGTTGTTGTTATTATCATCACTAAGGCATGTTGAAATTGAAAAGAAACATTGATATTCAAGTGGTAATTAGTTATATGGAAGTATTGAAACATGAAATCGATTTTAAGAATTAAGAGAAGAGTTATGAAATTATGTCATATGGCCGATACTGCATGAAATTGTCTGACATTGTCATGATGTATTAGGATATTTTGTTAAGATTAAAATGTTGAAATTAGATTATAAACATGTATATACATCAGGTAATTAGTAATACATGTCTCAAAGAATTAAGGTGTAGAAAAGAGTTATTTTGCATTCTTGAACTCGATTTTTGCTGTAAGAGGGATTGTTTTTAATGGACGCTTTAATACGATTAAATGGAATAATACGAGAAATAGGTATAAATCACCTTGGCTGATGTAGTTGTTGTTTTACATAAATGTAAAAGAGAAGGAATGCGTTATGATGACATAAATGGAATGTTTGGAAGTCAGGATTTGCATATAAAGATGGAAGTCACGCTCAATTTTTATAGAATAGAAGTCGTCATTCAATATAACTTACGTTAGAAATCATCGAATCGACTGGACGATACCCTTTATTATAGGTTCAAGCATTAGACGAGACTTGTTCTAATATCGAGTTGGCTAGTTCGACTAAAAGGTACGTGAAACTCTTCCTTCTTTCTTTTGACATGATTTAATGAACGACGGCTGACTGGACATGATTTCTACACAGTTTAATTCCTAAATATATGTGTCATGAGAAGTGTTTTTGACTTTCTAGTAAAAAATTCATTTAATGATTTTATTGAGTTTTCAAATGATGTTTTAAAATGATACATGATATGATAGTGCATTTTATCTATTCCATTGAGAGACAAGTGATGATTTAATACGATAAAGTTACTCATGATATTCTATCCGTATAAAGTGATTATATCATTTCACCGCTCCTGTGCGTATACACGCCAGATACCTTATATGACTTTACCGCGCCCCGTAACGAAATGAAGTATACCTTATATGACTTTCTGGCGCCCCGTAACGGGCCGCATAATATACCTTATATGTTCACCGCCCTTCCTCGGAGGTCCGGCGCTTATGTACATACGACGCGTACAGATACCTGTGATAGTACATTTCACCGCTTTCCTCACCAGAGGATCGGGCATTTTATGTATATGTGATGATTTTATATGGACATACATGACTCTCACTTTATAAGGCATGCTTGACTCATTCGTATATACGACAATACTGAAATGGTAATTTGATTATTATACTTGTCTCATGATATCCATTGGTCAGTTATGATCTTTCTTACAATACTTCATGTTTTACATACTCAGTACATTATTTCAGATCGACTTCTTTCCTGGGTCAAGGCTCACGCCGCAGTGCAGATATTCAGCCGTGATCCTCCCGCCAGATTCCCGCCACTATTTTCTTGGGAGTTCCATTGTTCTGGAGTTAGTCATTTTGGTACAGATTCGCTATTATAGAATTATGCATATTTAGGGGTACGATAGGGTCCTGTCCCGTCATATTTTATTATCGTATTCTGCAGGTCCAGATACAGCGTGGTAGATGTGTTTTATACGTGTTTTAGCCTACCATTGCGGCCAGACGTGTTTTGTTATCCCTATGTATAGTGACGGCCTTCTTGGCTTGCCTATTATATTATGTTGGCTAGTTGTAACTCCCCAGGAGGCAGGTACATTCGTGTGTAAAGGCAGCCTTGTCAGCTTGTCTATTCTGACATGTGTTATGATTGCGATGTTATGCTACCGAAATTCATATTTCCCTCAATATGAGTCTGATTATATGTGACAGGGTAGTATAAGGGTGTCCAATTAGGGCACGGGTCGCAGCCCGTCGGGTCGGGTCGTGACACCCTTATCCTTATTACCCCTACTAGAAGAAGTACCACTACTCTTACCCTTAATCATACATCCAAAGCATTTCATTATAATTATGCAAATAAAATTAAAGTAAATGAAATTAAGTTCGATAATTAAAATTAAGTAACAATAATAATTTAAAGAAGGAACGAAGGTACTAAACGCCGACGTGTATTCGAGGTTGAAAATTGAAACTTTGCTCGATGGATGATCCTCAAGCTAGTTGTCAACTTCACTCCCAATTTTTGAACTTTGATATAAATGAGCAAAAAAAATATAATATTTAGTAGGCAATGTAGAATTGTAGAGAGATGGTAGGAAGATTTGTGAGAAAAATGAAAAGGGAAATAAAATATTTATAGTTGAAAAACAGGGTTAAAGTGTAAATATATTAACTTAGGAGTTAAAAATAAATAGTAAGGGGGTAGGGGAGTTTATGGGGTGGGAGGCCAAAAATAATTGTTATAGCCGTTGCACAACGGCCAAAATCAAAATTTGACCGTTGTTGCAACGTCTATTTTACGGGGAGTGGCGGGCGGGATGGGGCGGGTTTGGGGCGGTCGGATCGGAAGGCGGCACGAGCCCAAATTTCGTCCCGAATTCAAATCCCGACACCATTTTTTTGGGGGAATCATGGTGGACGGTATCGGGCGGATCGGGCGACTCGCCCACCGAACATCCCTACTTTTAACAAGGAAAATACATAAGGTGCTGATGCACACCTGATATATAATATTGTCAAAAGTCCCTTTCTCTCGACTTCATTGACTTTCAAATGAATAACTGAAAGAAATTGAGAAAATTATGATATTGGAAAGATTTGTGCATTTTTTACCAAAATAATATTTCTAAACAAATTAAAACTTGGACTATGTCTTGAAGTATGTTAAGTCTTTGGGGTTTGAATCATTGAACATTAATTCGTTAGGGAATGCGCTTAAATCAGTTTTATATGTCATCCTTTGAATTTTTGACCATGCTTCATAACCATTTCTTGCAAAAGAAGAAGCAAAGTAATAATTTACTTTAAATCATTCAATCTTTGACACTTATTTTATAGTCTTCCAAAGTACTTTTTTAAAGAAGACAATATAAGGTCTGCTAACTACTTATGATTGTTCCAATGTTGTACGCACGTCAAATGATCACTAAATCATTTGATCCACTTCTATTGAAAATTTATAATTATATAAGTAGAGAATTTTTAATGTTAGATTTATATAATGCTTACAAGTTACATCACATCATTGTTATTATGATTTCTGTGTTATTAGTTGTTATAACTTTTGAAGTAGTTAAGTTTTATACACTAAGTGTATTTTGGCCTTTTATAACAGGCAATATACAATTTTCAGTATAAAATAATTCAATAGGCAATTACTTGTATTTTATGTGATATTAATTACGTAAATTTGTTTACACGGGTCAATATGGAGAAGATAAATTCGACAATAGAAATGTGACACACCAACTTAATTAGCTAAGTAACTATTCCTTAATAACTTCACGGATTAAGATACCAACAGAAGGAAAAGTGGAATACTTTTTATGGGAGCAAATAATAACATTCTCGTAGTACCAAAAGGACAAATTAAAGATCAATGTGTACAATTATAATTATGATTGGGGTATACTACTCATTTGGATGATTCTTTTGTATCCAACAATTTATACCTCTTTGAATTGGTCATGATTTCATTTGAATATCCTTTTTTAACAAGTCCCAAATTAAAATCACTGGTTAAAGGCATGTCCGTTTTTTTACTCGAGGTATGTTATCAGACATTTGATTCAAAAACTAAAAATTTAACGCCCATTTTTTCATTTTTTATTAAGAGATAGTAATTTATCAGAAATGCTCATAATTCGCATGTTTTAATTTCACCAAGAGCCTACTTTACGACTGTAATGCGACCCCAAAATATTTGAGACGGCCCTGGTTAAAGGATAATCTGTTGTGAATTTTCGGAAAGAAAAATTACCTTTGTGACTTGTAGATGTTTTTAAAAAAATTTATAATACACAATTAGGAAATCTTTACATATTGAAATATTGACTTATTTAAAAGTTTGTTATGAGTAACAACTGTACATTAATGTAAAATCCCTCAAAATAGCATGTAACTCTAATAGTCAGTTAACCATTCATTAGAAATCTGGACTAATAGAATACGATCAAAATTCTGTCTAAGCAGTCTAGGACTAACCCACCTTCATCCCTAGGCAAAGAGCTCTTAGAAATATGATTAGATTGATCCAGGCTTCATTCAAGACCGCATAGCGCAGCGAATTAGCGCGTTTCACTTCGGATCAAAAGGTCGTGGGTTCTACTCTCCCACTATGTGGTGTTGCCTTTTCTTGTTTTTTGTTTTGCAATTTTGATATATTTAGTGAAACGAAATATGTGTTTGATTTTTGTGTTATTTCCGGAATCATTCAATTTTTAAAATATGAGTAATATTTAAGCTTAAACAAAATATATGTTACCGACTTACCGTGTTACACAACAAATGAAAATTGATCAACTTACGTATCCAAAATAATTCTGTAGCATAGGAAAGATGCATTAAGCTATTTCCGTCAGTGGTGAAGCACGCAATCCACGTATCACTTAATACAGATGACTTCTATTTTTCCGCCGGACCACAATATTGATCTCAGATCTAGCTACGAACACGAGTAGATATGCGGTTAGGGGAGAGAGGATCGGCTGGACCTGTCTTTTCAATCAATCTCCGAATCAAGAGATAGTGGTTCGGTGTTTTCCTAAGTAAGGATGGACGTGTGACGATTGGCTGAGGGGCCCTTGGGCCTAAGGGAATAAATTGTAGTTGGGTACAAATAGGCAGGGTACGACGAAGCCCGTGGGGTGACACAAGGTTGTACTGGTCAGCTTTGGGCTGGAGATTAATAATTGACTTAGTGTGCTTTGGCAGCTCGTGATGGAGTACTCTTTGACGGATTCGCTCTATCTCGAAGCAATGCACTCTTCGTCGTCACATCATCTATTCCCAGATTTTATACAACCAAAGTAATACCAGCGGGATAAAATCTTTGTTATACGTGAAGAGGAAGAAACGACCAGGTAAAAGAAATGCGATCAGACTTACCAGATAACATATTTTGGAATAAAAATAAAGTTAAAATATCTATGTTTCCGCCGATAACGGCACCAAGACTTTCTTTCCCACTACCAGAAGTATAGAACCTATGAATGATATACTTTTTTACAAGTATATTAAGAATGTGGGAAAAAGAATCAACTTCTTATTAGACATGGTAATAGAGCCGTTGGAGCAAAATACTTGGTTCAACCTCACCAAACGTTATTTCACTCAGAGAGAGATTAAGCTCTCATCACCTGTAAAAATATATCGTAGATACCATCATTTCGAAATATGACAGCAAGAGCAAGAAAAACAATAATCTCATTCTTTTCCTTTCACTTGTGATGGTTGGGTAAAGGAGAAGGGTTTTTGCTATTGAGAACGAACAGATAGTGTGAAGAACCAAAACTTACCCGAGCATTATCAAAGCTAAATTCTCATATCAAGGGCCTTACATTAGCAAAGCACTATAATAGCACCAAAGCCTTGTGTGCTACATTGTCTAGCCAAGGACGCTCTGCCTTTTCTATAAGGCAATCAACCAAGTTTTGCTATGTTGCGTGGAAAAGAAATCGAAAGTAAACTCTGTAACAAAAGGAAATTTGCATCCAACAACTAACACAAATTTCAAAGAGTTTTTCGCCTTCCATTCATCGAAGCTAAGTCTTGATCGGATTTGCTTTCACGAGAAATGTAAATCAAATATCTTCGCCAGTTAATACAAGAGTTCTTGCACAAGCATCATGCCACTTGATTAAAAGTGCAGGAAAAAGTAGATAACTGGACACAAAATCACGTATGATAGTCAAAGGAGGAAAGACTGGCTAGTGTGAGCCATCGTTGAGTGCAGAAAAAGAAGATGAACAAAATAGACAAATTTCCAACTTCATAATCCATTAAAGGTAGTAATACAAAATATAATAATGCAAAACGGCAAAATATGGTCCTCAAACTTTGCTCTGCAAGCGATAACACCACAAACTATCTAAGTTAATAATTTAAACCTTAATGGCATACTTCCTAATTGGAAAGTACATCTCTTTCTTTTTCTCCCTTTCTGTCTTCAAAGATACCTGCACATTGAACCACAACCAAGTTATTGACATGAAGTAACGAAGAAAATGCTCTCAAGCCTCAACATGAAGTACTCCAGCATTTGGCAACATCAATATCACTATCCAGGTTTAACCTTATGTTGCCAACTAATAAATAATGATGACCACACTTCTTTTCAAACACAATTTTGCATTGAAATTCCAACCCTCAACATTCCACTAAAAGTATCAATTCTCAGTCACATTCTACTAAAACGTAATAATGAAGGAAATACTCATTCTGCGCAATTTCAATAATTCCTTTTTTTTTATAAGTATGCAATTTCAATAATTTCATCACAACAAAAGAGCATTGTAAAGTGATCAAGTGAGCATGCCATATCTGAGACAATTTTTGTGGGTGTGATGATGATTTGCGTGAACATTACGTTGAACTGTTTTAAGAGGGAGGTATGAAGGCCTACTTCTAGGTGGCAAGGAGAAATGCTGAAAGAACTCATCACAATAAAAACACATTTTTATGTTTTACAATACAACAACATACCTAATGTAATCCCACAGGATATTTTACAATATTCATCACATTTAAAAGAAAATTAAAGGCCAAAAGGAAAAGAAATTAAATGTCGAAGGGAAAGAAAATGTTTCCATGGAAGTGCTTTTCTCGTAATGGAAGTGAAAGGAACTATCAATAAAAGAAATGGGTGAAATGGCAGGGAAAACTTGGTGGAGAAAATAATTCTTTAGAGCAAAAGGACTGATTCACTCTGCTCTTTACCTTCACCTCACCCAATTGGTAATCAAAGTTAACCAGGCTACATTTGTTATTTCCTTCACTCTTCTCCTTTAATTACCTCCACCTTAGCCAGTTGTTAAACAGAAACTAGAGAGTACCTTCATTTTCTTCAATCTATTTCTTTCGCTTACCTTCCCTTCACCCAACTGGTACAAAAAGCTGACAGTTGTATTTTTGAATTTCTTTCCTTTCACCTCACCCCTTTGGTACCTCTGCACCGTTACTTTTCTTCTTTTTCTAACCTTTTAACTCACCAAAATTGATATCAGAAAAGGATACGAACGAAAAGTCATTGGAGAAGGACAGAGGGGCGGTGTAAAGTCTTGGGGAGGGGAAAAACAGAAAACTAATTGTAAAAAAAACGTTTTCCCCACCTTTTTCTTATCCTAACTCCCCTCAATCTACAAAACACTTCCCTCCCTCAACTCTCACATGAAATCTTCCCATTATAAACACGCCTCACACAAATATTTTCAGAAAAAAAAACCACAAAAAAACACACAACAAGAAAAGAAAAAAGATTATTATAAGAGAACAAGAAGGGAAGGGTTTTAGAGTTGAAAGTTCATTCGCAACTACGAAGCAACAAAGGTGAGTTATCTCACTCAAAATTCTGAGTAAAATTCTTTATTTCAAGTTTAAAGTTTGTTCAGATCAAATTGAAATGGCAGAATGTATAACGTAAAAAGCATAAATCGGTAAAAATTGAGTGTGATGAATAAAAGTTCTAGATTACTCTGTCCTCGACAGTTTGAGATTTTACGGGCATAAATCCGACATACGGTTTGAGAGTTGTAACCCTTACAAATGGGAAGGGCGAAATATTATTTAAGGGAAATCGCTCTTCCCGCCTGTAAGGGTTACAACTCTCAAACCGTAAGTCGGATTTATGCTCGTAAAATCTCAAACTGTCGAGGACAGAGTAATCTAGAACTTTTATTCATCACACACTTTCAAAAAAATTATCGATTTGTACAGTTTTTACGTTATACATTCTGCCCTTTCAGATTTCGATTGATACGAGGCAGAAACTTTAAACAGCGATAAATCTCAAACTGATTTATCCTCGTAAAGTCTCAAACTGTCGAGGACAGAGTAATCTATAACTTTCATTTGAATCAAACTTTCATATTCTGTACCATTTGGTACAGTTTTACCATTTTACATTCTGCCTTACGGATTTCAATCGATCCGAGGCAGAAACTTTAAAGTGCGATAACTCTAAAACCGTATGTCGGTTTTAGCCCCTCTTTAGCTCGATCTGACCGTTACAGAGAGAACCCTTCCAAATTTCATTCAGTTCTAACAAGTATAACTTAGTGAAAACAGTTCATAATGTTTGTTTCATGATGCAAACTAGTTATTACGAAATCTCTTAACTATAACTTCATCATTTTTCGTTCAACACCCGGATTATATTCTAACACGCAATGTAACCTGAAATAAAGAATTTTACTAAGAATTATGAGTGAGATAACTCACCTTTGTTGCTTCGTAGTTGTGAATGAACTTTCAACTCTAAAACCCTTCCCTTCTTGTTCTCTTATAATAATCTTTTTTCTTTTCTTGTTATGTGTTTTCTTGTGGGTTTTTTTTTCTAAAAATATTTGTGTGAGGTGTGTTTATAATGGGAAGATTTCATGCAGAGTCGAGGAGCTGAGGAGGAAGTGTTTTGTAAATCGAGGAGTCGATAAGAAAAAGGGGGGAAAACATTTTTTTTTTAAATTCTATTTTTTTTTTCAAAACTTTACACATGCACATAGACATGCAAACTGCACACACATGAAGCACAACATAACACATTTTTAAATTTTCAAGACTTTACATTCTCCTCTCCTAAACAACATTTGTCCTCGAATGTGAATAAGGTCATTTATATATTTGTGCCGACGCGTAACCCGATCCAAAGGCATTTATATATTTGTTACAGTACGTGCAACCCGATCCAATGCATTTATATATTTGTTGCGGTCTGTGCAACCCGATCCAATGCATTTATGATTTGTTGCGGTCCGTGCAACCCGATCCAATGCACTTATTTGTTGTAGTCCGTGCAACCCGATTCAATGCACTTATTTGTTGCGGTCCGTGCAACCCGATCTCATGCACTTATTTATTTGTTGCGGTTCGTGCAAATCGATCCAATGCATTTATATATTTGGTGCGGTCCGTGCAACCCGATCCAATGCATTTATATATTTGTATATATATGTTATGTTTAAAAGGCTCAAATAAAATTTCTTTCCTTCAATATTTCGCCCTTCCGTCAGAGCTAAACCAGGTTAGGATATTCTAGAAAATTTCTTTGAGTTGGGTGTTTGAACAGTTACTTATTGCGACGGTGTGCGCGCCACCTTAGTAATAAGTGAACGGAATAACTAGCTAAACAGTATCACTTCTTTCATACTCTTCTAGTGCCTATCTTGAGTCAAACTCGTTCAGATCGCCTTTCAAAGATTTGTGAAAGGGGATGTGCAACGATAAACTATGGACGATGCAGGGATGAGGTGGAGAAATTTTAGAAGAAATCATTCCCCGATGTCACCACGATGACGTGGGGGAGTTCAGAGACGCATTAATTGAAAAGTACATGTCTAACACCCAAAAAGATGCGCTCATACGTCAGTTCGAACAGTTAAAACAAGGAGACCGCAATGTGCAAGAATACGATGCCTAGTTCATGCAATTGTCGGCATACAACGCGCACATTATTCCTACGGAAATGGAGAAAGTCAAAAGATTTGTTGAGGGTTTAAACCTGAATTTGACAGAGAATGTAGTGGCATTAGCCCATGATCGGACGCATCTTCGCATCGCTGATACGACAACGGGTATAAGGTTTGCTAAAGCAAAAGAGAGTATTCGCAGAAGAGGTTTCGAGGCCTAATCCTTTAATCGTAATAAAAACTGCAGGCAAGGCATGTACTAGGGTACTTCAAAACCGAGCTACCAAGAGCTATTCTCATTACAGCCCCGCGGCATAAATGGTTAGATCATCCAGGTAGCAATGCCAAGGCCACCAACTCCAATGCAGGAAGTGACAAATCAGCCTATAACGTTTGTCAAAAGAAACATTTTGGGGAATGATGGTTCTCACCGAAAGAGTGTTACAATTGTGGAGGACCAGACCACTATGGCAGGGATTGCAAGAGGAGAATCCAAACTCAGTTCATTCATGAGGTTAGAAGTAACCACAGTCGCCTATAAGGGAAATCAGGAAAACAAGCCCCGACAGAGTCAGGGAGGTCAACAGTCCAACAATCCTATCGGTTCTACATTTTCATGTGTCAATGAGTTTTGCTAAGAATTTACACGTAGAACCTTCCTGTTTAAGTGAACCTTTTGAGGTTATGACATCAGGCCTCAGTTTGGGCCTCTCAAGTAATTAAAAAATTCCCATTATGTTGAATGACAGAGGAACAATAGTAAACCTAGACTACTGATATGGTAGACTTTGACATTATTTCGTAATGGATCGTTGTCGACATGTTATGCCATGTTAGATTATCGGCGAAGTGAAATTATCTTTTCCTGGGGAACCAGAAGTTGTTATAAAGGGTAGGATTGGAATATCCTCACACCAGCTTATTTCCTACATTAGGGCTCAAAAGTTATTAAGGAGTCACAAAGTGGAGTACGCATATCTGGCTAATATAGTAGATACCAAAAAGAGTCCCCAGCGGTGCATGATGTCCCTATTGTTCAAAAATTTCTGGAGGTTTTTCCTGAAGATCTTCCAGGCCTACCTCCGGACAGAGAGGTAGAGTTCGCTATAAAATTAATTTCGGGTACAAGACCCATTTTCATTCCTCCATATCGAATGGCTCCAGCTGAATTAAGAGAGTTAAAAGAACAATTGAAGTATCTTCTAGATAAAGGCTTTATAAGGCCTAGTGTTTCCCCATGGGGTGCACCAGTTCTTTTTGTGAAGAAGAAAGACGGATCGTTCCGAATATGCATAGATTATCGACAACTCAATAAGGTCACGATCAAGAACCGATACCCATTACCAAGAATCGATGATCTTTTTGACCAACTTCAAGGAGCCAGTTATTTTTCCAAGATTAATCTTCGTTCGGGATATCACCAGCTGAAAATAAATCCGAATGATATATCCAAAACAAATTTTAGAACCCGATATGGCCATTATGAATTCTTGGTTGTCTTTCGGGTTAACCAATGCCCCAGCAACTTTTATGGATCTAATGAACAGAATCTTCAAACCATTCTTAGATTTGTTCGTGATTGTATTCATAGATGATATCCTAATTTACAGCAAGAGTGTTGAAGAACATGAAGAGTATCTGAGAGTAGTGCTTCAAGTCTTAAAATGGGACAAACTATATGCTAAATTTTCAAAATGTGAACTTTGGTTGGAAATGGTAGCCTTCTTGGGCCATGTTGTGTCAAGGGATGTAATTATGTAATTATGTAATTATGGTAGACTTCAAAAGATGTAAGATTGAAGAATCGCCAAAACCTACCACCCGGAAAGAAGTTGTGAGTTTATCGGGTTTGGGTATGATAGAAGATTTGGTAGGCTATTCTAGTCTTGCTGCTCGACCGATCGACTCGTAAAGCTGCTATACCCATGGTCGTAAACACGTGAAACAAGTTTTCAAAATCAAGAAGTTGTCGATCATCGCACTACCATAACCTTACCATCGGGACAAAAAGGTTCACAATCTATTGTGATGCCTCTAGGGTTGGGTTAGGATGTGTCTTGATGCAGTTTGGAAAAGTTATTGAGTATGCATCTCGACAATTAAAGATACATGAGAAGAATTATCCAACTCATGACTTGGAATTGGCCGCGGTAGTGTTTGTCTTACGAATATGGAGATACTACTTGTATGGGGTACATGTAGATATATTGACAGATCATAAGAGTTTACAGTACATAGCCACGCAAAACGATTTGAATCTCCGACAAAGAAGATGGTTAGAGTTGCTTAAGGATTATGACCTTAGCATTCTTTATCATCCTGAAAAAGCTAACGTGGTGGCTGACGCAGAGATCAATCGGCAGCTTGGCCCACTTGGCAGTACAAAAGAGAGGTATTGTTCGTGAGGTACAAAAATTGGGAAACCTCGGGGTTAGTTTAACTGAGGTCGGTAAAGATAGGGTGGTGGTACATGATATCTCGCAGTCTGCCTTAGCTTCGAAAATAAAAGAAAGGCAGTTTGAGGATATGCAATTGGTTAGGTTTCGGGAGAGCATTCAACAGGGAAAACATTCACAGTTTACGTTAAGAGAAAATGACGGTACCCTTCGGTATAAGGGTAGGTTATAAGGGTAGGTTATATGTTCCTAAGGTAAGGGATCTAAGAAGGAAGATCTTAGACGAAGGTCACAACACCAGGTATTCCATTCATCCAGGATACACTACTGTTCGTACCCGAAGTTATTCAAGAAACAAACAACAAAGTGCACATAATTCGGGAGTGGATCAAGACAACTCATAGCCGCCATAAGTCTTATGCGGATCATCGCAAAAGAGATTCGAATTTTAAGAAGGGGAAAAAGTGTTTTTAAAAGTCTCTCCAATGAAGGGAGTGATGCGATTTAGCAAAAAATGGAAGTTGAGCCCAAGGTTTATTGGATCATATGAGATCTTACGAAGAGTGGGGAATATGTCTTATGAGCTAGCCCTTCCATAAGAATTGGAAGCGGTGCATCCGGTATTCCATGTGTCAATGTTATGAAAATACTTGCACGATCTGAGTCACGTCATTCGACACCAAGAGATAGTCCTGAACGAAGAGCTTCAATATGAAGAAATTCCGATAGAAATACTGAATAGAAAGATTAAGTGTCTTAGGAATAAAGATATTGTTTCCGTGAAAGTCCTATGGAGAAATCACTCCACAAAAGAAGCAACCTGAGAAGCCGAAGACGCGATGAAAGTCAAATATCCATTTCTGTTTGAGTAAGGTAATAAAATATGTTATGTCAGGCTTTACGCAGTGCAAACACGCCCATCACGCAAGTGTTATGACCTTATTCACATTCGAGGACGAATGTTATTTAAGGAGGGGAGAATGTAAAGTCTTGGAAATTTAAAAATGTGTTATGTCAGGCTTCACGCGGTGTCGTTTGTATGTCTATGTGCATGTGTTACGACCTTATTCACATTTGAGGACGAATGTTGTTTAAAGATGGGAGAATGTAAAGTCTTGAAAATGTGTTACGACCTTATTCACATTCGAGGACGAATGTTGTTTAAGGAGGGGAGAATGTAAAGTCTTGGGAAAAAAAATAGAAAAATAATTTTAAAATAAAAACATTTTCCCTCCATTTTTCTTATCCCAACTCCCCTCAATCTACAAAACACTTCCCTCCCTCAATCTCCCTCAATTCTCCTCAACTCTCACATGAAATCTTCTCATTATAAACACACCTTACACAAATATTTTCAGGAAAAAAAACCCACAAGAAAACACACAACAAGGAGAAAAAAAATTACTATAAGAGAACAAGAAGGGAAGGGTTTTAGAGCTGAAAGTTCATTCGCAACTACGAAGCAACAAAGGTGAGTTATCTCACTCATAATTCTTAGTAAAATTCTTTATTTCAGGTTACATTGCGTGTTAGAATATAATCCGGGTGTTGAACGAAAAATTATGAAGTTATAGTTAAGAGATTTCGTAATAACTAGTTTGAATCATGAAACAAACATTATGAATTGTTTTCACTAAGTTATACTTGTTAGAACTTAATGAAATTTGGAAGCGGTTATACGCCTCTCATTACTACGATCGAAAAAGGGGCTAAAACCGACATAGGGTTTTAGAGTTATCGCACTTTAAAGTTTCTGCATCGGATCGATTGAAATCCATAAGCGTAATGTAATGGTAAACCGCATCAAATGGCATGCATTATGAAAGTTCGATTCAAATGAAAGTTATATATTACCTGGCCCTCGATAGCTTGAGAATTTACGGATAAACCGACTTACAATTTGAGATTTATCGATGTTTAAAGTTTCGCCGCATCAATCAAATCCGTGGCGTAATGTATAACGATAAATTGTGCAAATCTGAAAGAATTTGAAAGCGCGTGATGAATAAAAGTTCTAGATTACTCATTCTCGATAGTTTGAGATTTTGCGCATAAATACGACTTACGGCTTGAGAGTCAGAATCTCATGCTGGGAAGAACGAAATATCAAGGAAAAATATTATTCGAGTCTTTTGAACATATAACATATATATATACAAATATATGTGCATCGATCGAAAGGTACTGATCGCAATAAATATATAAATGCATTGATCGTTGTATGCATCGCAACAAATATATAAATGCATCGATCGTTGCACGCATCGCAACAAATATATAAATGCATCGATCGGCCGCACGCATCGCAACAAATGTATAATATGTTATATGGGATAAAGCAGGGGTATTGATTAAACTAAATATTTCCTATGACATTTGTCTTCGGGGCTATTTAAACACATTTTTGCCTTCGGGGCTATTCAATGACATTGCCTTCGAGACTATTTAAATACATTACTTTCGGGGCTATTCAAGGACACTTGCCTTCGGGGCTATCAAGGACACTTGCTTTGAAGTTATATGTTATGCATCAATCAGTTACGCTCTAAATAAATATATAATATACTATACGGGATAAAACACGCATGTCGTTGTCGAGTACTTCCTGAAACGAGTTGAAAGAGAATATTATTATGTGAAGACTTGATTGTGGTACATTGAAAGTGCTAAAGTTTGTTTCATAACATGTTTATTGTATTCTAATATGATTGTATTTGAAATATTGTGAAGTTACTTTTGATTATAAGACGAGGTTCTCACTTAGCCCCGGATGGTAAGGCTGATTCTTTTATTTAACATATTTCAGAAAAGCGCGATAGAGGAAAAACTCCGCAACAGGGCTAGAGATCGTCCCGCAACCTCATTGGTCCACCAATCCATTACTTCGGATTTGGTGAAAATTATTCTAGACTAAGTATGTTTAAAAACTAAATTTCGTTATCTCGAGGAATGTCTCACATGAGATTGTTCTTCGTAAACTTCGAATTGCTTATTATTATTATATATATATATATATTATTTCCGCACTTAAATACATGTATAAGTTAGGAAGAAAAGAAGTTAAATGGTTCGTCTGAAAAGGGATAGTTGTCCAGGTGTCATCACGCCCTAAAGGAAGACTTGAGAAAAGTCGGGGCGTGACAGGCGGGCCCATTATCCATGGAGTTTTGAACAGTGGATCATTGGCCGTCGAGGATTTCTCAGTTATCATAAAAAGCAGTATCAAAAGTCACAGTGAAAACAGATGCAGGATAAACAGGTAGGAATATGAAGATCCATTCCCGTTCACGTAGATCTCTCAGCTAAGCATTTCCCCCACCTCTTTTCCTCTCAAAACTCAAGGAACAGATAGCAGAAAACGTCACAGCTTGTTTTGTTTTCTTCGACTTCTCTTTTCCTTTTCTAGCCATACAAATCATGAAAAATATGAGTTGGAGGATGAGTAACTAGCATCATTTCGTCCCAAAGGAAAATGACTCAAGAGTCAAATCACGTAAACATTAAGGATGAGAAGCTGGGAGGATAGAATGGATGCTATTCAGATAATATAAAGCCACTTATGGAAACATAACGAATTTACTTCTTTCCCCATTTGTGAGATCCATTACATAACTCGTGAAACACTAATGTGGAAGAAAAAAATATACTTCCTCAAGATGAAGATCTCTAGTAACACTAAACATTTAGATGCATCATAAAATGTATACCATTTCACTTTCATATTTGAACTGAAATCCTATGCATACATCAATGGACAAAGTGGAACTATATATAGAACATCAATTTACCATTTCATTTCATGTTTGAACTGAAATCATATACATACATCAATGAACAAAGTGGAACTATATTCGAAATACCAAGGAGTAGAACATATATTTCACCACATCCGGTTTACTACAACTGAAATAGTAAAAATCACTACAGTGCTTTGCATATTAAAAACTAGCATACAAAACCCCTTGAGAAAATCAAAAAAGCATAATGATAAAAACGAAATGATTCAAAATACCTGGTGCTTAGTAAGACGTTTACGAATGGCTCTGGTCTTCTTAGGACGGAGGTCAAGGGGCAAGTACTTCTTGTTCTTATACGCTTCTCTCAGTGCTGACTTCTGCTTCTGTGATATCACCGTCAACACTTGTGCTATTGACAACCTCACCACCTTACTGTCATCAACCCCACATTTCAATTCACAACATTACTCTCCCCCATAAAAAACGTTATTTAAAGTAAATTCCTAAGGGGTCATTTGGTTCATGAAATAAGGTGGTCCAGGATTAAGTTTGAGATTAAATTTATATTTTGTTTGATTGAAGGTATTTTCGTAGGTTGGAAAAAAGCAAGAAAAGCTAAACACAAAAAATAATGTAGTCATGAAAATCGAACATAGGATGCTAGAAACAATTTTGAACACCCTGGACCGCATGAGCTAACCTTTTACATTTGTAAAGAAAATATATCTTATATATACACTATAATTTTTTGCCGAGGATATTCGGGTCCACCCCCTAAATCCGCCCCTGAATTTATCCCGGATATTTCACTTATCCCATAAAACTTGGTGCTATTTTATCCACCTCCCAGAGTGGTATAAATTAATCTAAGGATTATAATTCCGGGATAACTTAGTCCGTGGACCAAACGACCCCTTATAAGTATATTAATTTCATTTTGGAATTTGTTTTTAATAAATGGGTTGTATAGGACATGTAGTATGTCAAGAAAATGGGTTAGAAAATTACATCTTGAGAGTTTGTTAGGTGCACCACCAGTGACTTTAGCAACACGGAGGAGTGCAAGTTCAGCTTTCAGATCTTTCAACTGAGCTAAAATCTCTGTCTTGGATTTATTCCTCAACTCGTGAACTTTGATTCTTGCTATACAACAACAAAACACAAAATCATTACAACAACATACTCAGTGTATTCTCACAACTACCTCTACCATTATGGGGTAGAGATATTGTTTCCAGTAGACCAAAGGCTCAAATAAAATCATTACAATATGAAAAATAAACATAAAAGATTTAGCAAAAATAACGGTTTCACTTACACATTGCTTCTCTCTCTCTCTCTCTCAAGATTGTGAAGTGCTAAGAAGCTAACGGCAATGTTAAACCACAGAAACACCTAATGCTCGGCTGATAGGACAATAGAAGCATCTCAATTTTGCACGTACCGAAGAAGTATATGGGCTTATAAAGTTTTAGGTCCATTATGGTAAATTTGTTGGGCTTTTGCTTTTATGGAACGGGATTTGCACAAACAGAATTTTCGGGTGTCACCGTTTAAATTTGACCACGATAGAAAAATTGTGCAAGAATAATCATTTTATCAGAATGTGTAACAAAATGATAGCAGGTCGTCAGGATTTCTTGTTTGATATTGGGCAAGATTTTGCCTAAACGACAATCTATGGTGATCGACAGATCACAATGTATCATGAGGATTCCGTCACAAGACTTGCCTTAATAATAAATTATGATGATCACAAGATTTCGAGAAATCATGACGGCCATCGATTATTTCAACATTCGTCTTAGAATCCTCATGATTCGTTAAAATATTTTGCCAAAATCTGATGATCACAATAACTTGTTGTGTAGAAATTTCGCAACATATTTTTACTTTAAAATTAATTCAATTGTTTTAAATCAACTCCAAATGACTTTAAATTTTATATTTTTCTAAAATTGTTCTAGTAATTTTCAATTGTTAGACTCAATTGAAACCTTCAACCGGATAGACCAACTTTGTCTTCTTTTACAAATTAGCTCAATAAAATATAGCAATGTCGTTCTCTAATTTTTATCAACCAAAATCAATCTAAAATAATCACTAATAGCAATAATTCTTTAATTTTTTACTGCACGTATGAGAAAACGAAGAAGAAGATGAAGAAGGAACGAAAAGGAAAAGAAAGAGGAGAAAAACAGGAGGAGTAGGAGAACGATGAGTAGGAGAAGAAATTCTCACTTCATCGAATACGCTATTGCTACAGAAGATTCTCTACGAAACCCTCAGACAATTATATAGCTTCATCATAATGTTGCAAGAGTTTTATTTGTTAGATTTCACATCGCCTTTCTATTTCTCGTGCTTTGTTTTTCAGTTAAAACAATGGCAAAACGTATCAAACAACCACAACATGAAAGTTATAGAAGAAATAAAAGGAAAAAAAGAAAAAATATAATAGTATCAGACGATTACAACATGAAATATTTGTTGAATGCGATGCAAAATATGAGTTTAATTAAAACGGAAAACCTATCTATGTTTGAATTCAATTACTCAAAGTACGTCATCTTAAGCTTAAAATTATTGTGTTTCAGTTGTATAATATTTTATTTAATCAGTGGCAGAGACATTCTCCTACGAGGAATGTTATTCGACATTAATTTATCAAAAATCCACAAATATATATATATTCTTGAAAAATAATAAAATATATACATGATAGACTAAATCACTTAAAACTTTAAAAGTAATGCTAAGTAAACATGTTTTGGCACAAGGAGTATTATCTTAGAACATTTACAACCCTAACCTCGAATCAACATACCAATTGAGTTGTAATAATTTAAGATGACATAAAATTTTATTTGAACTTTGTATTTACACCAAACTAAACAATTTAACCTTATCATTGAGAATTAAAATAAAAAAATATCACTCAAATTAAGTTAAGTGATACGCCTGTGTAATGCAAAAACACAAAATTTACATAGAAATAAATAATTTAACCTCAATATCATCATTCGTACAAGAGAATATCAGTGATTGTGAGAAATCCCAAAACAGAATAGGTAAGCTTTTCAATTTTCACTTAAGACCTAAATACATCTCATATACATGTTATAATCATCCAAGTTACAAATATTTTAATTTATCTTCGAATAAAATCATAATTAGTCATCATGTTATTTTTTATATATGAAACCCAATTTCCATTTGCTAAATTATCTTATTTCGTGTCTAGTACTTATTATTTTTTGAATGATGAACTCTCACCGTACGTCATACATTACTTAGCCCGGTTCTTCCAGAAGGCACACTGCTAGCCCAAATAGTCACGGTACTACATTTGTTTCTCACCAACAGACTCCATCGTCACGCCCAACACTATTCCATCGTCACGCCCAACATCTCTCCGATCTCGCCAGCTTCCATCATCACTACGTCCGTGTTCCGCCGAAAGCCCATCGCCACCGCCACCTGCACTGCACTCCACAACCAACTCAAAACTCGCCCCCTTCTATTTCGAGTCAAGGGCATGTTACTCGTACTCAACGAGGTATCTTTAAACCTAAACGACATTTTAATCTAAATTCTAATGTCACTAAATTGCCCCTACCAAGAGATCTGTGTCTGTCCTTCATGACCCGAATTGAAAAATGACCATGAATGATAAATCTAATGCTCTTATTGAAAATAAGACGCTGAGTCGTGCCTGGCCCACCGGTGTCAATATTATTCGTTCTATGTGGATTTTGACTCGTAAGAAAAATTATGACGGTTCTTTTGAGAGGCATAAGGTCCGTCTTGTATGTGTGGTAAAACTCAGCAGGTTGGCGTGGATTGTGGAGATATTTAGTCTGATGATCAAATCGGCTATCATACGCATTGTTCTTAGTCTAGCTCTCTCGAAAGCATGGTTCATTCATCAGTTGAATGTGAAAAATCTTTTCTCCATCCTCGTCTTCAATGTTTATTTTCGAGGTTTGTCCTTGAAGTTCCATCGTCTTGTGCCTATACAAATCCCTTTGACTCTTGATGTTCATTTCATAAGTTTGAAAGATGCTCATCAAGGCATGTAGATCCATTGCAGCAAGATTATGGGTCTATTCAATAACACAAATTCTTATGTTAAATCTTTCAGGAAGAGATCTGAGGGCTTTGTCCACAAGTCAGGCTTGGTCAAAGGAGAACCAAGCACTTGACACTAATTTACAATATCAATTACTTTTCAAAATAGGACTTTATATCCTCAAATTCTTCCATCCTTGAGCGCTCATATTGGCTCAAAAGCATGCGTAGCTTTGTTCGTCGTACACTCAAGCGTACCTCACAACGAAGCTCAGGGTCTCCCAAACGCCCCAGCCGATGTACACTCCAACGAGTTTGAATATATGCATGATCTACCCATCCAAAATGACATTCAAGGCTTTTTCGCTAAAGTCAGATTATTGATTTCTTCCGGGCCCATTCGGATTCGGCTCGTAAGATATCACCATCCTCATCCGCTGGATACTTAGGAATAACATATCATTCGGTGATAGATCTCCATGCTCAAACATCAATGGATTTGATGTGTGAACGTAGCCGGATCTTTCAATAGGCATAATTTGTTCCATCAAGAATCGGAAGTCTACCAACATTTTGAATGGTTGAGTCCATAGCCTTTAGATATAGGACCAATCACTTATTGTGTTAACTGTTTGGCTCTGATATCACTTATTAGGTCTGAGGTTATGAATAAGCAAGTAAAGTAAGATAAAAAAAAAATGAAAGCAGAATAGTTAAACAGTTTCTTTATGTTTTCTTCAATGTTGTGACAACACTAGATAAAAACAGTAATAAACCTTAAAGAGTAAATGCAACGAAAAAAGTAAAAGACACAAGGTTTATATTTTTAAGGGTATATGTTAATATAGCCCTTGATGGTCAGAGACCGAAGTAATGTATATATTTTATACAATTACAATTGAATTTCTTTTTACAATTTGTAGAAAAAAAATGAAATTACAAAAACAAAGTCGCGGATGACTTCAGCCTAAAGATAAAATATCTATAAAAAAAATATACAACATCTTCATTACAATTGCTTCAACAATAAGCTCAATCTAGAATTTGGGCAGCAATAGTAATGTTGGACAAGATGTTGTTATACAACTTTAAGCAATGGTGTTTGATCCAATTTCTCGAGTGTTTCCGAGAGCTCTCTTGATGATTTTTTCACAGGATTCGATACGCATACACTAAAGTTCCTCCTCATTTATAGCGTGAAGCTCCTGAAATTCTCACCGTTGGTTGCGTATCGAGATAAAGAGGCACTGGACCGATTCAAATTCTCCATGAAATCCTCAACCATATTGACTTGGTCTTCACATTTCTTTCCTTCCAAGCTTGACTTCTTCTTTTCTCACGTTTTAAACATGGCTTCCTTGTTAGCTTGCCTATGTCATTTTTACCTCACAGTAACAATCACTGTTTTGACCGGAAGAATAGACAAAATTATTTACAAAGATGTTGTGACAACAATCGAGGCAACATCCTTATCTTCATGTTTACGTTGTCTGATCGTTACTCGTGTTGTCACAACACTAGGCAGCATCAACAATACCTTTTACTTCAAGATTAGAAATTATAAGAAGCCATCAAAGTTGGAGGCTTCAGTGTCATTTTTGAAGGCTAATGTTTTCATTTCTATGTTTTTTCATTGATAATAGAACTCCAAAACTTAAGAAATGAGTTATCTTTGTTTATTTTATCTATTAAGATATCTCTTTGCACCATTTTGTAATTATGGTCGTGTTAATTTGTTCTGCAGCCGATTGATCTGCCTTTTGCTATATCTACTTTGTGTTGTTGTTGCTACTTTGTGGTGTATTTGGGATGACGATTAAGAAGATACAATTTTCATGTTTGATTTATTCATCTGCCTTTTGACGATTAAGAAGATACAATTAACGCGGCATGTTTACTAGTATAATACATAAATTCCACATGATTTATGCAGGTTAAAATAGTAACCAAACAATGCTGAATTTTATAGAATGATTAATCCCTCTTCCCAACTTATAACCAAACATGCCCTTACACCATAAGAAAACTAAAAAGAAGAGAGAAAACAAATTAAAGTAATTAAACCAATAAAGACATGTAGAGACTAGAGAGAGTCAAAAAAGCATGGAAGACTAAATGGATAAACTTGTATCTTAAGCCAGTAATGGTCTCCCAAGCCAAAAAGAACTCTCCATATTATCAATTACTCATATATATAACCAAATTCTATAATCTTTTTTAAGTGATTTTCCTTTTTTTATTTTCATGCCGACCAAAGATCGGGGCGGATGCGGATGCAGGGGGTGCAGGGCCGAGTTTATCTGAATTCAGTATTTATAACGCGGAATATATATTTATGTATACAAATTCATACAAAAGGATACATAAAAGTTCAACTTTAAACTGAAGCATCATCCATCTGAGCAAGTAACGATTTAGAATATTTCTTGATTCAAACAGTACTATAGGAAAAAGTATGAAATTCCTCTCTTTTTTGTACAAATGTTTCAATCGGTTGATGATATAAAGAGGGTAAATAAAGTTCAAAATAAGGCCACCTAATACAAAAATGAAAACAAAGTTGTAGAGAAAGTGGTGCCTTGCTGGTCGTATAGTACTATCAGACAACCCAAAAAGAAGAAGCCATGATTATGACTGAATATTTGAGGCCTCAATATTCATATATACCAATCCAAAGAAAAGCTTCTTTGTCTTCTTCAAATGGATTTCATTTTCGTTATTTTTGAACTAAACCATCTGGATCCAACTATAGGAGGTCTTATCATTGTATTTTATTGCATACATGATCACGTTGAATATGCTGGGAAATGAATGAGATATTTGCGTATCTATACAAATAGAAAACTGAGAGGATGAGTGGTAGCACGATACTAGTTCCTGCAGTTGTTAGGTCAAATCGCTATCCAAAATTGAATTCAAGCTATTACCATGGACTTGGAACAAGAACATATGGGTTTACATTTAATATTTTTAAACGGTGAATTTTCATGTGCAACATAAGTAAATAAAAATGTCACTTAATAATTTATATTCTGATTAAACAATTGAACATAGTATATAAAGACTTTAATTTGATATTTCATAGTGACTCATTGAATATGCTATAGGAAAAAAAACATTTAGTTCTTTCCACATATGTATGCAGTAAAATTAAGACAATGCAGAAAGACTATATCGCAGAACGTATATCCGAATCTGTAGTTGATAGGTCAAATCTTAGCAATGAATATCGTTCTTGCATCCAAGCTTGTAGTTGGTAGTTCAAATCACTACCCAAATGATTAAATTGAAGCTATTACTATGCACTTGGAATTGGAACATGTATGGGTTTAACATATAATTTGTTTAACGGTGAACGGTTATATGCAAGTATGTAATATAAATAATATCATCACATAATTGAACATGGTATATAAAGACTTTACATTCAGAATTTACAGTCTCATTATTAGACACAGACAACAATTACCCCACACCATCATCAATGCTTAAAACCCTTATAATTATGACGTATTTTTTCCAAAGCGTGACCATCATTTGGCATCGCGTGCGTTTCTTATCAATGATAATATGTTCCTCATTATTAAATTCTCAGAGTCATACATCTCCGGTTGCATTTGGCTATCATATTTTTCCTTATGAGTTGGAGGCACAACAATTATTTTTGTGTTTAAATTCTATTGGTTAAACGATATTTATACAATTATCATTAGTTTCCTTTTGCTTGTTCAATGTATTAAAAATAGGTTTTCTCTCTTACTTGTCCACTTTAACAAATTAAATGTGAAGCAATTATACTTTTTTTGTCAATTTTACTTGTGTCATTAATTAATTTTTTTAAAACTTTATTAGAGTACTAATAGTCAAAACTTAGATTTTCAAAATATATGTAATTTAGTAAAATAAACACTTAATTATTTTTGTTAGAATCATAAATCTGAAGCTATTTCAGGTTATATTTGTCAAGCCCATCATCAAAGTGATGGAGCAAAGCAGAAGACGATGAAGAAAGGGCAAGAGTGAAAGGAAGAGAAAGGAAAGAAGGGAAATCGGTTTTGAGAAATCTTTTCTGATTATGTTTTCAATATAGCCAACAAGTATTTATATGAGTGGCTTTGCACTATAAGCCACATTACAAATGTAGCCAAACACCAAAAGCAAACTAAACTATAACTTGTGCTAAAACTGAAATAAGACTACTACAGAAAATAGAAATGTATACTAGTGTATGTGAGTGTATACTAGTGTATATCAAGATCTTCAACACGCTCAAGCTAGGAACAAAAACAAGTTTCAAGCCTAGCTCGACAAGATAGTCATGTCGACCAATCGCAAGCCTCGTAGAACATCTACAGTCGCCATCAAATGACGATAATGCGCGGAGATCACCGTTGTTGCAACTTTTCCTGACAAAACGACACCAATATCAATATGTTCGTCCTCTACGAAACACAGATCGGCAATGATCCGTAATGCGCACTTACTATCACCGCGGTACCTGAACGGGAAGCGCAGAAAACAAGCAGAGTCGAGAATAATCCAGAAGTCAAACTACTCGCAACTATGTAAGCTGCCGCGATATTCCGCTTCAACTAAGCTCCGGGAAACAATGGACTGCTTCTTCAATTTCCAGGAAATGAGATAATTCCCAAAGAATACCAAATAACCAAATGATGCATCTTTCTCGTGTTAGACACGTAAGCCCAATCAACATCACAATAAGTAGCGAGAGAAAGGTTGCCAACAGTATAAGAACACCTGCACTGGGCCGGGCCAGATATCGAACCACTCGCGGCGTACGCCGATGAGAAGTCTCAATGCCGCATAAATCGACCGAGCAATCGACATCAAAAGATACGCCGTCCGTGTTCGCTGGCAGAGTAATCGCCAACGAGCCTTTGATAACTTGTCGATCATCGAGCAACGATCCTTGACTTCGGAGGAATCATCGCGAATCTGCTGGTCGCATAATACAAGTCAACTCGGCATTAAGCTCCATAGTGATCTCGCAGTTTCAAACAGAAAGCCAAGATCGTAGATCGCTTCATCGCATATTTCCTCCGTGCATCACTATACCACCGCTATTCCTAGCAAATTCAAGCCTAGAAATACCTCGTAACCCCAAGTCCTCGATCCTAAAATTCGTTGTAAACTTAGTTTCGCCTCGATAAGAATCTCATCGCTTCCAAAAGAATGAGCAAATCATCTACATAAACGAGTACCACCACTACTTTGTCATCAATCTTCTTAGTAAGTGCGAATGATCAAGTCGACTTTGAGAAAATCCCGAACCTTGCAAAGCGGGTCAATTTTATATTCCACCGCCGGAATCTTGTTTTAATCCATATAATGACTGATTAACTTACATACCTTCCTCGCTTATGATCAAACCTCGAGGCATGTTCACGCACACCTCCTCATTAAGGTCGCCATATGAATGCATTATAAACATCCATTTGATATACGTACAATTTCTCGAAGTTCGCCATCGAGATTATCGCCTCACAAATACCATTTTTGCATCGTAGAAAGTATCTTGATAATCAACTCCTTCCTTTTGGTTGTAGCCCTTGGCCACAAGCCTTGCTTTAAACCTTTCCACTTCACCATTTGCCTTATATTTGATCTTATAGACCCATTTACACCCAATTACCTTCTTGTGAGCAGGAAGATCTGTCACTTCCCAGGTCTTGTTACTCTCCAAAGCCTGCATTTCAAGCTTCATAGCCTCCACCTATCTGGTGTCCTTCATCGCAGTAATAGGAATTTGGCTCACGCTAAGTTCAATTTTTGCAATGTAGTTTCAGATTCTTGCATTTAGTCCAAAGATAGCTTAGATCATAGCCACAGGATACAAGCACTCTTGTCTACCTCAGATCTCTGCTTGTGACATTTGAACAAAATCGCCATCCAAGCAGTCGCTCCTGCTTCTCGCCCTCACTTCAATGTGGCCGAGATTCGTGAGTAATTCCATCATCCGTCTGATCGCGGGTTGATCGTTAGTGTCCTCCCGAGGTCCGCTCTTCTACCGCAATCTCGAGATTCTACAACGTGTTCTCGATCCAAGATTCCCAAGAATTTGTCGATCGACATCGTTCATGATAAAAATATCACCTCACCGATTCGCATTAGTATCATCTCCGATCGCTCCTTCGCTGGAAGCGGAAAGACGCCTCATGTAAGGCAACATCCCCGCTACAAATAGAACATTGTTAGATAGATTTAAGAGTTTATATCCCTTCCGCCTGTAAGAGTATCCTAAGAGTACTACCTTGACGGCTCTAGTGTCAAATTTATCGCCACCAGATTTGTGGCATAGCACGCATGTACCAACTACTCTTAAGTGAGACAGAATCGTGCCTTCTTATATAATTTCTCATATGAAGAAATGTTCCCAAAATCACAGAGGCAACTGCTCATGATGATACAACGCTTCCACACAATCTCCTGCATCTGGCAGCACTTTGAAACTTTACGGCCCTAGCAAGCTCTAGTACGTGTCTATGTCTTCTTTCAACTATGCTATTCACTGGGATCAGATGGACAGATGTCTGATGTATAATGCCTAATTGTGCAAATAGATCTTTACAGAACTATTTATAAACTCAACCATTATCGCATCTTACACACTTAACTTTGGCACCAAATCGTGTTTTAATCAAGAAACATAGATCTTCGAGCATAGTAGGAACATCCGATTTAATATGCAAAAGAAATACCCATGTCCATCGAGTGAAGTCATCCACCACAAGAAGAAAGAATCTCATACCAAGATGTGGGAACCTTGTACGGTCCCCAAATATCAAGACGTAACATGTCAACGGAAGGTAGTCATACTCGACTAGTAGGAAAAGGCAATCTAGTTTGTCTCGCCATAGGGCATACATCATGGTCGAATCACAAAGTTAGAACTATTACTGAAGGCATTTATTTTCCTAAGAACACTCATTGGTACATGTCCCAATCTCTTGTGCCATAGAGTTGCCTTCACTTTTCCTATGCTGAGCTTTGACATATTTGCCTTTGCTGTCATCAATCTCCCCTGCTTTCTTGTAGAGTCCAGCACATACAAGTCATCCACTTCTCTACCAATCTCTTTCACCTTCCCAGTGAGGAGATCCTCGCAGCAAAGAAGTCGTGAAAGAACCTTGCACCGCAATTTAGTTCCTCGGTCAAGTTTGACATCGAAAGTAAGTTAAATCAAAACTTGGCACACACAAAGACATGTTTTATAAGTTCACCTCCCGCAAGATATACACTCTCCAAAGGTGTGATCGAGCACCGCTCCATCGGGTAGCCGCACTGCCCGAATTTGTCACCGCCAGAGCAAGTGAGTCTCAATCATATTTCTATTTTTAACTATACGGTTAGTAGCTCTGAATCAACTATTCACGGACTACTAGTACCTTCATTATAGTTACCGCCATACATACCGTAGCAAAGAACACTATGATCTGCACTGTTCCCTTAGTCCGGTTTGTCACGGACAAAGATCATTTCCAAATTGTCTGAGTGCGTGTTCTTATCATCCGCGGAGTTGCCGATGTTGATAAACGAAAGTTGTCGCACGATAATGTCTCTCGATTCATCTCACCATCCGCACATCCACCATAATCGTTCCATACCCCGCACACGCCGCTTCGGCTCAGCCATGTCCTTCCATCCGAGGTGCCATGATCGATTAGCCTTATTTTTTCCTTTGTAACTGGGCGGTACCCTATCAACTTGTAGAATTTTTCCGAACACGCCCTCGCTTCGCAGAATCACGTATACAGCAGCCTTACGGGCATCCTTCTCTATTATGTCCCTTCACGCGACAAAGGATCACAAAAGGCATACGTGTTGTACTTCTTATTTTTGCTAAACGGCCTCGCCGGTCAAGCCAAATTGTCAACGTAACTCCTAGAGATTAGATATTCTTTTGGCTTTCATCTTGGCTATCATAGCAAATGCTGATTCACACCAGCGTGGTGACATCAACAAGATATGACTCCTCGCTTGTCAGATCCATCATTCAATCCCATAAGAAACTCCAAAGTTCTCCGATTTCCTGGATGTGCATGACTCCAGGATTTAAGCATTCACACGTAGGGTGGTATAATCAATCTATCTCGCCCCATAGGTCTTTCATTCTGTAGTAGTATCGAGAGATCGCGAGGCTCTCGAAAGTTAGCATCGTTAACTCCTTTTTAGTTGAAACTCGAGAGGTTGATCTTATCAAACCTCTCCTTAAGATCCTTCCAAACAGCAGCTGCGCTAGTGCGATACAGAATCCCACTCAACAGATTTTTGTCTACACTTCTCATTATCCACGACATCACCAAGGCATTGCACCTATCCCACCGCTCAGTGATTAGGTCCGCATGTGTCGCGCCTTATGATTCATCGACAAATCCAATTTTATTCCTTGTTAATAGTACTAATCGTGATAGCTTTACTCCACAGCCGTGTAGTTTTCCATTCCTCAATCGATCTCAATCAATAGCACCCATCGACGATGCATTCAGAACAAGTGGACGATTGTGATCAATAATATACGTATTGTAGTTTGAACTTTCTTCTAACACAAATGTATGCGCTGTTGTGATGTTCTCCATAATCTCAAAGAAATACTAGTATAAAACGACGCTGAAAATCGTAGTTCAAACCTCGATCCAATGTAGATCGAATGAAGAAATTGCAAATGCGATAACAGATCCAAAGGCAATCGAGACAATGTAACTAGTAGATTGAAAAGGAATCACGAACCGATAACTCACCCAATCAAACAATAAAGTAATCACTGCATGACACAAAAATAACAAAAATCGTAGAAATCAAACTACAGATGTAAAAACGTGAAATCGACCTCAATCAAGAATCGATACACAATCACTAAACTCGCAGTTCGAATCTCTCACCATGTCCTAACGTGACAGAGTTACTTCGATCCATCTGCACGGCTCGATACCATGTTGTAATCATAACCAAGCTATTCTAGGTTATATTTGTCCGCGCCCATCATCGCGATGGAGCAGTCGTAGACATGTAAGAAAGTGGCAAGAGTGAAAGGAAGAGAAAGGAAAGAATGGAAATCGCTTTGAGAAATCTTTTCTGATTATGTTTTCAATATAGCCAACAAGTATTTATATGAGTGGCTTTGCACTATAAACCACATTACAAATGTAACCAAACACCAAAAGCAAACTAAACTATAACTTGTGCTAAAACTGAAATAAGACTACTACAGAAAAATAGAAATGTATACTAGTGTATAGTGAGTGTATACTAGTGTATATCAGTATCTTCAACAATTTTTCTAAGGAGTGTGCAAAATGCATGCATACTAGACATGTAAATGAGAACGGAAGAGATAATTGTAGGCAAATTTTATTGACAATTTGATAAAATGGTAAGTGTGTCAATCAGGTTCAATTCACTAGTAATATAAATAAAACATTTATATTATCATTATATTTAACGTAAACTCTTTTTTTATTAAATAGGCACTCGCACACTCCAACTTAATTTTAATTTTTTCCCCTTTTCAAAATTTCAAATTCATCAGGTGGTTTATTGTTTTCAGTCTTCACCTTGGTCAAAATGTTCTGCAACTGCTCAACAATAGTAAAATGAGTGATCTGGAAAGTGGTAAAACATTCGTAAAGACAAACATGTGAGCCTTAAAATCAGTTTTACAGATTATAGGAAAGTAAGAGAAAGAAAAAAAAAGTGTCCCTTCCAAAAAAATTCAAAGGCTTGATTAATTTTGTTTGTTCCAAGAAATTGTCATCACAGAACACAAGAGAACTAACCAAACCCTTTTTTAACTTTCTATTCTCAACTAACGTATAAAATTTATAATAAAATTTTAGCCAACAATAAATATATTATTAATAAAAAATATAAATGACAATAAAACTATAACATTTTGTTGATAAAAATAGTAAATAGAAACAAAGTAACTTGTTGTGAAAACTTTTCACATCGGGTTATTGCAACAAAATGAAACAATTTTGTTGTTGTAAAAATAATTTTTGAAACATCATCCAACGACAACAAAATATATTGTTGTTAAATATATTTCTTAGTAGAGTGTCTTTTTGATATAAAAACTAAATTAAAAGATATTTACTACTCCCTCCTGCCCATTTTATTTATTATATTTTATTATTTAACACTTCTTAAATAAATTATTAATTAAAAAATAAATTGATTAAATTATTTTTATTTATTATTTTATCTCAATTTAATATTACTCCCCTTTTCCCTACATTAATCTCTTCCTCATCGGAAACTTATAATTAAATATATTTTGATTTTAATTCTACTATAACAACTATTTTAGATCAATTATTATTAGTAAACACGATAACTAAAATGGACAGGAAGCTAAGGAGTAGCACCGTAAAATAACACAATATTTACAAGCCCACCACATATTACTATGCAAGAAATACACCATAATAACGACTAATTTTGAAACACTTAGTCATTAATTAAAAAACAAAGCACACTCATCTGCTATAGGATATTCCAAAACTAAAAGTACATCGTTAATTTATCCGTAAATCTCTTCCAATCATCGGAGGAGATGAAGATGAAGACGAAGACGAAGACGAAGAAGTAGCTGGATATGGCCAAAATTGTGCATTTTTCACCTTAGAAATACTTGCCAATACTCCTAGTGGAGTCACATCGCCGGTAACTGTAACTTTCTTTGAAGCCAAATCTATATTAAATGATTTCACTCCTGCATAATTTAATCCAAAAGCATCGCTTTCTGTTAATTGGATGTGTATATATTATATACAACCTATCCATACTCAATATTATACTAACTATAGTATAATTAATAGTAACTTGCCTTCCATTCTGGAGATATGTTTTCTTACTTTCCCTTCACAACCTTTGCAATGGATTGACACCCTCAGTTCCACTACCTGGCCAACATGCAAATAACAAAAATTAAGTTTTATGCGCTGACAATTAGTTTAAATATATTTTTATAAATAGGTTATTCATAAGATAATTGTAGGTAACTGGCACAATAGGTAGCTAATCTGCTATAATATGTTCAACTTAGAGTCGTTCATATACTTTAAAGGCCCGGTGTGAGAAATAAAAAGAGATCATTTTTTATTCACATGAAAAATTAAAATTAACTAATTAATCAATATTAAAAAAATATTGATTAAACCATCAAATAAATGTATAGTAACAACTATATTCGATTCAATGTTTTAAATTTCAGTACGACTTCTGAAGGGAACCCTCAGCCGCTAGGCTACAACTCTCACTAATAAACTTGAAGACATTTTTAATACATATCTTAATATTTGAAACTAATAAAAATGAGACTCAAGTGAGGCTCACTGACCGTCACAGGGACGGCTCTGGTTCAACTATAATGATTGTGTGAGAACTTTTTACACTATACATGTATATAATTTAAATCCTATTTAATGTTGTTAGCAACAAATCAAGAAATTAGCAAAGAAAGCAAGATGAAACAAAACCTTTCGGATACTCCGTTTTACTATAAAAAAAAAATGCAAAAGTAAATAGACTAACCTGTTCACGGGGGCATGAACGAATCGATGATGATTTATAGACACATATATCATTTGAGTAAGCTTGTGAAGGTTTATAGACCGGAGATTCATGAGAACGAGTCGATGAAGATCGATACATGAGTCGTTCATTGGTACTTTTAGCTCCTAAGGGTTTGCTAGGAACCAAAGCTTTTGCATCTCCAGAAGTACAATGATCCGATGATACGAAATCTATGAATGGAGTATCACTTAACAAATACGTAGATGAACGGCCACGAGGAGAAGCTAAGTCAGTTATATCAGCTGAGCTTTTTCGACGTAATTGTTCACTTGGTTTAGTACTAGAACTCTTTCGACCCTTTTGATGGTAGTAATTTTTGGGATCGAATGGAAGTTGATGAGAAGAACAAGGGACTGGAGTTTTAATCTTTGAAGTAACGTCGCCTAATCGTTCAATTTTACGATCAATTTGATGCTTAATGCCACGACGGACCATAGCATGTTGATCCATACTTGAACATATGGCCGTGGAAGCCGGAGAAGCACAAAAAAGATCCATGGATTTCATATTTTTAGGGCCAAGAATGATGATGAAAACTCAGAGGAGAAGTGGAAATTAATAGGCTAGTTATAATATTGCATAAGTTGTAGTAGGGGAAATGATGAAAGGGAGAGTAGTAGAGGAAAGGTTTTTTAAAACGAGGAAAGGGGGTGAACTTATAAAGTTGTGGTAGACTATAGTAAGAGCGGATTTTGAAGTCGGGTTACGGGTTCATACAAACTTAGTTATATATTTTTGCTTTTATCATAATAATATTAATGTTATAGCGGAAGCAATTAAACAGAAAAAAGAATAATAATGAATGTAAAAGACGCAAACGATTTAACGTGGTTCACTAACAATGTGTTAGCTACGTCCACGGGCAGAAGAGACAAAAACTTTATTTATCTTGAGGAATACAATTTTTAGGATTTCTCTGGATTGTATTTCAGATTGCTTATTAGGTTATAACCTATGGGGTTTATATAGAGTACCCCTTACACAGACTAAAGAAAGGTTTTTCAAACAGAAAAGGAAAAGGTTTTCAAAACAGAAAAGAAAAATGTTTTCCAAACAGAAAAAGGAAAGGATTCCTAAACATGGTATAAACCTAATATGCCCGAATTCAAAGCATATTTCAACAAATCTCCACCTTGACTTGAATCCTCTCACAAATAACAGATGTACCAGATGCACCATTATAGTGTCATATGTACTAGACTCCTTCGCCTGCATTTTGCCCTCAAGGCAATCAAGAAGTCCAAACAAAGGTTGGAACTTGACGCTGGAACCGGCCAGGAACATATCACCGGTTATCGCCAGATCCACTTTGTTCACCTTGATTCTCTTCTCACTTAGAAAATGATACGTCACATCAACGTGCTTAGTCCTCTCACGACGGACTCGATCCTCGCTAAACAGACAGACCGAGATCGCCACAATACACTATGGTCCGATCCGACGTAGACCAGATCACTGCCAGCGATTTTGTATACGCTGAAAGTTATTTTTAGTTAGTATTTTTCTCATTTTCGCTTAAATAAGTGTCGTGTTAGGTCGCTTTTCTTTCTTTCGAGTCACACGGTTCAAAAAGGCAAAATGGCGAAATGAGCTAAAAGTCGCAGCGCGAGGGTCCCGAGGCAAAAAGGACGAAAGTTAACAATTCAGACAAGACTTCAGATCAGCCGTGCATACTGGATCGCAGCGCCATAATTACCATCGAGAGGTTGCAGACTTTCAGACCGCGCGTGCTCGCAGGATCATGGTACAATGCTGGGAATTTCAGATCCAAGTAAATTTGGCCAAGGCGCGTATGGTCCATAGGCACCTAAATTTGCAACATACTTAAGCCCTAGGGATTAGTCCAGCGATGAGTCGATCATTCTAACACACAACACATCACAGGCAAGGATCGAAGCTACAATCGAGACTTTAGTTCGCAAAGATTTTTATTTCTTTCTTTTAATTCGCTTATGTTTGAAATTGTATTAGTTCTACCGCGACTATGGCTGTGAGCTAAACACTTTATTAAGGCTTTCCTTTGAATCACTTGAAACTCTATTTCATGACTTAATGCATTAGTTCGACTCTTCTTCACTGATTAAGATTTATTCAATAATTGTATTAATGTTTAATAGTTAATTGATCACTAATTATCATAACCTATATGATTTCAATCAAGAACCGAGAGAAGAGATTTGGATACGTCAGAATTGAATAGACATAGGTTAAAATCGCGATTTAAAGTACCCCGATACTCACAGTAGCATTACAAAGTTATCGTTTTAATCCTCCCATGTGGTAAATCCTATCATAGAAATATGTAAGGTTTCTCGCACTAGTGGTCGAGCGATTATATATCCTAACCTAATATAAGATGCCTAATTAACCGCCATCTTAACGCAGGTTAAGTCATTCTAGTTGCATTAAGAATTGAATAGAGTGGATAGTTGAGGATTTTGGAAGCCCTAATTCCTTCATAACTGATTAAACCCCAATAATTTAGATTACTTCTCGCAATTATTCTAGTAGTTAGATAAAAACTCAAATCAAATATCGTTTGCCAAATAGATAATCTAGAATAGATGTTCGGTAATTAGAAACAAGTCTCTGTTGACGATAAACTTGGTCTTACAGACTATATTACTTCGTGAACGATACGACACTCATGAGCAATCGACACGGTCCTAATAAGTTTTTGGCGTCGTTGCCGGGGACTAGCGTACTTCTAATATCGAACCGTTTATTCTTATTTCTACTTTGTTTTTTTGTTTTATTTATTTTATTTATTTTTAGAACCTTGTTGCCTTGATTTGTTTGTTGATTTTGATCGATTTCAGGAACTTAGTGTATGCGAAGAAGAGGAGGAGCAGACACACTTGTTCCTTTTAACCTTGAGATTGAGAAAGCTTGCAAGAAGAACAGGCGAAACAAGAGGATATCTGATTCAGTGACCTGATCGGTGTATTTTATATACACTTTTTGAGTCGTTTTTAGTTAATTTTTTGTCCCTTTTTGTATAAATAAGTGTCGATTAGGATAGATTTTATTTCTTTGAGTCAAAGTGGTTAAAATGGCCAAATGGCGGAAAAGGAGCTAAAAGAGGCAAAAGAGGAGGTTCCAGAGCTAAAAACAGAAAAAGTGGCGAACGAGGCAAAACCTGCACTGCACAGCGCGCTTAATCATCGAGAGATCCAGAGGATCCAGCGCGCGCCCACGCATGCCAGAATCGGCGCGCGCCAAATCACCCGGTTGCTTCCGGAGGCCATGCTGCGCCGACGCGAAAATCGTGTTTTGGACGAAATTCGGCCAGTTCAAGGAAAAGAGAGAGGCGGTTTTCACTTATAAAAGGAGAACCCTAGGCAGATTTTAAGGTTCCCTTCGCACAACACAAGGTTTTCTTGCTTGAGATCGAGACCATAATTTAGTACTTTCTTTTCCTTTTCTTTTCTTTTATTTCGCCAGATGATGAACTTTGAATTAGTTCTCACATGTCAATGGCTAGAACTAATTCTCTTATGTGGCTTTCCATGTTGATTCACCGTAAACTTATGTTATGAATTAATGCACGTTTATGGTTATTATTCTTCGAGAGATTTATCCAATAATTGCTTTCAATGCTTGTAATTAATTGACAACTAATTATCCTTATATGATTTCTAATCAAACTTCGAAAGCGATGAGGTTGTGAATATGCGTAAGTTGGGTAGACATATTCGAGTTGGGATGAAAATACCTCAATTATTTACGTAGCTAATGCAGGCTTAACAACCCTAATTTTGCGCACGTGCGCGACTGCTAACTAGGTTTTTGTTCTTAATCCTCCTATAGAGTTATCCTTATCACCAAAGGTGTAAGGTGCACATCGTCGAGTGTTTATATATCCTTAACGAATATAAAACGATTTCAGAAACCCGCTAACTCCGGCAGAGAAGACCATAATTCGTTGTATTAATAAATAACATGTCGATAGTCGAGAGATACGGAAGCCCTATTCCCATCACAATCAAGTAAACTCATTAGATAAATTAGTCTTTATAATTCCTAGTTATAAACAACAAATCAAATATCGATTGCCAAATAGATACCAAAAGATAGATAGTTGGTACTGAACCCTAACTCGTGGACGATATTCGGTCTTACCAGACTATATTACTTGTCACGATAACGCACTTCAAGTAAAGCAGGTGCATCTTTTCGCGCATCACACCATGAAAACCAACCGAATTAGAACGGGCGAACAATAAGGTCCCGAAATGCACGAGCTACCCAGTTACAGCAGAAAGAAGCTTGTGTCACTACCCGACCCGACGGGCCGCAACTAAATGACCTAATGACGCCATTATACTAACCTGTCACACATAATACAATTAACACTTAAGGAATATGAAATCCGGCAGCATAACACTCCAACAATCAGAATGGATGTAATCAAGTGTGCCTTTTGTTCTGTGTATTGCTTTGGAAAACTTGCTGCGATGTAATTTTCCGAATACACAATGTTCACAAAACTTAAGGTCCTTGACCTTGTGACCACAAAGAAGATCTCCTTTTGACAGAATTTGCATCATTCTCTCGCTCATATGACCAAGCCTCATATGCCATAACTTGGTCAAGTTTTCTTTATCAACCTCTGAGGATGCAACATCAACAGAACCTGATAAGGTAGAACCTTGAAGGAAATACAAGGTACCACGTTTTATGCCCTTCAGAACCACATTCAAGCCTCGTACATATAACTCCACATCCACCTCAAATACGAACCCTCGCTATCTAACACGCCAATGATATCGATTCTTTGTCATGGATGGAACATGTCCGACGCCATTCAATGTGCGTAATTTACCATCACGTGTCGTAATTTTAATGAGCTTATCCCAACCGCTTTGCAAATGAATCGCCACCATAGAAACATCGCCACCATCCACTTGCTCATAAAGTCAGAAACCACTCGCGCGACATATATGGTAAGACGTCACTGACTGAGGATCCACACATCATCGTGATGCTGTACTCATTAGCAACCAGAGCAATATCATCTTCGTAGTCGGTATTCGCATAAAGTTAGCACTGCTTGGATTATTCGAACGCTTCTTCTTCGGGACAATCGATTTCCGCTTCTTCTCCTTAAAGTAATTACGCATATCATTTGGTTTCGACATTTAGAAAATGGTTTCGACTTCTTCTCCCTGATTTCTACGCCCATGACTTTCATCGGATACTAACCATACACCGATTATCGACATTCAGATTGCACTCACCGCTTTACGGCGCAGCCTCCCTAGTACGGAGAGACGATCTCACCTCCTCTAGAGACACATTATCTTTTTCCAACAATGAACGATCAGCATTTAAATTTTAGTATGATAATGGTAAAGATACTAATGTAATCAACGTAAAGATCTTCATCCTCAATCGTTACATCAATATTACGCAACTCTAACAAGATTGTGTTTAGTTGATATGTTGATCTCAAAGAGGCATACCTTCGTGCATTCGTAGATCGAACAGTGTGTTCGTAAACAACTTGTCGTTAAGTGACTTCGCCATATAAAGACTCTCGAGTTTGACCCATGCACTCGCGCGCTTCTCCTCCGCGACCTCAATGATAATATCATCGCCAGGCTCAACATAATTGCTGAACGAGCATTCTCTTCCGTAATCCACCATCTCATCGCAACGGGTTCCGCCACCTTTCCCAGCAAGCGGCACCCAAAGTCCTTGTTGTTTTAACAAGGTTCGGATCTTAATCTGCCACAGACTAAAATTGTTTCTCCCCGTAAATTTGTCGATGTTTCACATTCATTCCAGGCATCTTTCAAACAAACAACCGCTCGATACCAATTTGTTATAGTGAAGAATTAAACGTAAGAAAGAATAATAATGAATGTAACGGACGCAAACGATTTAACGTGGTTCACTAACAATGTGTTAGCTACGCCCACCGCGTAAGAGAGGAAACTTTATCGATCTCGGCGAATACAATTTTGGGGATTTCTCCTGATCAGATTTCGATCGCTTATTAGGTTATGACCTGTGAGGTTTATATAGAGTGCCCCTTACACAGACTAAGGAAATATTTTTCAAACAGAAAAGGAAAAGCATTCCTAAACATGGTATAAACCTAATATGTCCGGATTCAAGACATATTTCAACAATTACTTTGAAAAAGCTACATATATTCATATATTTCAAATTTTGAATTCGTCTATAACTATAATAGTAGATGTAAAACAAGTGAGCTACCACGTAGCTGTGGCTCTCCCCTCAAATTTAATTTTTTTCTAGTATACTACTAATAATATTCATGATATTACAATAGAGTCCTCAATTTTGGCTTCCCCGGGCTCTCCCTAGACACCTGAAGCTTCCTCGGGCTCCTCCTAGATCAAAATTCTGGCTTCACCCCTGAATATAACAAAAAGAAGATATTAAAACTAAGGGGGAAAAATAAGTTCTAGTTGGACAAAAAAAAAAAGATGGCAACTAAGAGGCCAGCAGAATTGATGAATAATATAAACCTTAGGGGACACGGGGTTTATGTGGACCTCTAAAGTGTGCCTGCGTTTTTCCTTTTCTCTTCTTTTTATGTTTTAAGCGGTACTGGGTGGGTGGATGGGCACTAGACAACGTTATTGTTTGAGTTTAATTTTTATATATGGACAATATAAAAATAAATTGTTAATAATTTAAAAAATATTTAAAAGATTATGATTAAAAATAATATTTGAACCTTCTAAATAATAACTAACGACTAAATTGAAACACATGGAGTAATATATTACGTGTTAAAACTACACTGATGGTGTAAAGCTCTTTGAATTGTCGGTTTATAATTAAAGTTAATTATGTTTTACTATTTTTATGACCTTTGGGTATGAATGATTACGAGCATTAATAGCAGCAAATGTAGGAAAATTTGAAGACTAATTAATTAGTAGACCATATTATTACCATATCATTGCCCACAGGACTTGACTACTGTGAGGAAAATTTCAGATATGATAGGCATGGAAGGTCCATATGATCAGGCTAACCGAAAGTAGCCTTTTCTTGTCTGTTTTGAAATTTGTACCTCACCAAAGTATCTTCTATTCTTCGTCGTAAAAGGCGAAATTCCTCACCCACACGCCTCATTTTCCTACCACGTAAATCACGTAACGGCGAAATCACGCGACTCAAATGACCCACTAAATGGGAGAAACAATGTCTGGTGCCTTCAAGAAGCCATCCCCACAAAAGAGCAATGAAACTCTCACACTGCGACTGACAGGGCTTGAACCTGTTTATTTGGAGACAATTTACCACCCTAAAACTAACTGAGATATCCATGCGGGGTAGTATCTTCCATTCTTGAATATATGAAGTAGTTGATTTGCACCGCTCTCTTTGCCTCCACCTATGGTAAATACTTTAAATAATAATTAGTCAGGTAAAGTGTTTACACCACATTAATGATTACATATCATATGCTTGTAAACTTATTTTTTTCACTTAATAATAATTAATTAATATATATTATTATTTTATTAAATTACTTAATTATAATAAATTGATGTAGTTTGATGTAAACCCACAGCACAAATATATTTTACCCAACCTCATCATATGCTGTTATGCTATTTTGAAACTGGCACAAGCTTTTTCGCTATTGTTTCTTGTTTGGTGAGACAAGACTAAACTCCTAATTTACTTCTTTACCAACAGAGAACCGGCCATTTGACCTTACATTCGCTTCCACTCTATATTTCTTATTCATATCCTAATTTCAATTTAAGTGGCATATTTTACTTTTGAGAATGTGGTAACACTCAAAAATAATATAAGTGTTTAGCCGAAATTTTGAGAGCCGAACTATTCTGGAGCCGAATTTATTCTTAGCCCTCGACTATAAGAACTTCATCGACTACTAAGACATCTTAGCTGAAGTCATTGATTAGAGGTACGACTGAGACCCACTCAGATGAAGACGCTTCAACGACCAAGTCAAAAGGTTTCTAGACCCCTAAAAGGGTAACAACCAACAACAGCTGAAAGCAAGAGTCATTAGGCGAGAAAATCGGCATCACCTCCCCCATGGTCGGCCATTGAACTTAGTAGGTTACTTGATGACTGACATGGGGGGCACGTTTGTACAATTTTTCTTTCTTATTGTATTATAAATAGGAACATTCTTTTGTATATAGACACATCAATCAATCAAACAAATCAAATCTTTTATCTATCCTTACTTTATCCTTTATCATTTATTGTACTCAGTTGCATTCATGTTTCTCATCTCTTAGTTTACTAGTACCACCGTCCTCACACTTTCTGAAGTAGTTGGGAAATTCATTGCTGGAAATCAGAATTCCATTTCCGGCCCGAATTGCTTGAGTTAAATAATCAATTTGTCTTTCGATTTGATCAGCCGATACAACTACATGTAATTTGAAGTAGCAGAATCAGATTAATATTTAAAACTTGATTGAATTAGATCAACTCAATATATCTTGAAACTAGCTAAAATTTAAATATTCAAAATTATATGAACAATATTATAAATTGTAATTTTTCATATGATGAAAAGGGATAGAAATATTATTTAGATGACTTTCTAGTGATTTTTTTTTTTACATTATCAATATATAAAAATCAACTAAGAAGTAATTTTTGTTTTGATGGAGTAACTCTTTTATTTATTTTTTTCCAATTATCTCTTTGAGAATCATTCTTGACTGTCTTTATTTAGGAGATTATTGTGGCGCGATTAGATAATACTAATTTTAAAAACATTATACACTGCACACGTGGAATTTAATACTGCACTATCATCAGAGATTCCCCTGCAAAGATTTTCTTGAAGTCCAAACATTCCGATTTCTGGCTCATGAAATGAGCTAAATATATAAATTATACTCTCCTGCAAGTACTCCATGGGAAATGTTATATATATTAGCTTATATTATATGAATAAATTTTTGTAAGAAAAGGGTTAAAGACTAAAGACCTGTTTTTGGGACCCAAATTTCTGGAGTATAATTGGATGAAGACAAAGCAAGAGTCATTCCAACAATTAATTGTGGAAAAAGTTAAAGATTAAGACAAATAAAGATGAGCTAATTCAGGATTTAATACAAGTGATAACAAAAACCTGTTGGAGCTCACGTGATAAAGTGCTTATTTCAAGAATTCTCTCTAATTAATTAATTGTTCGACATTTAATGAGAAAAGAGTAACAGATGGCGTCATGCCCGGAGCGGTTACATGTTGAGTCTCTTCGATCTTCTGCCGGTGTCAACTGGTTCGGACACTACCCGATCCTACTCGAACACCTGAACTTATACTGACGCCTCACAATTAAACCACGCCACGTATCGTGCTGGTTTCCATCGTATACAACGTGATTTTAAAATACTGCAATTTTCTAAGCTGAAGAAACTACTGTGCGTCCCAAAGCTATAGCACCAGGCCGGAACTGAGATTTTTTCCAGGTCGCTTGCGGTGCACAACCATAATACAACATCATTGAATGATCATTCTGTTTCAGTCTGTGCAATGATTGTGCGACACATAAGCCCCTGTTCCTTGAGTATTTAAAGCTACCTTTCACTTTGACATTCAATAAGTCCGATATTGTATTTGTTGGAAATTTATTAACGTAAATAAAATTTAATCTATTATTTATGACTCGAACAATTCGGGTCCCGCACGTCGGAAATGTCGTTTCACACACGTACACACGTTATACCAAGGATTGTAAATTTTCTTAGTGAAAGAGATATTGGTACGTAAACAAAATATTTGAGACATGAAATGATAGATGGTTGTTGGCTAAATGACGAGTGTTTCACGTTGGTAAAGGAAGGAAGAAGTGTACGACGGTAAAAGATGAAACGAAGTCTGAAATCGCAATGAGTCGCGAACGGCGCGCAAAGACCGTCGCGCTAATTGGTGGCTTGGTCACTGGAGCCGAGGCGCCTCGCATGTAACCGCGACGCCTGAGGTAGAATGGTCGATCGTTAAAAGTTTCGATTTTAATGGTTTGGAGCATTGATTCTCCATTACTTGAAACATGAATTCATCCATTATTTGGCTGATTGAAACCTCTCAATAAGTGTCATTACATGGCTATTGATTGTCATTAGTTGGCTAGATGAGAAGTCATCTTTCACACACTATAAATTGAGGCCTTAGACTCAATTGGAAGAACACATCAAAATCAGATTTCTGATCTTCTTCTCGCTTTCTTTACACACTCAAAGGTTCTTCTTATAAGAAACATTTGAGTTTTATTTCGCTTCACTGTTACTATTGCTTTATCTTAAGACAAGATGTCAATCACCGTAAAAAGAATACATACTGACAATATTATCTTAAAAACAGTGATACTTACATCCGACTTAGCAAACTCTTTGTAATAGTTCACTTTATTGTTCTTCAAAATTGTAATATTTGTATTCGTTACTTGCTTTCCATTTTGTTATAACCTTCATGGTACTCACAGCATTGTATGCCCGCTACCATGTTATAAACACACTGATATACTCAAATAAGTCCCAACTAATCAGATGACATTACGGCCTTACAATTATTTTTCTATTCAAATCATACTGAATCCTTTACATCATTGGTCACTTAAATTCTTTGACCCATTGAATAGGCTACATGTTATAACAGTGCCTTTTTGTTATCTTAAATATATAAAAGAAATTTTGGTTCAAAGGTTGGAAAAGTATATATACAATTCGAGATAATCAACCATTAGAGCATAGAAAATTTGGTTCGAAGATTGGAATAGTATACAGAAAATTTTAGATAATGAGTAAATAAATCATCTAAAGAGGCAGAAAATTTGGTACTATCAACTATCTTCGACAAATCTCAAACAGATCAACTATAGAAAAGCTTTTCCAACAACCAAACACATAATTCTGGATCAAAATGTCAAATGCACAAGTTTAGTCAAGAATATGGAGTAAATTAATCCCATTAGTGCTAGACCACATGCAATTTATCAAGATTAATGATACTTGTAGACATGTTTAACTGTCTTTAAAAAGTGAATACTGTTAACTAATCACCCTTAACTTTATGGTTAGCAAATGGTTGTAATGATTGTACTTTGCAAAAATGGGGTTAATGTGTTTTCCTTTGGTAGGTCCAATTTGATTTCAGAAATATTTAAGTGGATATTAAAGATTGTATCATAATTACATTCTGAGATTGCTTAGTGATTAGCGTTACAATAATTTTATCAAAGTTGACTGTCTGATCCATCCTTTACTCAACTAACATCAACTTTAACTGATCTTGTATTAAAATTTCTTGATTTTGGGTCCACACTTTCATGATTTTAATAAAGGGTCGCACAAAATCGGTCCAATCGAAAAAATGGACCGACCGAACTCGCTCGGATCGAATCGATCGGTAATTTTCGGTCCGGCCCTCGGTCCTTTGAAATATTTTTTCGATTTTTCGGTCCGTCGATCGATCGACTTTTAAATATATATTATATTATAATATATATAATATATATAATTCATAATTTTCTAAATACCTAATATATAAACCCGCATTCAACCCCATTCCCAATTCATTCCCACTTCACTTCATCACGCAGCCTTCTCTCTCTCTAAAATTTAAATCCCTAATTCCTAAATCTCAATTTCACTGAGTCACCGTCGTCCGCCACCAATTGCTCGTCAAGTGACTCGCCGCTCTCTCGCTCGTGCTCGCCACCTCTCTCACTCTGAGTCTCGCCTCAATCTCGACAAGGTATGTACTATTTACTACTAAATAGAGCCACAGAGATGATATTAGGACTTAAGTTTAACTATGGTATCAATATTAAACTAGTGCAACAAAAGTTTGTATTTTTAAATGATATTAGAAGCATTTGAATCTGTTTAAGGAATAATTTGTCTTTATGTAAAGTTGTGCAACAATAGTTTGTATTCATTTGTATTTTTATTTGAGATTAAAAGGTTGTATTCCCAGGCAGATGATGCCTCGAACCGCTGAATCTGATGTCCAATCCAAAAGAAAAAAAGATGATGAAACGACTTAAACTACCAAACGAGTGAACCAAATTGAGGTCGAGGATGCATTGCCTTCTCAAACACCAACAAATACACTCAAACACGCAAGTATTATGCCAATGGAGAAACGACAGTATATTACTTGCAACAAACAAAGGGTTGAATATTGAAAGGAATACAAGTTGTATTTGACTAATGATGAGGGCAATCGTAGAGCTGAATGTAAGTATTGCCATAAATTTTTTGCGTGTGACTCTACTATTAATGGTAACAAAAATGTGAAAAATCATGCAACTCAATGCCTATAAAATTCGGAGAATGTGATTAAACAAAATCAAAGTAAATTGATTTTGGAGGTCGTCATGATAAAAATGAGAATGAAGTCGAGAAATCGGGTTTTAATGTTAATGAACTTAGGGAAGCGTTGTGCTATATGGTGATAGTTGACGAACTTCCTTTTCGTTGTGTTGAAAAACCTGATTTTAAGCATTTCATGTCTGTTACTTGCCCTGAGTTTGTATTACCCTCCCGTATGACTGTGGCGCGTGGTTGCTTTCAACTTTATTTGAAGGAAAAAGAAAAGTTGAAAGAATTTATCAAATTGTCATGCCAACGAGTCTGTGTGACAACTGATTCATGGACATCTAATCAAAGAATCAACTATATGTGCCTTACCGCTCACTTTATAGACAATGATTGAAATTTGCAAAAACGAATTCTAAACTTTTGTCCAATTACAAGTCATAGGAGTGAATCAATTGCAAAAGTTATAGAATCTTGTTTAGAGAGTTGGGATTTACATATGAAATTTTTTACCGCGGATCATTGATAATGTCTCTTCAAATGACGCTGCTTGTAGTCACTACGAGAATAGTCAAAACAACGGTAGTGCAATAAGTAATGGAAAGTATTTGCATACGAGACGGTTGCTCATATTGTTAATCTTATTGTTCGGGACGGCTTGAAAATAAAAGATTCTCTTAAAGCAATTGAAAGAATTCGAGTCATTGTGAAATTTGTGAGGAATTCTCCGCTAGTTTCATAAATTTAAAGAAATTGTTAGTCTTGAAAATAGAGAGCAAATCTTTGTTGTCATTTGACGTGCCCACCGCTGAACTCGACTTATACTATCTTGATGGCAACTATAAAATTTGAGCGAGTTTTTGGTATGTTTGAACTTCACAAAGAGCAAGATCTTAAAGAGCCTACTAATATAGAGCCTCATACGAGAGTTATCGTCATTGCCAAGAGGCTTGTTATCTTTCTAGAAAAGTTTTATACTTTAACTAATAATGTTTCGCTTCTTGAGTGTCACGTGCAATAGTGCATTGTTTGATATCGATAACTCTTGGAACATTAAAAGAACTAGAAAGTACTTTTGATGTAGAATCGTACAGATGATCGCTAATATGAAGAAAAAGTTTGATAAGTATTGGGGTAGTTTAGAAAAGTTTAACATGTTGATTTACGTGGTCATTCTTGATCCTACGATGAAAAGGTTGGTTTGCAATTGACTTTACATAAGATGTATGGGAAAGTGAAGGGTGATAGTTTGCTTGAGAATATTCAACAAGTCCTAAATGATTTGTTTGATTTAATATACTATGTATTTCCTCCGTTGTTTTGAGTGAGACAAGTGACGATTCGAATCAAGTGACATGAGATTAGATCTCAAGGCTAAAGTTAGGAAACTCAAATCTTCATTAGAAGCAAAGGGTAAATATAGTACGAGGCCGGAACTTGATCGATATTTGAACGAAGAGGCTGGATGAAGAAGATATTGAAATCTTAACTCATGAAGCTCAATTCACTAAGATTTTCCGTTGTTTCACGATACCGTGATATATTAGCTATTCCTGTATCTACGCTGCTTCGAGGTCATTTAGTAACCGAGGATCTAACACTTGATCAATTCGAGTTCTTCGACACCTAAGGTAATACATTTTCTTTTGTATTTTTTGTAAAGCAAGTTTAATTTTTATTATATTAATTGGTGTTATGTTTCTTAACTTTTATTTTATGTTAAAGATGGTGCAAGGACTCATTTGTGGTCAAGATTGACTTCGCAACTTTTGAACAAATCCAAACTTATTAATGTGGAAGAATTATTAGAAGAGTCGCAAGATTCGGAGAATGGTATGATATGAATACGATGATATTTCATTGCAAGAATTAGAAGAGTTGCAATTCTTATTACTAACTTTATTATTTTCTTTCATACGATTTTTAAAAGTGTGGAATTGATGAATCTACCATCCGTATTTGACGGTTCGAGTGTTTGACAAAAGAAAGTAACGGCTTCGCGGCCCTCAACTGTAGAACTTTCGTGGATCGCGTGGATCGCGAGCGTGGACAATCGACACCGGATCGCGCAGGATGCGAGCGTGCGCATCGACACCAGAGGCCGAACTCGGATCGGATCGTGGAGCGTGGATAGTACATCGACTACGGAGTTCTTGATGATTTTATTGTCATTTTATCGCGGTGTCTCGGATCGTGGACTGTGGTGTGTCATTTATTGTCTTTGTATATGTATTTTCTTTAAGAATGTTGTCATTTTCTTCCCTACTGTTGTTTTTAGTTTGTACATTTTCGAGAATGAATTTTCGACAATGAGTCAACGAAAAAGAACCAACAAAGACAACAAGTGTTTGATGATTTTTGAGAATGAATTTTGCAGTGCGGTTGTTTGCTGCGTTCGCGGCTCGCTTAGTGCATGCTATTCGCTTATTCACTACCTCACCGCAGATAACACATATGGTGCAGGATAGAGTCAAAATATCAAGTCGGGCGAACCAAGCCCAGATATTAAAGAAATGTTTTGCCCTGCACCAGAGGAGTTACCGGTCATTGTCCTTGTCCTCATTTTTTGCATTCGCAATCTCAAATCCGCCGCAATGCTCCACGCAGTCAAATAACCGATCGACTGAAAGGATTCGATCGGATCGAGAAATTCGATCCGATCTTCGATCCTAATGTTCTGATTTTTCGATCCTCGATCCGGTCCGGTCCGATTTTAATTTTTTGTGCGGCCCTTCATGATGAATATAAAGTTTTGTACTTGATAAAAAAGTAAAGATTTTTCTTCTTTTTCCTCCCTTCATCGGAAAAGGGAGTCAGCATAGCAGTGTGACAAACAAAATTAGCAATTACTTAGAAAACAAGAAGGCGTTAATTTTAACTTAATCCTTGTTATGTTGAATAATTAAAGGACTCTACTAGTAAATTTTAAAACAATTAACTTGATAAGGATTAACTAACAGCGGATTTTTTGAATTAATGTACTGCCAAATTAACTTAATGAAGCATTTGCGAATTAGTCACAACTAAGAGTCATATTATGTACTTTATTCGAAAACCAAAGTAATAAATATCAAATACTTTAACTTTACTTTTCTAATGTTCTCATAAATATTTTGGTAGGGTCACCAATACAGACATATATCCAACTAACAACCTAGAAAGGAATTTCTTGTCCTTGAAATGCTTTTCCTTTGCCCCTCTGGATGGAAAGTGCGACAATGGATTTTCTTCATCCATTGTTATAGCTTAATATTTTCTGAACAAATGCTACCTACCACGCTATGAAGATATTACAGACTCTATCCTCCTTACATTCTACGATGTGATTACAAGGAGATATTGTTGTTGTTGTGTTGTTGTTGTATTGTTATAGTTATATTTCATTAATACACTTTATATCCAACTTCTAATTAATATAAGATAAGTATATTTATGTGAATATGTGGGTCGTACTGAAATTATTTGATCCCTGAGCACGCGATTAAAGCTGTGGGCCTTTCTTTTCTTCATTTTTCGATCGTTACATTCCTTTTGGTTTATTAATTTCATGATTTGCGTGTTTCATCTTACTTTTTGTTTCTTTTTCATTACTATGGTCGATTAGTTACAGACTTACAGTGTAGTTGTAATTATTAGTGTGTAATTATTAGGAAGTAGAAATGGTATCAAATTACCGAACATGCATGTATGTCAAACAGAAAATGAGTAGTTATTAAAGGAATATGTTTCTTTATAAATGATTTACAATATATATATATATATCATCACACACGCACTGGTTAATTGGCGTGGTAATCGCGACGAATATTGCGTAATGCGGGGTTTACCCGTGCGCACTCGAAGAGTAGCGGTTGCGGATTCCTTCGTCAACAAAAAGAATATTTACTTTGATACAAACTAGGTAACTAATTAACCTAATTACAAAAGAATTATAATTCTACCTAAAATAAGAGATATACAATTAATGAAAGGATATTGGAAATATTTTATTACACCCCATTGAAGCGTGAGGTTCTCGAACATGCTCGAAAATCATCAAATAAAATGCTAAGTTCTTCAAGATGTCAAGAATCTAACGATATGAACACGAAGGTCACAAAATTGAGCACGAGTCACTTTTTCGCAAACTAAATAAATGTTCATCTCAACGTATTTAGTTCTTTGGTGAAAATGTGTTTATTGATGAAATTTCTTTAATTGAGCTAAATTTTCGGATCCTCTTTTGCTATGTTTAATTAAATTTTCACTTAAGAAAAGGAGATCTCTTTTTGTATATCATGTAACTTTATTTTTGGTATTAAACATATAATAAAATACGATTGTAATTATGTTAATTACTTTTGTAGGATATGTATTTATAAAAATTTCCCTTCAAATAAACCATGTACTATCTGATATGGGCATTTAGACTTCATCTGACTATTGTTTTTTAGGTCCACTCTAGATTTTGTGATTAGCTCCCGGGTAGCACATCCAAATTCTTAATCAACTTTTCTAGGGTCATTTGGACTTTTGTCCCTCTTTTGTGTTGATATTTAATTTTTGGCCTTCAAATAGGCTTATCTTTAACATTTGCCCTGCAAAATCGAAGTTATGCCAGGGCCTTTAAAGAATTTATATTCATTAGGCATAACTTCTATTTTAAAGGGAAATTGTTAAAGACCAGCCCATTTGAAGGATAAAAATTAAAGACCATTAGATTTGAAGCACAAACCGTGCAATTACCTCACTTTTGTAAGCCGTTGTTGACATTGGACTCTGAATCTGTACAACTAATTTGGTGGTCATGATTGGCCCATCAGAGATATGCAGCCCAATCTCAGATTGCGGAGTACTCCTTCAGTTTCAATTTGTGTTTTATTTTCTTTTTTGTTCTATTAATCTTTTACATTTAGTACGTAATTTTTAATTCCAATATCCACATCTTATGTTTAAAACAAATAAAATTCAAAAGATATTTTAGTACATTACATATATTTTTAGTTTAAGACAGCAAGAATCAAAATCCTCCCTTAATATTAAATAAACTTCAGCAAAGTTTCAAGACAACAAATTTTCAAACATCTGATACAAATATGTGAACAAAGCACAACAGTACAAGCAATTAATTACAACACACTAGCTAGTAAGCAAGATACACAGTAACATGCAACAAAGTCTCCACACCATCTGTTTGTTGATTTACAGCTGGAAAAGTCTTGACAGTGGCAAATCCCTTAGCATTTACATACTTTCCAGTGCCACCCATAATAGCAAGATGTGATTCAGAGACCTTAATCCTGTGAACCCCAAAGAAGCTAAGGCTATCACTATAGCTTCCACTGTGAAACATCACTGTAAAAGCCATAGTCTGGCTAGTGCCATCTTCTGAGCTAGATATGTAAAAACCTTGAGCCTTTCCAACTAAGCCCGAGTTAAGCTCATGACCTTCTGTCAATTCATCATCAAACACGGTCATTGTACCGAACATGAGTTTTTGGAAAGTGACTCCTGATCCTAATTGAGCCATGTTAAGGGCAGGGTACCCTGCACCTCCACCGATGATGTTGTTGTTTTGTCCGTTGTTTTGAATTATTGTAGGAGTGGTTCCGCTAAGGCCCGTGAGGAAAGGGATGTTGTTGTTGCTGATGATCCCGTTGTTATTACTGTTGACAGGGACACCATTGTCCACTGCTAGAACTGCGCCATTTGGCTTTGCGAATGGAACTTGGCCACTCAAGGAAGGGTTGGTTGCTATACCTGTTACGGCTATAGCTGAAGGATTTGATCCTCCCAGAATATCATGCAAAAAGAATGAAAATATATGATCATCTTCACCCGCTCCACCTGCTACAGCTGCGCCAGCTGTCGCAGCATGGTCAGCATCTGCAGGTGCTATAATACCCGCATATGTTGCAGGTGCTGCAACACCTGCTGTTCCAGCACCACCGGATGCTGGAATACTAGCACCTGTACCAACAGAAGTTGCAACACCTGCTGTTCCAGCACCACCGGATGCTGTAATACCAGCATCTGCACCAACAGGAGTTGCAACACCAGTACCTGTAGCTACCCCTGAAGCTGGGGCCTCGTCAGTATCAGGAGCTTCTGGTGCAACGGTGGGAGTGGCGAGCTCCTCGTCAAGGATTCTACCAGAGGTGGCGGAGGAGACTGCAAGAGCTAGAATGAGAAGGAACGTGAATATGGCTTTGAGTTGAAAAGGGTTGGAATTAGGGGTTGCCATTGGTGGAAAAAGATCAAAGGAAGAGTGATTGTGTTTTGGCTTTGATGATTGAGAAATAATTATGTGAAATGAATTAAGCTGATGAACACAACGGTTTGGTTGCGTGTATATATATATATATGCAAAAAACGGAGAGTTTTTAAAACTTTTACAGTATGTGATTAGGATAAGAGGAGTTGATCAATGATTAGGTATTAACTATTCAACTATTTTCCAGTGCATTTGTTGAAGATTGCAATACTAATTCTCCTAGCTTTTCTTTTTATAGAAAAATGATACCTCTAGATGTTTTTCTTTGTCCTTAATTTTCTATTTTATTTGGATTATATTATAATTATATTTTACTTTAAAAAAAATGGTGGAATTTTTTTTTGTAGAAAATGACTAACATATTTATCAATTTCTTGTAGTAGAAATTTTGCACACAAGATCCTTTCTTATCATACAAAAATATTATAACATCCACAATGTAGTCATTAGAGAATCTTGTTTAGGGGGAGATTTTTCTTTCAATACATTTAATTTTTTTATATTAGTTTTTCAATATGTACGTCACTTGATCAAATCATATTATAATATTATGTCTTTTTAGTTTGTTGTCTGATTTACCGTCGTTCAAGATTTGCAATTGTTAGCTTCCGCATGACCACCTGATTTTTTCGATCCGAACATAAGTTTGATTCAACATAAATTTTAAGCAAGTAAATATATATATGACTTTAAATCTTGTAATCTTAACAACAACAACATACCAGTGAAATCTCACAACGTGGGGTCTGAAAAGGGTAGAGTGTACGCAGACCTTACATCTACCTTGGTAGGTAGAGCGGTTGTTTCCGAAAGATCTTCGGCTCAAGACACAACATAAATACAAGCAAAGTAAGAGAAAGGTCAGACCCAGATAAGAAATTTAAAGTAGTATGACAATGATGGTAACAAAAGCGGATAAGCCATGATAAAACATTCTGAAAAAAGAAGAAGCAATAACTAAACAGGTAGATAAGATAAATAAAGTACACGAAAGAACACACAGAAACAGAAATCAAACGACATGGAACTATGAATCAATAATGTGTCTACTAGTACGATAGGCTAAACAGGTCTACAATAATACCACTACAACTATCATTATGTAAGCTTAAGTAGGACTACGTTCAACTACCTACTACCCTTCAACCCTAATACGTGTCCTCCACAATTACCTATCTAAGGTCATGTCCTCATTAAGTTACACCTGCGTCATATCCCGTCTAATCACCTCTCTCTAATACTTCTTCAACCTACCTCTATCCCTCCTGAACCCGCCCATAACCAATCTCGCTCACCTCCGCACTGGGGCTTTTGTGTCTCTCCTCTGCACATGCATGAACCATCTCAACTTCGCTTCAAGCAAATTATCCTCCACCGAGGCCACTCACACTCTGTCCCAAATATCATCATTTTTAATCCTATCCCTCCTTGTATGCATACACATCCATTTCAACATCCTCGTCTCCACAACTTTCATCTTTTGGATGTGCAAAGTTTTGACTGGCCAATACTCCGTCCATACAACATAGTCGATCTAACCACCATCCTATAGAACTTGCCAAGATATAATCTTAAATTAAATTAATGTGTAATATACTAAAATACTCTTGAATTTTATGATTATAAATATGTTACGTATAATGTTGAGATTAATTACATACTTTTTGAACAATCTAAAAAAAATGAAGATAAGATGCATAAATTAAAACAGTGGGAAGTACGACCTATATTTCGTACAAGCGATTCCACTTAAAACTTGGTAAAAATTTGACAATACATCTTCACCATCACTCTTCCCTCCCCTTTTGCCTTTCCTATGTAATAAACATTTTTTTCTTAAAAACTATACCAAGTTATAATTTCCAAAATCACTTAAAAACTATACCAAGTTATAATTTCCAAAATCAAATAAGCCCTAGTCATTAGAAATGGCAGTGGATCCTGAACCCGATGGATCCAGATCCATTTTATAGGATATGGATCTTTAACATTTGGTTCCAACGGATCCGGATCGAACCCGGATCCATTTCTGACGGATCGGATCTGGATATGGATCTTGTATTTGAGATCCGTATCCGGTCCAGATCCGACCCGTGGATCTATTTTTTTATTAAATATATCCATAATCTAAAATGTAATTTTATAAGTATTTTCTTTATAAGTATTTTATAAGTTGATTGGAGCTTCAATACTTAAAATGAGAAAATCAGGAATTCTCATAACTTCCTTGTAATGATCAAGATTTCTATAAATTCCCGTACCAGGAATATTTCTTAATATCACTGTTTTGGCCTTGTAATTTGCAACACCACCTTAAAATTGATATTCCAATCTGAAAATACAGTCGAAAAAAGTAAGTAGATAGATAGTACATAGTAAGACTTAAAATATTAAAGTAATGAAAACGAAAGAAAGAAATTTACTGCAATGGCAAGACCATCTTGAACAGAAATGAAAATGACACCCAAGAATGCACATAACAAGACTAGGAAATCGAATTTATCGATCTTCCAAATTTGGAAAGCAGCAGGGATGTCGATAAGGCCAATAACAACAGTAACGATGATGGCCCCGAGCACAACATTGGGAGTGTATTCGAAGATGTTGCTGGCATTTTAAAGAACATTGTTGTAGAATTTAATTTTAAGACCTTTATAATTATGTTTTCCATAATGTTGTTATTTACTTACTTTGCTTCATCGTCTTTATTTTCTTGTGATGCTAAATTTTGTTCAGTATTTTGGAAGAATTGTTTAATGTTTATGTAGATTGATTGAATGAACTCAAGCAATTTTTTTCAATCAGATTAGGTTTCATTTTGTCAGAAAAAATTACAACGGGTGGGAATATTATTCAAGTCAAAATTATTTATATGTGGATCCAGATCCGATCCGTGAATCTGATGGATCCGGATTTGGATCTGATTTTTATGGACCCGATGGATCTGGATTCAAATATAAAAACGGATTCAATCTAATAGATCCTGCCCAGACCGATCCGTTGTCATCCCTAGTGTGAAAAGTACTAAAATGTTAAAGCGGTTAGAATGGTCTTTTTACATCAAATGGTAGAATAGTCTTTTCTACATTTATTACTTTGTACACTGTATATGTATATTGTAGATATTTTTGGAGAAGTTATTGGAATCAGTTTTCTTCCCAGAAGCCTAACGTTCCTTCTCCCTTCTTCTTCCCTTAAAACCCTAGTTACCAATCCTTCTTCCTTCATTCTTCTTAGTCTGTAAGTATGGATTTTGATGTAGTTTAACATGGTATCAAAGCAGGTTACTCAATCTGTTGGAGATTTCTGAAAACACATTGAAGAAACTTCGATCGATTGAGATCTTGAAATCCGGATTTGCGCAAAGTAAGATACAACTAAATTTCAAGCACAATCGGGGACATGCAATGGAAGATCTGAACTCTTACTAGTTGATTTGGACAATTTCATGATAAATTGTAGGAATCGAGGTTAGTATCGATACGAGATCGCGGAGATATCGTGAAAGAATACAATGGTGCTAGCATCGATCACAACCATCCTCTCTATCTATTTCCGCTTGACGCACCGGTCGCATCGTTGGTGTAGTATTGATCGAATGGAGAATTACACGTGGAACAGGCAACGGTTAGCGCTAGGCAAGAACAAAATCGCATTCGTTACGGAATCATAGAGAGTCTTTCAATGGAAATCTCATGAGTCATGGGATAGATGTAATGTGATCAGTAGTTTCGTGGTCGATGGAAATGTAAGCAAAAGCTCGCCATCGGTATGTTGTTTAATTCGATTCCCACGCAATATGGGAAGATTTGAGAGATAGATTCGATAAGGTGAATAGCTCAAGGACTTTTCAATCGCGATAAGGAAATATCTTCAATAAGCAGTACGACGCCAGTCAGATACTATTCCAGACTCAAGGATTTATGGGACGAGTATGATTCGATCATACCATTACCAAATTGTTTTCCAAAATCAAAAGAGTTCGTAGATCATACACGCACTGCAGGTTGCCGCAATTCTTGACGGGCTAAATGACGGCTATGGTCGCGAGAAGTCGCGCTTATGACGCAGAAAACGCCTAACTCAATCAAGTATACGCTATGATTAACCGTGAGGAAAGCCAAAGGATAATTGAAAGTTCAACTAGGGGAATACAGGAGACTGTGGAATATATGGCTATGCTTACTACCAAGGGTGGAAATGTAAAGAGAAGGAAGTCATATAACCCGAATGCGAGCATGTGACTCATGTGGTATTAGGCGGCATTTCAAGGTGGATTGTGTTGTTAATGGTGTGACCATCACAAGATCGCACATTCAGGATGATCGCTACATACTACGGCTATCCAGAGAATTTCAAAGGAAAAATAAGAGGGCATACGCAGGTTTGGAGGAGATTACGGATTCGATAAGACAGATACTGAGATGCAAGCGGTGACACATCATATTATCAACAGAATGGAGGACAGTTTTATGGAGGAAACCAGTTCACACCAGCTCAACACCAGAATGGAGGACAGTTTTATGGAGGAAACCACCACACCAAATTTCAACACCAAAGAATTACTCACAATGCTCAACACAGATCCGAGAATCCAGTGCAAACACGGCAGTAAAACCAATTCCTGAGAAATTAAAATGGATTCTAGATTCAGTGCTACTAATCATATGATTAGTAATCAAGGACATTTATATAATAAACATTTGCAGAGAATGCAGCAGAGTTCAATTACCTACAGGAGAATCAACTAAGATTACATATGTTGGAGAATGTGACTTAGGAGAAGGTGATGTACTTAAGAATGTCCTGTGTGTACCAAATTTCAGATTTAATCTCATGTCCATGTTGACACCCAATTTTGACCCTCCCGTCCAGCCATTAACCATAAAATTAGACTAATTTTGTAAAATAATTTTTATGATTTTTTATAATAAAATGCAGCAAATAGAACATAAATACAGGCATAAATAATTAATTTAATAATGGCATCGCGTCTTACGTAGAGTTTCAAGCACTTAGAGTCCCGCGTCTGCGTTAATTGATTTCAAGCTCTGTCGTAATTCTTAAATAATTAATAAATACATAAAATAAATAATTTAGCGATAACGTCGTGTCAGGTAGCATAGCCGCATTTATTAGTAATCATTTGTAATTTGTAATCAATTTTTTCTAATACATGCATTTAATAGCGTCGCATTTATAAAAAAAGGGCTTTAAATAATTCTTAAATATCATACTTAGCATTTAAATAATTTAATCTAAACTCAATTCAACTCTAATTTAACTTCGCAATAATGCGCGATAGTAATATTTTAAATAATAGCACCGCATTTTAAAATATTAGTTTATAATAATAACTTAGGCTAATAAAACACCTAAATAATTTAATCACATTAGTTTATTGGGTTATCATTAAATAACTAGCCTAAAACTATTAAATAAATAGCTAATTAAATTAACTAAACTAACACTTAGTTAAATACCTAACTAATACTAACTACCCAATCATCCGCGAATTACTTCACACACCGCAGAGTCTAACCCAACCGCCCACGCCTACCCCTTTAACATTCAACTTCATAAGCCCTCAAAGATTTTCCCTTTCGCCCATCTCCCTCAAACGCCCACTACGACTAGCCCTAAAAACAAAAACTGAAGAAGCCTTCAATCGCCGCCTTCACCCAACCCCGATATTCTCGCCGGATTTTGGTGAAAATCCGCGACACTTTCCTTACCCACACACACGCTCTAACGATTTCTTACCATAAACCAAAGACCCAAATATCACACAAAATCAGCACAAAATCGAGTACGAATCTTACGAAATCTCAGCCTAGAATCAGCCCTAATTGCTTACCAATATTAGAACCTAGGGTGAGGCTATTTAAGAGCATGCAAAGACAGGGCAGAAACGGGGAGAACACAGCAAGGCATCGGGAGTCAGGGAGTCAGCACCCAGAGAATTAGCATCGCAAGAATAAGGTTCGAATCCCTTTCTTTTAGTCCCACCGTAACCAAGAAACAAAACCTTGCCCTTTCATTCGCATTGCAAGCCCAAAACCCGAAACCCGAGCGAGTCGACGACTTGATACGCTGCCTCGGTTCGCTGCTCGGAGAAGGTAAATTCAGAATTCTTATTGTGTTTCGTTTGTGTGTCATACGTGTTTACTTTGAAATGAATCGTCCTCGATTATCGGTGTAATTAGATTTGTCAAAGTGTCGCTTTCGACCACTGTTTTATGTGATTAGCAATGAGACGAATACGAGTCGACGATGTTTGTTATCATAATCGCCATAAATCTGATTTAGTTAAATGTTTAATGTTTGGACACGCGAGAGATTATGATGTTAAGAAGTTGGGAACTTTATAGCATTTGCACGTATATGATCATCTGTTATCCTATCTAATTAACTGATGAGATTTGAACATGATATGTTAGACATGATATGATACGCATTATTTTGGTAATCGCTTTATATGTCAAGGAGATTGACATCGGGCCTTACCATGATATCATGATCACCAAGGTTGAATGTGCTTACCCCTTTATATGCTAGAAATACACGAGAATAAGAGTTAGAACCTGTTTTAGCTGAGACGCTTTCCAAGATGAAATCATGTTTAACCTATGAGTTATTTCACCTTTAGAATAAGAAGACGATAATGCTAGAATGGTTTCACTGGTCCAATTTGGCCTTAACGATCCGTATTTATACTTAAGATCAATATCAAGTATACGTGTACCGCCGAGTGTTCGGAATGCATCCCAAAGACGTTTCGTGTGATTTATATTATGAGATATTCTGCTTTGTTATCTTGGTTCATCAATGCACCACGCCTATTTAAAAGGTTTAGTATGACCATTAGGCTCGAATCATAAGGTTACAAGACGTCGTATGGTTTAATAACTCTACTTTCAACTCGTATCGCCTTTTCTCACGGTCGCTTAAAGTATGAAACTAAGCGTAATGTAGATTTTGTTTAAAGAGTTAAACTTATCACATAGACCAAATCGCCATCAGATTAAGCCCGAAAACTCACCGCTTCGAGTGTTATCGTCGAACGGCATCTTAGGCTTCCCATCAATCTGGCCATCTTGCTGACTATAGTAATTAAATCGCAAGCATGCTTGACTATGTGATTATCTTGACAAGCTATTTTATGCCATACGGTCACGCTGCATCACGGCTCATCAGATGCTAAAATTGGTTACGCTAGCAGATATCGTGTCTCGCATCATGTATAATTATACTCGCTTCCATCCACGTATGCTAAAAACTTGCTTAAGATTCTATCAAGTATGTTAGTCTGAACGCATGAGCATTTAGGAATTTTGTATTATGTCACGATCGCCATCCGGATATATGTTGTACTTGTTTCTCCCTTCGACTGAAAATTGCATGTTTAGGATATCCAGATATTCTTCTTTGGTATGTCGCTTTATCATACTGTCACTTTGATGTGTTTCTCTTGAAATGGATTTGTCATTTGGTCAATTTTTCTTATGTCTCCTACCTAATTTGGTCGAATTTGTAGATGATAAGTATATATATATATATGGCGTATGACTGTAATAATACCTCGCGGTGTACCATAAATCTATTGGGTCTCTTCTTATTCACATTCTCTTAAATAACTGCAAATTATAATTATGGGTTGGTATTTTGACAAGCCCGAGTATGCAATTTGGGCTTATATGTCCTCTTTGGGTTCTTAATTTAATTTGCTGGACTTGTCCTTCTTTCCCCCCTCTGTGCTTCGTGTTGCTTTACCAAAACATAAGTAGTTTCAACTTAGGGCTATGCATGTTTAAACTGTTGGTGGTATACTGTGTTTAAGTCTTTATCAACGTTTGCTTTATGCATTTTATATTTGATAAGTCTCGATTATGTTTTAATTCCCTGCACAACTTTCTCCTCACTGCATACTCGTGGGCCTGGTGGTTCTATACTTATATTTTTTTTATTAATATCTTCTAATCCTTTTCTTTTCTTTCTTTTACATGAAACGCATCGGAGCAACAAAGAGTCTCATGGCGAGACTCATCGTAGTAAACGCGAAAACCCACATATATGTGCATCTATGTTTGTGCCAGAAATTCCAAGTCGCCGGCGAAAAGACATCGCCATTCTTCGAGTCATCCTTATTTAATTCATATCCTTTCCTCATTCATTTGTTGTAATTATTTATCTAACATTTACTCTAACATTAGTATATTTAGAATAGTTCGAGCTTGGGTCGTCCTTAGTAGGGAGTTTAACACTAGAAATTTACGTGCCTCTCTAGGTAAATCATTTTAACTTAAGTTATAATTAAACCATTTAGTCGCATAATTATTCATGTAGTCTAGATCTTATTTTGTCATTTAATCTTAACTTGCATAATTAATCATATAGCTACGACATTATTCTTAACCCATTTGCTACAAAATCTATATAGAAATCTTATTACACTAAGAAACCCCCTTAAGCATGTGGTATACTAATCAAGGCAGTAATGTATACATTTAGTCAATTAATCTATTTTGCATTTTTATAAGGCATGCTTAAACTTTACATGTATTTTTATAACACTAATCTTATTAAATCCTTGAATGAAAATACCTCTTATTAAACATCTTTCAAACATGCATTTTTCACAGCATAAATAATTACCCTAGGTTTGGCAGGACAACCGCAAGTTAGCGGATCTTAGAGGGTGCCTAACCCCTTCCCTCTAGATTAATAAAGAACTCTTACCCAGAATCTCACTAAGTTTAGCAGACCATAAAATGGAGTTAATGTTTTACTTTAAACTAGTTAAACATTTAGGTGTCCTAATTCACCCAATTAATTAGGTGGCGACTCCGCGAACCCTTAGCATTCTAGCAACCCTTTAGCATTTTAGCACCCTTTTAAACTTTAGCATCTTTTGCAATTTTAGCATCCTTTTAGCATTTTTAAAACCTTTAAGCCTCTTAAACCTTTTAGCATTTTTTATTATTTATTTTCTAACTTTTGCATTTTTGAGCAGGGTTCGCTATTTTAGAATGCCGCGGCCGAAAATGGGCGCGACAGTCCATTTCAAAGGTGACAAGAGAATTAAATTGCAGTGTATCATTCTTTCCCCACTACTGTGTATTTCAGGATCTCTCATCTAGGAAGGTGAGGGGGATTGAGAATGAGGAGGATGGTTTATATGTGCTGAAAATAGACATACAAAATAAAGAAGGATTGTTGAGCAAGTGCCTGACAGCCATACAACCAGTGGATGCAAGTACTTGGCACCAAAGGCTATGTCATGTTCCCATTGCTGTTATGAAGAGGATTCCAATGTTTTCTGATTCATCTTTTACTTTTAGTAACTGTGAAGTATGCCATATGGCTAGACAATGTAGAAAACCATTCCCTGTGAGTTCAAGTAGAGCTTCAGGACCTTTTCAAATGTTACACATAGATGTATGGGGGCCATATAAAGTTGATACGTATAATGGAATGAGATACTTTCTGACTATTGTTGATGACTTTTCTAGATGGACTTGGATTTTCTTAATGAGGCTTAAGACAGATGTGAGCACACTGCTTAGGCATTTCTTCACTGAAATACATACTCAGTTTGATGTGAAAATAAAGAAGATAAGATCGCATAATGGTCGAATTCTTTAACCAACAATGTAAAAATCTGTTCCAACAACATGGTGTGATACATGAGAGTTCCTGCCCTTATACACCTCAACAAAATGGGGTGGTAGAAAGAAAACATAGACACATGTTAGAAACTGTCAGGGCCATTAAAATTCAGGGAAACATACCAGATGTGTTTTGGGGTTACTGTGTGGAAGTAGCAGCAAACATCCTAAATAGAATCATGTACTACCTAGGAATAAGTCACCTTATGAGTTACTGTATAAAAAATGCCCTTCACTCTCACATTTGAGGGTAGTAGGTTGTTTAAGTTTTGCTACTACCTTGCCCAGACAGGACAAGTTCAGTCCTAGGGCTACAAGATCCGTGCTTCTGGAATATGGGAGTACACAAAAGGGTTACAAACTTTATGATATGGATAAACAACTAATCTTCATGTGCAGGGATGTTGTTTTCATGGAAACAATCTTTCCATTCAGAGACAGTGCAGGTGACATGGATATTTCTATTCAAACACATGATCATTTTTGTTATGATGATCTGGTTTTCTATCAGCCAACAAGATCTCCCCAGCACAGTTCTATTACTGATACAGTGACAGCTGATACACAACTTGCTGATGCTGGACATGATGATACACCAGTAGGCCAAGTCACTCAAATGAATAATTACAATGCTAGAAAATCTACCAGAATCGCAGTAGACCTATCCGCATAAGGACTATGTAACTCAGCAAGGATCCACCAGTTGTCTTTACTCAATATCAGATGACATGGCTTATGGAAGAGTGTCACCTACATATCAGATATTTATTGCTCAGACATCTGCAGATATTGAACCACACAACTATGCAGAAGCAGTCAAGGACAAAAGATGGGTTGATGCAATGAAGGCAGAAATACAAGCACTTTTAAAACTTGGGAACTTGTGGAGCTTCCAGAAGGTAAGAAGGCCATTGGTTGTAAGTGGGTTTATAAGATCAAATATAAAGCCACGGGAGAAGTTGAGAGATACAAGGCAAGACTGGTTGCAAAAGGCTATAATCAAAAGGAAGGTTTAGATTATCATGAAACTTTTTCTCCGGTGGTAAGGATGACTACTGTGAGGTATGTAGTTGTTGTTGCAGCTGCCAAGGAATGGATCATTTATCAAATGGATGTCTACAATGCTTTCCTTCAAGGAGATTTATATGAAGAGGTTTTCATGAAGCTACCAGATGGCTTCCATAGCAATAAAGGCCAGAACAAGGTATGCAGGCTAATCAAGTCCCTATATGGCCTAAAACAAGCATCTAGGCAATGGAATGTTAAGTTGACATCAGCTCTGATTCATTCTGGATTTCATCAAAGTCAGTTGGACAATTCTCTGTTTACCAAACAGCAAGGTGACAAGCTAGTGATGGTTCTAGTCTATGTTGATGATCTGCCGATCACTGTGAATGATCAGGTACTTATCCAATCAACCAAGCAAGCTTTACAGAATGCCTTCAAGATTAAAGATTTGGGGGAACTAAAATACTTTCCGGGCATAGAGTTTGCGATGAGCTCCCAAGGTATTGTCATGAATCAAAGGAAGTATGCCTTGGAACTCATCTCTGATTTAGGCTTGTCAGGTGCCAAGCCTGTAACCTCCCCTATGGATTTAAATCAGAAACTTACAACAGTTGACCTTGATAATTTGCTTACTGCTCAACAAATGTCACAGAACAAAGCAACTCAGTCCACAGATTCACCAGATCATTTGCTCCCTGATCCAAGCTTGTATAGGAGACTCATTGGCAGACTGTTATATCTAACCAATACTGTTGACACCCAATTTTGACCCTCCCGTCCAGCCATTAACCATAAAATTAGACTAATTTTGTAAAATAATTTTTATGATTTTTTATAATAAAATGCAGCGATAAAACATAAATACATGCATAAATAAATAATTTAATAATGGCATCGCGTCTTACGTAGAGTTTTAAACACTTAGAGTCCCGCGCCCGCATTAACTAATTGTAAGCTCTGTCGTAATTCTTAATCATTAATAAATACATAAAATAATTAATTTAGCAATGACGTCACGTCAAGTAGCATAGTTGCATTTATTAATACGCAAGAGAATGTCATAATCATTTGTAATTTAAAATCAATTTTTTATTTAATAGCGTCGCATTTATAAGGCTTTAAACAATTCTTAAATATCGTACTTGCATTCGGCATTTAAGTAATTTAATATAAACTCAATGCAATTTTAATTTAACTTCGCAATAATGCATAATAATAAGTTTTTAAATAATAGCGCCGCATTTTAACATATTAAACACTAATTAAATAACACGCCCGCATTTATTATGACAATTAGACTAATTTAGCACCTAAATAATTAGACTAATTTAGCACCTAAATAATTTAACTAAATTAAATAATCTAATCCTAATTAATTAAGCACCTAAAATTAAATTAACTAAAGCCTAAAACTAATACTAATAATACACTTAATTTAACTACCCAGCCCAAAACCTTTTCCCTTGTTTCACACACGGGCAGCCCAATACCCGCAGCCCTATTTCCTCATACTCCTCACTTTCTTCAAATTCTTTTACCTTATCATCGTCTCCTCACAGAACCGAAAAGAAACGCAGACCACTAAACCTAAAATGCAGCCGCCTTCGTCGCCGAGATTCTCGCCTGAGAATCCGGCGACCTCTCCCTTACCTTCCTTACTCATGCACATCCAGCCAGATCTTCCTATCAAATCCTTCAAATCATTTACATGATCGAATCATTTGAAAACCAGCAAGTATCCTTCAAATGTCTCAACGATTCCTTACCATAACCTGCACAAAATCGCACTAAAATCTTTTAAATCTCACTTAAAAGCTACCATTATTGGAACTCGTGGGGGCTATATAAGAGCGTGCAAAGGCATCGGCAGAGGAGCATGAGAGTTTATTCGAATAACACAGGGTAACACAAAGACCTGCACTTTAGTTTTCATAAGAATGGGGTTTGAATCCTTTCTTAGTCCAAAGAAAGAAACCAACAACTAAATCTCGCCCTTCTATTCGCATCGCAAAAACCAAACCCCCGAGCGAATCCGACGACTTGATACGCTGCCCCGGTCGCTGTCCGGAGAAGGTAAACTTAACTCATGTCTGATTTTAGTCTATTCATATTCTGTCGTTTGCCATCTGTTTGAGTGTATGTTAAATTGATATCGATGATCGTTTTCATGCTTTTTTGTATACGTATATTTGGTGGAATGCAGTTGTGTTGAGATTGATTTAGTTGTTCCAGTTTGTTAACTGTTTGGTTGCTTTCATAATTGAAAGAATTCTACATGAAATAGGCCTGCTTTAAGTAAATCCGAACTCCTCTCAGTTCTTTTGTGTCGTTTATGTGCTTATGTGTTCATATCTTCGATTGTAGCATGCTACTACGTCTCGGGCATGTCCAATTCTGTTTAGATAAAATATAGGAATGTTTTAGGAAGCAGGGGAAATAGGATTGGTAAATGTATCTAAAAGTTACATTATATGACATTAGATCTCCAGCTTGGCTTACACATGTTCTATATAAATTGTTGCTGGTTTAAATCAGTGTTGAGAGTGTCAATAGGTTTGTAAAATGACTTGAGATTAAGCTTTAATTTGATTGTCATTCAGTAACTGCCTTGCATGAACTTATTTTGTCAATGTGATTAGCCTTAGACTCTTACGCAACCTACTATTTGAAACATGGCACATGCCTTATTGTTTGAAGAAATATGTGATCTGGATTATAAAATGGTGACAGTTTATCTAGATCATTCATAAGTGAGGTCCGATTAGAGTTTACTAGGCTCGGTGTGATTTGAACATAAGTCATAACTCTCTCTCCAATCAATCACAATCGTCAATAGGCTTCGATCATAAGATGTGTGTCCTTTAATGTTTTAAGACTATAATATCTAGAGTTCCACATTTAGTTTCTTTGCTTTGAAGTATCCACACTCATCCTCACATATATGTATTTGCAATCATTTGCTATAACATTGGTTTGACCCTTAAATCTTGATCAATCTTATCTTCTAAATGCCAATTCCGAATACTGCGATATGTTTTTTAGCAATAGTATGCCGAATTCTATTTATGTGTTTTGACCCAAACGAGCCTATATATACATCTAACATTCTATCTTTGATTAGTCATTTGGTCATCCCTGTTAGCTTAGCCTGTTTGGCATGAACTGCCAGCTTAAGTCATCTAGGTATCATGTTAAGCCCATTATAAGAAAACAGCCCAGTTAGATTGTTGAATTAGGAGCCAGCATGTCTTGTTAAAATCACAACCTAAAGTTCTTAAAAGGATAAGCTCTAAATAGTTATTCTTAGCATACCTGTCCTGATTTATACACCTGCTTTGCCCTGTCTATCATTTTTCTCCTTCTACTACGGTTTGTGATACCTGCTCATCCTATGCTTTTTGTTTTGAAAGTGTTACCTGCTGGCAGTCCAATCCCTCTTCGACAGTGCCTCTGTTGGCTTTATGTGTGCTTGCTTCAATATAAACTATGTGCCAAGTGCTTATTCGTTATTTAATTGGGCTCGTAGTAATCCTTATTTTTTTTTTTTTTTACATGGCACGCACCGGAGCAAAATGAAGAGTCTCCCGGCGAGACTCATCACGAGCTATTTCAAACGACAACCCGCGTCTATGTGCATCCGCATTCGCGTTCCCGCTTCAAGAATTCCTAGAAAAACAAATAGGACGCCGTCATCCGTCGTAAAGAGCATTCTTAAATCCCATCATCTCTCTTTACTTGCATTTCATTTATTTATTTGTTTATTGTAATTTAATTACTCTATTTCTGTAATATTTAGGATATTTGGAACAATTAAGCTTCAAACATATAAGGTGGAAAGTAATTCATAATTAGAAACGCACTTCTACTTTATTTGTCTTTTAGGACTATTAGACATGTCTAAATTCTGCAAAAATAATTTAAATGATTTAACTCGCATCATAAAACCAACATTTTTGTTTATTTAAAATACATAACAGATTTCTCCTAAACTCTCAAAAATCGTCTTAAAGCATCTCTTATATAATACTGTATGCAGGTTAGGCAAGATTAATTTAGCTAGCAGTATACACAATTAGTCCGTAAATAATCTTTGCATGAGCATATAATTAGTCCATAAAGCACCGCATCTTAGCATTTCTAGCACCTTTTAAGCACTCTTTAACATTTAGCATTCTTTTGCACTTTTAGCACCATTTACTTTTAAAATTAATCTTTAGCACTCTTAAGCACCTTTAGCCTTTTAGCCCCTCTTAGCACTTTTAGCACCTTTAATATGCTAGCACTCCTTTTGCACCTTTGACACCTTTCTTTTTAAGCTTTCTAAGCATTTTTTAGCATTTTTTACCTTTTAGCACTTTTAATATTTTAGCACCCTTTTAAATATTTTTAAGCCTTCCTTTAAACAATTAGCATCTTATTTATTTTTCTAACACTTTTCTAAGTTATGAGCCCTTCTAGCATTTAATACCTTTAGCAACCTTTTACTTTAAGGCACCTTTTAAACATTTTAACATTTTAACATCTTATTAAGCAGGTGGAGCTTTATTTTGCATTTTAAAAAATATAATAATTACCCTAGGTTTGGCGGGACAATATGAGTTAAGCGGATCTTAGAGGTGCCTAACCCTTCCTCTAGATTAATAAAGAACCCTTACCCAGAATCTCATTAAGTTTAGCAGACCATTAAAATGGAGTTAATGTTTTACTTCAAACTAGTTAAACATTTAGGTGTCCTAATTCACTCAATTAATTAGGTGGCGACTCCGCGAACCCTTAGCATTCTAGCAACCCTTTAGCATATTAGCACATTTTAGCAATCCCTAGCAACCTTTTGCATTTTAGCACCGTTTAAGCATTTTTAAACCTTCAAGCCTTTTAACTATTTAGCATTTATTTTCTTTATTTTCTAACGCTTTTTTATTAAGCAGGGAGTTTAGAAAATAAATGCCGCGGCCGAAAAAGGGCGCGACAGGAATGGCGACTCCACTGGGGATTTTAGGTTCTTAACCACAACAGACCTAGGGTTATTGTTTGGCAATTATTTTGCATTTAATTTTGTGTGTTGTATTTTGTTTATTTCTTGCTACTTGCCTTACTGCTTTCCTTAAACTGGCATTCCGCTCATATTTCTTCCATTCTGGAAAATTCACACAATCACACACTCACGCGCTGGTGTGCTCCGCGCACCCGCAAATTTCTTTCAAAAATATCCAAATTTTAGGAGAGTTGGCGCCTGCGCGGAGTTAGATCGGTTCGTCGATCAACGCGTAGCCTTCCGCTCGAGTTGTCCGCTCGGGAACCTTGCTAGTAAAGACAAATCTTAGCAACTCGAGGATAGAGCTATACCACGCTTTATTTTAGGGCACGCGATTTACCTTAGGTGGGTCAATCGCGGCATCGACACCACAATTAGGAAAACACTAAACTTGTCGACGGGTTTACAACCCAACGACCAACCAAAGTATTATGTGTAGCGTGGCAATGACAGACAAATCCAAGCCCAATCGTGACATGCGAAATTGGAAAAGTGCATTTGTCGTTTGGTCGCCATTTCCAACAAAGGCATTATAGTTGGGCGACTTGGACAAATCCGTCATAATCTCGCATAAGTGACGTTTAGGCTTCCTACGGCATAAAGAGGTCCTTGCATGTTAGGAAACGTTTGAATGTGCTATATGCAATATATCTGCTACATACCCGCAAATTATGTGCTTTATGCTAACACCGTTTGTTGCATTTTTAGAAAGATTTATCATCTTCCCCCAAAGGTCGATTTGTATTTGACTAAGCAATGGCAGAGCATCGATATCCCACAAGATCAAAGCGCGGTCGGTGACATAGCGGATTCAAGGAGCATTTGAGCGAGTCGGAACTGTCTTGGTTCTATAAGCAAATGGGTCTCGAGAATAGAAAAAAGATCGGAAGGCGGAAACATAACATACAAGCAACTACATTGAAGACCCGTTAGGCGGACACGCTTTTCAAAGCGGGACAATGTAGGAAACGAGGCGAGGATTGCAGTCCAAGCGGGCTAGGCACGCGGATATCAAGGCAGCGGCGAAGTCAAATGCGAATCGACCCCACAAAACTCACAAAATTTTCTTTGGCGCAGTTCTTCATATGAAGCGAAAGTGCAATAGCAAGCGTAAAATCGACAAAAGTTTCTTACGATAGCGGGCGACAAAGCAAAAGCGCAGGATGACAACAATCCAAAGTCGCGACAAAATCGTAGCGGCGAGAAAGGGCATCAGCAATCGGATCAAAGTTCAAGTTCGCGACAAAACCTAGCGCCTCAACTCGGGTATAAAGTCAAATTGGCAACCAGCGCATCACACGCCCAACATGAAGTCGCGGCAATTTGGCGTTGGCGTTAATGTCGTGCAAAGACAACATCGCAATATTCGCCAGCGTATCCGATGACATCTCTCCCGTAAAATTGCACTTCCGTATATGCTTACCATTTTGTTTAAGCGGTATACACTAACGTTTTCGAGCTTAGCTTGCGGGAGCATTTATTCTGAGGAAGCGGCGTCGGACACAGCGGCGTGATCGGCGAGTCCGGCGCGGCGGCGCTTGGCGGCAACACGTCCGGCAGCGGCGTGATCGTGAAGTCCGCGGCGGCGCCCGGACAATCGTCCGTCTGATAGCGGTATCGGCCGCAAGTGCTGCAGCGGCGCCCGGCGGCACGTCCGGACAGCGGCGTGATGTGAGTCACGCAGCGGCGCCCGGTAATGCGTCCATCTGGCGGCGTTATCGGCCGCAACAAGTCCCGTTGGCGGCGCCCGGTAACCGCGTCGACAAAGGCGTGATCGGCCAGTCCGCGCGGCGCCCGGCGGCCGTCGTCCGTCTGGCGGCGTTATCGGCCGCAAGTCCGCGGCAGCGGCGCCCGGCAACACGTCCGAGCGGCGGCGTGATCGGCCAGAATCAGCAGCGGCGCCCGGCAATACGTCCAAGCGGCGTTATCGGCCCGCAAGTCTGCGGCGCGGCGCGGCAACGCGTCCATCTGGCGGCGTGATCAGCCGAGTCCGCGGCGGCGCCCGGCAAGCCGCGTCGAACGCGGCGTTATCGGCCGCCGAGTCCACGCGGCGCCCGGCGACCGCGTCCGAGCGGCGTTATCGGCCGACAAGTCAAAGCGTCGGCGTATTACATCTGCGAGAAGATTTTCTCTGTTCGAAATTGCATTTTCGATTCGCTTTATTATTACAGCTCGATTATCGCTAACTCTTTCTTGAGATTTAGTCACGGAGGCAGCAAGTCGGAAGCGGCCTAGTCCGAAAGCGGCGTCAAGTCAGAAAGCGACGCCAAGTCAGCGGCGTAAGTCAAAGCGGCAAGTCAGCGGCCTTGAAAATGGTCGTAAGTCGGCGGCCAAGTCGAAAGTAACGCCAAGTCAGAAAGCGGCGTAAGTCGGCAATAACGCCAAGTCAGAAAGCGCCTTAAGTCAGAAAGCGGCGCCAAGTCAGCAGCGACAAGTCGAAAGCGGCGTAAGCGGCGAAGTCAGCGGCGCCAGCGGCGACAAGTCAGCGGCGTAAGTCCGGCGCCATCGCGACGCCATCGTGACGTCTGGCGAGGCGGTTGCGGCAGAATGACAGCGTATCGCGTTCCGCAATCGCAACACGTGCGAGGGCGAAAATCACGGCGTTATGACATCGCGTCAACACGGGACATCACGTTTTTGCGGGATAACCTTTTACACTCGCGATTCATTGTTTTTAAAATTATGCATCGTCATTTTGCCTTATGATTATGCAGCTAACCGTTTGTTTAAGTGTTAGCGTGCGGGAGAACCTGGCGTGGATTTTCTCTTCTGACAAGGGGCAATTTGTTGGGGCGACGCTGATGAATGGCGGAAGCGGCCTCAGCGTCAGTCCGCTCGCTCGTCACCGTAGAACCGAGCGAAGCCATAGCGGTACACCGAGTTAAGTCAGTTTATTTTATTTTATTCTTTCGCCACGGCCAGTGTCATCGTAACTCGACCTTTGGACAATTTTAGTCGCGTTAGCGCGCGTGTTTTGACCATGGTATCGGTGTCGTCGTAACTTCGACCTGGATGATTCCCTGATTTTCGTCTTTGTCTACACTTGACATTTTTGCAATTACGGTCGAGACAAAATTGGCTGTGAGTCGGCGTCTTTGTCAGAAGATTCTTCCGTCTCCATTACATCTGAAGAGGGCGGTGTTGACACGATTTTGACTCCCGTCGACCATTAACCGTAAAATTAGACTAATTTTGTAAAATAATTTTATGATTTTTATAATAAAATGCGCGATAAAACATAAATACATGCATAAATAAATAATTTAATAATGGCATAGCGTCTTACTTAGAGTCCGCGCGTTAACTAATTGTAAGCTCATCGTAATTCTTAATCATTAATAAATACATAAAATAATTAATTTAGCAATGACGTCACGTCAAGTAGCATAGTTGCGTTTATTAATACATGAGAATGTCATAATCATTTGTAATTTAAAATCAATTTTTATTTAATAGCGTCGCATTTATAAGGCTTTAAACAATTCTTAAATATTGTACTTGCGTTCGGCATTTAAGTAATTTAATATAAACTCGATGCAATTTTAATTTAACCATAATAATGCATAATAATAAGTTTTTAAATAATAGCGTGCATTTTAACATATTAAACACTAATTAAATAACATGCATTTATTATGACAATTAGACTAATTTAGCACCTAAATAATTAGACTAATTGCTTTAAATAATTTAACTAAATTAAATAATCTAATCCTAATTAATTAAGCACCTAAAATTAAATTAACTAAAGCTAAAACTAATACTAATAATACACTTAATTTAACTACCCACCCCAAAACCTTTTCCTGGTTTGACCGCGACCAACGATACCGCGAGCCCTATTTCCTTATTACTCCCTCGACTTTCTTGACCCGTTCTTTTACCTTATCATCGTCTCGCGAGCAGAAAAGAAACGGACGCTAAACCTAAAATGCATTGCGCCGTCGTAGAGATTCGCGCGAGAATCGGCGACCTCTCCTACCTTCCTTACTCACGCGTCGGCGGATCTTCCTATCAAATCCTTGAATCATTTACATGATCGAATCATTTGAAAACCGAAGTATCCTTGAAATCTCTCAGCGATTCCTTACCATAACTGCCTAAAATCGCACTAAAATCTTTTGAAATCTACGATAAAAGCTTACCATTATTGGAACTCAATGGGGGCTATATAAGAGCATGCAAAGGCATCGGCAGAGGAGAACCTGATGAGTTTATTCGAATAACCGGGGGTAACCACGGCGCGGACACTTTAGTTTTCATAAGAGCGGGGTTTGAATCCACTTTCTTAGTCCGTGAAAGAAACCAACAACTAAATCTCGCCCTACATTCGCATCGCAAACCAAACCCGGCGAATCCGGCGACTTGATCGTTGCCGGTCATTTGTCGAGAAGGTAAACTTAACTTCGTATACGATTTTAGTCTATTCGTATTACATGCGTTTGCCATCTGTTTGAGTGTATGTTAAATTGATATCGATGGTAGTTTTCATGCTTTTTTGTACTTACTGTATATTTGGTGGGATGCGGGTTGTGTTGAGATTCGGTTTAGTTGTTCGGTTTATTAATCTGTTTGGTTGCCTTCATAATTGAAAGAATTCTACATGAAATAGGCCTGCTTTAAGTAAATCAGAACTCCTCTCGGTTCTTTTGTATCGTTTATGTGCTTATGTGTTCATATCTTCGATTGTAGCATGCTACTACGTCTCGAGCATGTCAGTCTGTTTAGATAAAATATAGGAAGGTTTTAGGAAGCGGGGAAATAAGATTGGTAAATGTATCTAAAAGTTACATTATATGACATTAGATCTCGGCTTGGCTTACACGTATTCTATATAAATTGTTCTTGGTTTAAATCGGTGTTGAGAGTGTCGATAGGTTTGTAAAATGACTTGAGATTAAGCTTTAATTTGATTGTCATTCGATGCGCCTTGCATGAACTTATTTTGTCAATGTGATTAGCCTTAGACTCATTTGCAACTCTTATTTGAAACATGGCACGTCTTTATTGTTTGAAGAAATATGTGATCTGGATTATAAAATGGTGACACAGTTTATCTAGATCATTCATAAGTGAGGTCGATTAGAGTTTACTAGGCTCTGGTGTGATTTGAACATAAGTCATAACTCTCTCTCCGATCAATCACAATCTTGCGATAGGCTTGGATCGTAAGATGTGAGTCCTTTAATGTTTTAAGACTATAATATCTAGAGTTCCGCATTTAGTTTCTTTGCTTTGAAGTATCCACGATCATCCTCGCATATATGTATTTGCAATCATTTGCTATAACATTGGTTTGACCAGAAATCTTGATCGATCTTATCTTCTAAATGCCAGTGCGAATACTGCGTATGTTTTTAGCAATAGTATGCCGGAATTCTATATATGTGTTTGACCAAGCGAGCCTATATACATCTAACATTCTATCTTTGATTAGTCGTTTGGTCATCCTGTTAGCTTAACTTTGTTTGGCATGAGCGCGACTTAAGTCATCTAGGTATCATGTTAAGCCCATTATAAAGCATTGATTAGATTGTTGAATTAGGAGCGGCGTGTCTTGTTAAAATCCTGACCTAAAGTTCTTAAAAGGATAAGCTCTAAATAGTTATTCTTAGCATACATCACGGTTTATACACTGCTTTGCCACATCATTTTTCTCCCTTCTACGGTTGGTGCATACACCTTTCGTCCTATGCTTTTTGTTTTGAAAGTGTTACTGCTTTGGCGATCCAATCCTCTTCGATGCCTCTGTTGGCTTTATGTGTGCTAACGATATAAACTATGTGCGAAGTGCTTATTCGTTATTTAATTGGGCTCGTACTAATCCTTATCTTTCTTTTTTTACATAGCACGCACGGAGCAAAATGAAGAGTCTCGTGAGACTCATCACGAGCTATTTCAAGCGACAACCCGCGTCTATGCGTCGCATTCGCGTTCAGCAGAATTCCTAGAAAAACAAATAGGGCCAGTCGTAAATCGTCGTAAGAGCATTCTTAAATCCCATCATCTCTCTTTACTTGCATTTCATTTATTTATTTGTTTATTGTAATTTAATTACTCTATTTCTGTAATATTTAGGATATTTGGAACAATTAAGCTTCAAACATATAAGGTGGAAAGTAATTCATAATTAGAAGCACTTACTTTATTTGTCTTTTAGGACTATTAGGCATGTCTAAATGCTGCAAAAATAATTTAAATGATTTAACTCGCATCATAAAACCAACATTTTGTTTATTTAAAATATATATGATTTCTCCTAAACTCTCAAAAATCGTCTTAAAGCATCTCTTATATATCTTGTATGCGAGTTAGGCAAGATTAATTTAGCTAGCAGTATACACAATTAGTCCGTAAATAATCTTTGCATGAGCATATAATTAGTCCATAAAGCACCGCATCTTAGCATTTCTAGCACCTTTTAAGCACTCTTTAACATTTAGCATTCTTTTGCACTTTTAGCACCATTTACTTTTAAAATTAATCTTTAGCACTCTTAAGCACCTTTAGCCTTTTAGCCCCTCTTAGCACTTTTAGCACCTTTAATATGCTAGCACTCCTTTTGCACCTTTGACACCTTTCTTTTTAAGCTTTCTAAGCATTTTTTAGCATTTTTTACCTTTTAGCACTTTTAATATTTTAGCACCCTTTTAAATATTTTTAAGCCTTCCTTTAAACAATTAGCATCTTATTTATTTTTCTAACACTTTTTCTAAGCAGGAGCCCTTCTAGCATTTAATATCTTTAGCAACCTTTTACTTTAAGACACCTTTTAAACATTTTAACATTTTAACATCTTATTAAGCATGTGGAGCTTTATTTTGCATTTTAAAAAATATAATAATTACCCTAGGTTTGGCAGGACAATGAGTTAAGCGGATCTTAGAGGGTGCTAACCCTTCCACTCTAGATTAATAAAGAACCACTTACGAATCTCATTAAGTTTAGCGGACCGTTAAAATGGAGTTAATGTTTTACTTCAACTAGTTAAACATTTAGGTGTCCTAATTCACCCAATTAATTAGGTGGCGACTCGCGAACCATAGCATTAACAACCCTTTAGCATATTAACACATTTTAGCAATCTCTAGCAACCTTTTGCATTTTAGCACCGTTTAAGCATTTTTAAACCTTCAAGCCTTTTAACTATTTAGCATTTATTTTCTTTATTTTCTAACGCTTTTTTATTAAGCAGGGAGTTTAGAAAATAAATGCCGCGGCCGAAAAAGGGCGCGACAAATACTAGACCTGATATTGCTTTTGCTGTACAACATTTGAGTCAATTCATGCAACAACCTAAGAATTCACACTTAGAGGCTGGGATGAGATTGGTCAAGTACATCAAAAGGGCTCCAGGATCTGGGATTTTACTTATGACTCGATGCCTCGAACGGTGTATTGTGATCTTGTGAGTGTCTTGTGTAAACTAGAAGATCATCCTTTGGTTACTTAGTCTTGTTTGGTGAGTCACCTGTGGCATGGAAATCCAAGCAGCTACCGTATTCGAAGCTCGGTGAGGTGAATACGAGACCAGGCTTGTAGTAATGCGAAGTGGTATGGATGGTGAGTTGCTTGAGGTGAACATTTCCATTCCTTCGCTTATTTCGTGTTCTCGATGGTAGGTGCGATGCGATTGCAGCTAACCAGTGTTTCGTGAGCGCGCCAAACATATCGACATCGATTGTCGTTTCATCGGAGAAGATTAAGGGAAGTCTTGTCGGATTTCTTATCTTCCATCAATTTGAACAACCAGTGGACTGCTACAAAGGCTCTACCATCGCTCAACATACATATTTGTTGTCCAAGCTAGGAATGAAAGACATTTTCATATCTCCTAGCTTGCGGGTGTGTGTGTGAAAGTACTAAAATGTTAAAGGGTTAGAATGGTCCTTTTACATCAAAGTGTAGAATAGTCTTTTCTACATTTATTACTTTGTACACTGTATATGTATATTGTAGATATTTTTGGAGAAGTTATTGGATAAGTTTTCTTCCCAGAAGCCTAACGTTCCTTCTCCCTTCTTCTTCCCTGAAAACCATAGTTACCAATCCTTCTTCCTTCATTCTTCTTAGTCTGTAAGTATGGATTTCGATGTAGTTTAACACCTAGTCAATAATTTTCGAGATTCAAAGAGAACAAAAAAATTATAGTATTACTCAATGACTTTGGAAATGAGTGATTTTGAACTTTTGACCCAAAAGTCTTTGACATTGAAGTTTTCTTCATGGGTAAGTGGGTCAAAAGTTCAAAACCACTCACCTCCAAAGTTATTCTTGTAAATCACTCCAAACTAAAGAATTTTTTATATTGTATACCGTCCACTAAACTAATAATCGAAAAATATAAATATTTTATATATTATGTAATATATAAAAATACACATATTTTATACATAACTAATATATATTTTTTATATATTAACTAGTGATTGTAATTATTTTTAGTCGAGCATCCAAATGTGTATTTTGTTTGTCTTATTTATCTGCATTAGTTATTGCTTTTTTTTCCAGAAGTCGCTATCATGACTTAGTCGCTTTATTTGTCTTACTTTGCTTCTGCTTTGTCTTGAGCCGAAGATCTTTCGGAAATAGCCGCTCTACCTATCAAGGTAGAAGCGAATCTGCGTCGTTCTGACTCGCCAGCCAGCGTTGTGAGATTTCGATTGAATATGTTGTTGTTGAGCAGCCAAATGTGTTAAAAGTCCGAAAAAGAAAGCACATAGATGTAGTGAAAAGGTCCATGATAAATCAGCCCAAACCGATGTAGCCCAAAAGTAAAATGTACACTGACATTCATAACACAACAAAATACAAGAAGTGTTGTGAAAGTGGAGGGGTAAGATTAAAGAAGAAAATAAAATGGCGTGGAGAGCAAATCTATCTCGTAATCTAAAGGAGCTTCGCCTCCTTTTTTCTCCAACATCTCCTCAAAGTGCTGCCACTAGGTTTCTTCCTCTCTCTTTTTTCTTTTTTTGCTGATTTTCTTGAATATAATTTATTTTAATATTCCACAGGTCATTTATTGAGAAGAACTACAGAGATCTCAAGACCCATAACCCCAAATTGCCTATTTTGATTCGTGAGGCTAATTCCATCGAGCCTCAGCTTTGGGCCAGATATGGTAATACCCCTTTCCCTTTTATTGTTTAGAAGCAGGTCTTTTGAGTTCTTGAAAAAAAGGGGTCTTTGATTTATTGTATATTAATTATGATTGATATTGTTGGGTCCCGGGAGTTATGCTATGGAATAATAAAAACAAACTGAAAGTAAAATCAATTCGAATGCTGGAACACAGTTTCAAATGTCGTCAGAAATATCGTCTGACACAACTGACAACATTTCGGAAAAAACAGAATAAAGAGTTAATTGCAGCGGAAATAATAAAAGAACACAAAGGTTTAATTTTTATAGGTTATATATTAATATAACTCATGATGGTCAATGACCAAAGGTATTGTGTATATATATATATATATATATATATACAATTGAATATATTCCTTTCTTTACAAAATTTACAAGATAATACAAAGGAATAAAAAAAGGTTAAGTCGCAGATGACTTATGCCTGAAAAATCTATCTAAATAGAAGTGAACAACATCCCATTACAATCGCTCCATACAAAGATAATCTAGAATCTGAAACAGCGAATGTAATGTCGGGACAGAATATCGTCACAAACTCCTGTGATCCAGATTTCTGAGAAGAAATCCCGAGAACTCTCTTGGTATTTTTACATTTTGATTCTGGATATTGATTCACTCTTCTGCCCTCTCTATTTATAGTAGAGAGTCCTTCTTGAAAAGCTCATCAATTGGTTGTAGAAGTTGAGCTAAAAGTGGGCACGTGAAGCAGTAGCTTGAGGCATGAAAATAGGAGCTGATTGGACTTGTTCTTCACCGTACTTGCTCCTCAAGTTTAGCTACTCCTTGGACTTGGTCTTCCTCGTTTGCAATCTGCTTCAAAGACTCCTTGCCAAGTCAATTACCATGTGGTAAAAAGGTCACACTTTCCTAAAATCTGTCTGTGAAGATAGGCAAAACAGTTACCAGAATGTCGTCCCGAATGTCAAGACATTTGGTCCAACATTTTATAATTTTAACTTAGCTCTGAAAATGATATGTTAGGAAAAATGTCATGACACAAAACCTAACATTAACATTCTCCCCCTTTTTGTCTTTCTTCACAAAACCATAACCAACCAAGTGTGAGTGACCTATAACAATGGTAGATCCACATAAATGCCCCCCTCAACCTGAGATGGTATATACACACAACATATACATATATATACCGTTTATATAGGATTAGAAAAGAAGAAAGATGTTAGCACATATACACATATCATCCTCTTATACAGATTTATATTCAGACCATATTCTCAACACCAACCAGTAGCATCAGTTTCAGTCCGTGAAGGAAGGGCAAAACGTTAACATTCTCCCCTTTTTGCATTTCTTCACAAAGCAACCTTTTCAACAAACAGCAGTAGTAGTTCTTGCATAATTCCTTCTCTGCACATAATGACATATAGCGATGCGACTTTCAACATCTTTCTACTCTGCGTAACTCTTTCTGCACACTTCTCTGCGGAACAATAGTCTTTCTCATCTCTCGCATTAGCACTTCTCGTCTAGCCTTTTCTCTGCTCCGCATTAAACACTACATTTCCTCGACTTGAAGATCATCATTTTCTTCCACGATAGTTTCGTGATGAGCATCATCACGATTAGCATACGCATATCATTTTCTCCCCTTTTTGTGAAGAAAGCGGCGTGAAATGACATTTGACTTGAATCAGAGCATTTCTCACAGTATCAACCTCAAAGATTTGTTGGTTGATCTTTGCAATTTGAATCACAAGCCATTCAGCAGATAGTGAAGACTGTCTTGGACCAGTGTTGTCTCTGCACTATTTCCTTCCATTTTCCAGGGTAAATCGATGACTGTCTCTATTCTTCAAAAGCTGAGGCTCTTCTCTAACATTCCCCTCAACATTTAATTCCATACATTGGTTTAAAAACAGCAGGTGTGAGAAAAAAAAATATTATGTTATAGAGATATACATTCTCAAATTTCTTCGAGGATGTATCATCTATAGCAGAACTCAAATTAGCATAAAAACCTGACTATTTTATCAACATACGATCCTTTCTCAGGAACAGATCCATACCTCAAGGTTTGAATCAGATTCAGTTTCGCTGGAGAATGTTGGAGTTTGTGTCTCTTCTGATGTTGGCTGAAATATTGCCTGAGATGTCGTGACATCGATGTGGCAAAGATTCACAACAACACTCGATTTGGCATATCTGGAAATTCCATTTGGGAAGAATTGTTTCACTGGAGTTTCATGAGGAACCTCCTCATTTTATTTTCTTCTTCACTCTCTTCAGTTGAGAACACCAAGTTCATGTCATCACTGTCACTACTCGAGCAAACAGGTATTGAAGTATCACATCTGGACCTAGACCTGTTGTTGCTTGGCTCTGCACGAACTTTTCTTCTCAAACAATCTACTCGATCGACAAGTAGGGAAGGTGGAGGATCTTGGTTTCTTACCCAATACTGAAATATCAGATGTTTCATCATCTATTGGATTGTTATCCTCACATAGGTAGTTGAAATCTAAAGGTTCATATAAACCTTTGAATATTATAGCTTTAGACAAGCCCTCTGTGGATGGTGAAGAAGGAAACCATCGGGGTTGCTGTGGTTCTCTATGCTCAGCAGATTCAGTGAAAAAGTTAGTACTCATAGGGAAGTTGGTCGGTCTGTTGGTTGATATTGGTGTTGACATTGGAAAGTTTTCATAGGTGAATATTATGGAGAGGGTTCTGAGGATGGAGTTTGGAATGGTGTTGATTCCATCAGATAGGTAGGATTATGCCCGAGATGTGATGTGATTTTCCTTTTTTTTAAAAATAGAAAATCGGAAATGATAATATATATATATATATATATATATATATATATATATATATATATATATATATATATATTATATAGGGAAAATTAGAAATGATAAAAAAATAACAAATGAGAGGAATATCTATATACATGGCAAATCTTTCTAAGCAACAAAAATTCCTTAGATTTAGGTGTTTCAATTTTACACAATAACTTACACCTAAAATATTGGGATAAACTAACTAGACATCAAAGTAGGAATAAAAATTAATCTTATCAGTTTAAAATTTGAAATTCTTATTAAAACAAGGCACAAAAATAGGAAAAAATAACTGAATTTTCAAACATCAGTTACACATTGCATCCCAACAAATATCATTATCTGAAAATGTCAACAGTAATGTTGGCAACATTTTGTACAACACAAGTATTATGATCCTTCAAGAACATCTTTCTTTCGGCAACAAATCAAGACACGTTTCATATATATTTTTATGAGTTTAACCTCCAAACCAATGTAACATTTTCCCATTGAGTCCTAGATCTAATCATAAAACACATACAAAATTCATTTTCGTGTAAAAAACAAGAATACTTATTTAGCATCCTCATAATTTTTTCTTTGTTTAAGCACTTTGATACTCATATAGTATAGGAACGGTATCAATTCAAGGGCTTTGCCCATATTGCACAGTTGCCGAGAATTAGAAAGACTTTGCCTTATTTTGATACTCTCTTTTTATGATAACTAATATCATCGCAGAGAACGGTATCACATTAAAATCATGTTCTTATTTGGAAATCATACCTGGTTGAACAAAAATCGATCAATCCACAATCAAAATCGATTACGATATTCTGAGTGGTAAATGTCACCCGAAATGTTAGAGACATTCCAGCCGACATTCGTCCTACAGTGTATGTTCAGAAGAGATTACAAAGACCAATAGATTTTTTTTTCAAACTAGAAAATCTCTCATGGTCCAATTTTTTTATAAAAGTATCAGCTAGTTGATGAAGAATATCAATATGTTCAATTTGAACTAGCTGTTTTCAATCAAATCTCTTAAAAAATGATGTCTAATCATACTACAAAATTAAAATATTGCTAGTAAAACCATAGTCGTTTAGCATGTGTCTTAGTCATATTCAGTGAGAGCAACAACTTTCAGCTGCTATAGATTCAACAGTTGAAAGTGAGACACACTTTTATTTACGACTCTAGCAAGAACCAAGATTATTGCCAAGATAAAAATATTCTCCATTTATACTTTTTCTATAATCCACATCACTAGCCCAATCCGAGTCACTATATCCTATTAAATTAAGATTAGTGTCTTTGGAATACCAAATTCCCAACTCACATGTGCCGGCAACATGTCTAAAGACACATTTTACGACATTTAAGTGAAAAACTTTGGAACAGGCTTGGACTCGAGCACATACACCAAACACTAAACATAGGTTCTAGAGCACATATAAAACAAGAAAGACTAACCTCTCGGTATATGGTAGACATACACATACCTTTTGTAATCGAGTGGTTCTTGCTTACCGCTCTTCCTTCAAACACTTCTATCACCGACATGTTGGATGATTCTTCCAATCCTTGATGAGGGTCCCTTTGATCTAGCAATTCAAAGATTGACTCGCCACACCCTTTGTGGTCTCTGGTTCAGGTTCAGATTCAGATGTTGCTCCGAATGTCGTAACATTTGAGGCAACATCTGGTTCTTCAGCAGTATACTCTTGTACAGTTTTTGTCCTTCGATTGTACACTCGGTAAGTATGACTATTTTGGAAATACCAACAAAATTCCTTTCACTCTTAGAATCAAACTTAGTCATTTCTTGCCATGTTCTATTCTTCCTCTCTGCTACACCATTCCGTTAAAGAGTTTTTTGGAGCAGAAAAACTCATGGAAAATTTCTCTCTTCTCACAAAATTTTGTGAAGGAGATGTTTTCAAATTCTTTTCCATGGTCGGATATAATCCAAAAAATTGGAGAATAGAACAAGTTCCTAATTTTAGAGTGCAAAATTTTAAACATGTCAAAGTTTGTGATTTTTCTTTCAAAATATATCCATGAGTACCTGGAAAAATCATGTACAATCACATAGGAATACCTCATGTCTCCTAAACTGTCTACCTCAATTAGACCTATAAAATCCATGTGCAATAATAGAAAACAGTGAGACATACTTGAATGACGTCGTCATTCTTGACAACATTATGAGAAACATGAGTTTGCTTACCTTGGAGACAATCTGCACAGACTGTTTTACCTTTATGACTGAAGTTGGGTAAGTCTCTAACCGCTCCATATGAGACCAATTTTTCCAGATTGCGGTAGTTGACATGCCCCAACTTTTGATGCCATAGTGTTGTGTCGTCGATCTTGACATTATTGCACGTTTCTTGTCTTGCAACAAGACATCAATTATCACTTGTTCTAGTACTTGACATGACACATTCCTTAGCTTCATTCTTAACTTCACAAACATTCTTATTAAATTTCACCTCCAGATTGTCATTACACAATTGACTCATCAATTTAGCCATTAAACCTTCAATCGTGTAAGACATTTCTTAAAGTTGGAAATCCAGGAATATTCAGGATTCTTTTTCCAATCATTTTACTTTTACTGTCACCTCCATAAGTTACGTACCTCCATTGAATGACTGCAGTTCTTTAGAAACTCCTTTGTATCTGTCATGTGACGAGAACATCTACTCTCAAAGCACCAAGAACCTGAAATGTTAGTTCTTAAAGCAGTTATCGCACATTACAAGATACATCCATTTTGGGAACCCAAACTCTTTTAAAAATATTTTTTACCTCTCAGCTCAGAAATGTTGCTGCAAATGTTGTCCGAGATGTTGGATGTTAGGCAACATTTTGCTCACAGAATATTGAAGTTTGAAACAGTTACATTGATGACACACAAACTTCATATTCTTTTTGACATATATGAGAACCTATTATATAATCCTTTTTCTTTTACAAAACACATTTTCTTATTTTTGTCAAACAAACTAGAGCATATTGTTTTAAGAGAGTTTTAGTACACAATACCTGCATGCGAAAGTTTACTAAAAACTGAGTATCTCAGTCAATTTAGAAGTCCATGAGTAGAGCTTACGGAAGGTTATTTTGGCTAAATCCAATTTTGCACAAATCTTACCAAATGCAGTATCCTATTTGGTAAGTGCAACCTCTAGTCGGATTATTGTGCCTTTTAGATCTACATACTCACAAGTTAAAGATTTTACCTTTGTCTCAAGTTGCTTGGATTCTATGATTAAGGTTTTACAAATGTTTTGCAATTCATTAATCATGTCATCTTTGTATTAAATTTGATCCATACTCTCAGCCTCACCGTTAGAAATAAAATCACTAAAGCAATTTACATCAGGATAGTTAAAGACTATGTACCTTTCGGATGTTGCTGGAGATGCAGATGTTGCCTTAAATGTCGTGACATCTGAGGCAACATTACAGACGACATTTTCATTAGGGGTTGTTCGTAAACAGTGGCCAGTGCTTGTGATTTGATTTCTTTATCTTCTTCATATTCTTATTGTTCATCCTATTTGCGCCCTTGGAAGGAACTTGGTGGACTTTGATCAAGCCTTGGTTTTGATGCCTTTTAGATTTAGATTGATTTCTCTTATCATTGAACTTCCTCACCATCAAATTGTATTTTGGTGAGTAAAACAACATTAGCACCTTCACCAATTTCTTCAAGATTCTCATCCCCTTCATCGATATGATTCTCTGAGGATTGAACTTGAAGTGCCACATTCTTGCTCTAATATAGTTCCCTTCATCAAGGTATGAAGGTTCATAGTAGTAAGATGTGAGCTTCTTTAATGACATAAATTTTTAAATTGAACTTTTCAGGAAGATAACAGAGAGCCTTTCAAAATAGGATTTAATATCATCCGCTTCTTCCATCCTTAAACTTCATATTTTCTCATGAGTATGCATAGCTTAATTCGATGAACACTTGATCTACATTCACAATGAATTTGTAAAGTATCTCATGTATCCTTAGCCGTTGGGCAGTTTTGAATGAGTTTGAACATGTAAGATCAACCCATCCAAATATTGCATTTAAGGCTTTTTCGTTAAGCTAACATTATTGGTTTCTTCCGCCGTCCATTTGGATTCAGGTTTAACAAGAATGTCACCTTCCTTATCCGGCGACAACATTTGAACAAACATACCTATCGTTATAGATCTCCTTGCCCTAACATCAATTGATTTGACGTGAGAACGTAGGTGAATCCTCAATAGATACATTTTGTTCCATTTAAAATGGAAAGTCTACCAATACTTGGATTAGCCGGATCCATAGCTTTGAATAAAAGGACCAATCACTTATTATGTCAAGTGTTGGCTCTGATACCACTTGTTGGGTCCCGAAAGTTATGCTATGGAATAATAAAAACAAACTGAAAGTAAAATCAATTCAAATGCTAGAACACAGTTTCAAATGCTCTAAATATAGTCCGCACAACCGACAACATTTCAAAAAAATGTAATAAAACCTTTGAAGAGTTAATTGCAGCGGAAATAATAAAAGAACACAAAATTTTAATTTTCATAAGTTATATATTAATATAACTCATGATGGTCAATGACCAAAGGTATTGTGTACATATATATATATATATATATATACAATTGAATATATTCCTTTCTTTACAAGATTTACAAGATAATACGAAGGAATAAAAAAAGGTTAAGTCGCAGATGATTTATGTCTGAAAAATCTATCTAAATAGAAGTGAACAACATCTCATTACAATCGCTCCATACAAAACTAATCTAGAATCTGAAACAGATGTAATGTCGGACAGAATGTCGTCACAAACTCGGGCAACATTTTGTGATCCAGATTTCTGAGAAGAAATCCCGAGAGCTCTCTTGGTATTTTTATATTTTGATTCTGGATATTGATTCACTCTTCTGCCCTCCCTATTTATAGTAGAGAGTCCTTGAAAAGCTCATCAATTGGTTGTAGAAGTTGAGCTAAAAGTGGACACGTGAAGCAGTAGATTGAGGCATGAAAATAGGAGCTGATTTGGACTTGTTCTTCACCGTACTTGCTCCTCAAGTTAAGCTACTCCTTGGATTTGGTCTTCCTCATTTGCAATCTACTTCAAAGACTCCTTGCCAAGTCAATTACCATGTGGTAAAAAGATCACACTTTCCTGAAATCTGTCCGTGAAGATAGGCAAAACAGTTACCAGAATATCGTCCCGAATGTCAAGACATTTGGTCCAACATTTTATGATTTTAACTTGGCTCTGAAAAATGATATGTTAGGAAAAATGTCATGACACAAAACCTAACATTAACATGTATTAGGCATTTTTCTTCTTGTTACATTTTTTACTTTCAAGATTCAATTAATATATTTATGAGGAAAATTCTTTGATTTTATGCATTTCTACATCTCAGTAGGTTGCTGCTTTACTTAAAACTCGTAATTATATGTGGATAAGTACCTGTCTAACAGCCTAATATATGCTCTGGTTAGGACATTGATGCTAAATTCCACACATGAAATGTTTAATGGAAAATACGTAAGTTGCCCCCTAAACTGTCCGGAAAAACCATTTACGTTAAGAGTATAAAACATCCTCCATTCTTGTTTGAACTGGAATTAGTTGTAAGTCATGTATATCCAAAGCTTGTAAAACTCATGTACACAACAATGTCACAGCTGAATAAGGAGATCGACATACCTACGGCTGTTGTTTCGAAATTGTTTCAGTCGTTGGTTTTCTTCTTTGGTGGTATTCTAAGCACTCAAACCTCACTCAATGTTGTGTGGATTTCAGAAGGAGAAGTTGTGCTTAGGGACCCTAATCGGGGTCGGAAAACGTAGATGTTCAAAATTTGAACATTTGAAATGATCCATGTATTATGGAATAAGGAGAAGTTGATCTTCTTATTCCGCTTCGATATTGTTTTGCTTATGAGTTTTACATGCTTCAGATCATGTAAATAACTTACATTTGAATCGGAGCAATCGTTTTACCTCTGTCTTGTTTTTTTCGGAGTTTGCATAAAATGTGCATGATAGATCTTAATTTTCAGATCTATTTTTGAAACTTTTGATGCAAACATTGGCTGTGGAGAATAGTGAGATTAAGATGAGTCTGTAAATGAGTTTAAACCGGGTCGAAATAATCCCATAGTAGCCACCTGACATAGATAACTTCTCATTACAATTGCTCAATACATAAACAATCTAGAATCTAAGCAGCAGTTGTAATGTTGGACAGAATGTTGTCGACACGCTCATGCAACACTTGTGATTCAAATTTTTGAGATGAATTCCCGAGAGCTCTCTTGGTATTTTTGATTTATGATTCTGGATATCGATTCACTACAATAGTCTCTCTATTTATAGTAGATCTTCCTTGAAAAGCTCATCGATCCGTTGTGAAGGTTGACAGAAAGGTGGACAGCTGATGTGTTCGTTGGAGAAGATCATGTAGCAAAATTCTCAACTTCTTGGACTTGTTTCTCACGCATAGCAACAACCTTGACTTGTTCTTAACTCCTATTTATCTTGTTAAGTCACTTTTATTTCGTAGTAATATTTCCCCAAATATTACTTCATTTCGTGAAGTAAGGCAAAATTATTTTTCATAAGATGTTGGTCCGAATATTGTGACATTTGTTCCAACATTTTCTACATTCAAATCAGTACTTAAAAAGATATGTTGGGTAAAATGTCACAACAACAAACCCAACATTGTTTTAATCTATTTTATAAAACTAAACTTCTTGGAAATGATAGATTGTCTATGCTGTTTTCTCACTTCCATTATAAGCCGTTGTTTCAACGTAATGTAAGAGGTATTTAGTAACTGTAGTGGGAGAGGTGGCCAAGCAGTTAATGGACAGTTTGAACTAAAATGTGGAGAAGTTGATCCATAATATACGGATTATTTCAAAATGTTCAAATTTTGAACACTAACATTAGTAACCCCCTGAAATGCCACAACCAGATTTTCTCTTGGCTGGGCCACCTGTCATTTACTTATTTGCACATTTTTTCACTTTTCTTTCCTAGATAAATTCGACAATACTCACTATCTTCCCAAAAAAGTAAATAAAATCCAATACAACCATCATACAATCCTAAAAACTCCCATAAATTTCCTGGTATAATCTCAGTGACAAAAAGGACACTGAATTCCACCATGATTTCACACCCTTTACAATTTCTGTCCAATTTCTATAACCCCTACAGCAAGCCGCACCAATTTCCTTCAACCATTCGCCATTGGAGACCACACGAGACCAGCAACACAATCTCCTCATTTTCAAATTTCAATCACCTTCTTACTTTCTTTTATTACTCATTCTCTCTTCAAAAAATCCCAAGCAAAATCACGTCCTTTTTCCATTTGGGGAAGAAGATGATGAGTTTTTGGGAAGACGGGCAAATTTTCTCTGGAAAAGCCAAGTTCACAGATACATAGTCGCCCATTTGGAGATTTTTTCTGGGGAAAAGCGACAGATTCATAGCTAAATTTTGGAAAGCATCTCAATTTGGTTTCCAAAAGGTTGGTGTTTGGTGGTGAAAGGGTGATCATGTTGTAAGAGAAAGTAAGGAGAAAGTGGAGTACTAGAAGGTGGAGTGGAGTAGAAGATAGTTGGGTGAAGGTGGTAGTGGTGGAATAGAAGGTTGGTGTGAAGGTGGTGGTGGTAGTTGAGTAGAAGGTATAAAAAGATTCTTTTATTATTAAATGTAATTAGTATATTAACAACCAATGAGAAAGTGATACTGGGACAATTAAAATCGTTTTAGCAATTCGTTTTACCTCATGCTCTTCTAAGAAAGTAACTACACTTTCTTTGCCAAGTCAAGGGGGATATTAGTTCCACTTTAAACAAGAAAAAAGTGGGAGGGGGTGATAAATCACCCTTAAAGTTTCAGTTTGTAAATGACATTTTTGGACAATTTAGGGGGCAACTTATGTATTTTCCCCAAATTTTAACCTAGAAGGGCAATGACTTTAGGACTTGTTGGGCATCATAGGTTACTCAAACTGGTAAACACAAAATTCATATGCGGCTGTAAAGAATATTTGGAAAATTATAGAGCTTGATGGGTTTAGATATACGCAACTAAGCCTCAATCCCAAAAGTAAGTTGGATCGGTTAGTTCGATCCTTATTGACGATATCGCTCCAATTAGGCTCATATAGGACCAATATTATACAAAATAAAAAGTACTAGGAGCTCTCTATAATTTTTTATATCCCTGACAGGTTTAAAAGGCTCACGCATAACATATGACTTAAAGTAAACGTACTAATATGCCTAACACATAATCCTCAACTAAATGGTATCACCTATATATATCTTCTTCCATCGTGCCTTATTTTTTGTTTGGTCTGTGTGGATTTCAAGAGATTGAAGAGTTTAATATAGTGATCAGAATTTGAGTATAGTGGATAAAATTCGCTACTGGTTTCAGATTTTAGGTGTGAGCCACTGATCCTTAATCCTTCAAATCATACTTTAAATTGTAGTCCTAAGGGCAAAGTTGATGAAGTTCTGATTTCAACCTTTGACAGTTGATGAAGTTTAGATTTTGATTTTTCTGGGACACTTTATTTCACCTTCGAATTGCTAAGTTGTCATAAGTGATGTTTATTCCCATATTGTATTCTCATATTCTCCACATATTTATGGACCTTTTGATATGTAACAGACTTGGGAGTTGAAAGGGGCATCCGATTGGAGGGCTTGACAGAGGAGCAGATCTCAAAGGCACTTGAGGACCTCGTGAAAGTAGGGGCATCCCTTAAATCTTGATGACATAAAATCTGTAAAACAGTCCTGAGTATCCTCAGCATAGTGCTTTAGAATAATCTTAGTTGTCTCCGTTATTGTGAGTCAGCTATAATATGCATCAACACTTGCCAACTTGGTCATCATTGCTGTCTAAACTCCAACAACCACAATATGCATAAACATGCAACTTCAGATATTTGGATTTTGTATACTTTGGTTTTGCTATTTGGAAAGCCAAGCACTTGAAATTCTCTTCTTTTAGCTTTAGAAGTGTAACATCATTTCTTGTGCTTGTTGTGCATTTGATCCAATGCATGAGGTACCATCAGTTGCATATTTGGTAATCGGTCGCTTTTATTTCCCACGACAGCGGAAAAAACTGGAAAGCCGGAAGCCGGACTCAGACCTCTTTGCCCAACGAATTGAACACCGCCGGAGTCAGCTGGCTGGAGGGTAAGTCAATAACAGTGGTTCGACAACAGAGAACAGAACATCTCTGAAAAAAGATAAATACCACAAGACAGAAATAAAATATGACATGTAACTCTTGCACCATAAACCGACCCTGTTGCATATTGGCAAATTGAAGGTGCTAGCAATATTCACCTTGATTCCTGGCCCAGGCAATTTCTAATGTACTGTGTGTCTGTACCGCTATATTCTTTAGGTAGGGATGCAAACAATTTTTTTTTCTAGAAAATGAAATTGATCTTTGTTCTTGTCATTTCTAGAACTAGAAGCTAAGTGTTAAAATTCAGTCTTGAGTGTATGAATGTTGACATGGAAGAAAAGTTTGCTCCTTTATGTAGAAGAGGGGATTGTGTTGATTATTGATATATGAGTTTTGAGTTTTATTGAGTGACCATCAGCCTATCTTAAGCACCAGATGTGCTACTTTATACAAATGATTATTGCGTAATAGCAATAGAGGCTTATCACTTTGATTAATAGTTCTTATCATTTTAACTATTTTACAAATGTGAACTTTTGTTGTCATCCACTGTGAGAGGTTCAAGCCAGTGAAAACAGCCTTCTGCGTAAATGCAAGGTAAGACTGCGACAATAAACCTCAGATGGTTCTTCCCCGACTCGCAGATAGCTGAGCTTAGTGCACCGGGCTTCCTTTTTTTACAAAACTGTGAACTTTACCGTAAAGTGATTGTAGGTAGTTGAGCGTTGTCACGCTTATCCTTACATACTAGTAGTTGTAGTATTTCTTCTGGAGTTTCAGTCCTTCGATTTGTTATTATTTACCGTCTCTCGTTCTTCGCGTGACATCCTATTTTGTCAGAGTTACTATTTCTTTTCCTGCTTGACTCGCTTTGTTATCGCTTTATTCTTACCGAGGTCTATTTGAAATAATCTTTACCTCTCAATGTAGGGTAAGGTATGCGTACAACTAGAGATGACAATGGATCCTGGACCCGATCCAGATCCATTTTATAGGATATGGATATTCAAAGTTTGGACCCGACGGATCCGGATCCGATCCGATCCATGATGGATCGGACCGATCCGATCTTCTTCGAGATCCGTATCCGGCCCGCATCCACCCGTGAATCTGCTTTTTATAAAATTAATTATACATTTATTATTTATACATGGCAATCAATCCTTTGTAATCTTAATTTTATTTTATATTCAAAGCGGCCAAGGCCATTATTTTTTAATCGAGACACGCCAGTGTTATTCTTTAATCATTATATTAATCATTTATGGTACTTATGTAGTATCTTAGGTATTGAGAGGATTGTTTCTCACTACAGCAATAGCCAATAGGCATAACAATTGTCAACAATGTCATTTAGTCCTAATTTACAGATGCATTTCCCATGATTCCGTTAAATTAAATTGACTCTTTCTAGAAAATTTGACCGATTAAGGTATAACTTAATAATCACTACTTTGATTTGGATCCAGATCCGATCCGTGGATCCGGTGGATCCGGATTTGATATGATTTTATGGACCCTATGGACTGGATCCGGATATGGATACGTGATGTAAAACGGATTCGATTCGGATCTAAGAGATCCGTCCGCATCCTACCGTTGCCATCCCTTTACGCATAACTTACCCTCTCCACTCCCCACTTGTGGGATTACACTGGATGTTGTTGTCCTTGCGACAAATAACAATGGGAATGCTATTAACTTGTCAAAATTACTCCATATAAGTAGATCATTGACTGATACGAGTAATAAAAGCAATGACCTATAAATGCAGTGCTACAATTTCCTATCCAGCTAACTATATGTGTATGCAAACCATGTCTTAGAAGTAATAGTAAATTTTGGGCTAGGAATGATCCATATGTTGACCTTAGCATGGAAAGAAAATGTGTGAGAGCTGCTATCTTGAAGGTGAATATTGTCCACGGAATAAGGTCAATCAGCAAAGTGTGACTGTGTATAGAACTGGTCCATATAGTATATGAAATTTGATTTACATCCCGAAATTTGGAAGCCAACACAGACGTGGAACCGTGAATAAGGCTTCATCTCCCAAGTTGTCCACATCTACAAACATGGATGTTTGGGTGTGGATGAGATCTTTCAACCCTTAGCAGCTCATTTGTTGTGGTCTTGACGAGATAAAATTCTAGGGCAGTATTCATTGACGGTGGTGGTGCAATTACATATCTCACAACACTATCCATAGATAAAGTGTTAGCTGTAGTAAAATGCTACCTTCACAAAAGACAACATAGTATCTCTCATGGTAGTATATCACATCACAAGGAGGCGGACCACAAAACCAATGAGAAACCATGCCTTATTACCATGTTTTGGATAGCCAAACGATCTCCTACATCCAAGTTCTTGCATATAGCCGCAACCTCAAAATCATGTGGATTGGTTGAAGGATTCTTGGAAGAATAATTCTATCTATATAAAGTTTAAGGTTAGGAAGGTTGATGGTCTCACCGGAGAAAGGATTGAAAAGGAAGATACCCCGGAAACGACGCTGCTGGAAAGCCAACCAACCATGAGAAGAACCACAACATCGATTCAGAGGAACAGGTGGTAATGGTAGTTTGAGGTTCCGAGGGATAGGTAATGATAGTTTGAGGTCCAAGATAATTTTATTTTTGGCCGCATTGTATAAGCTTGCATCAGTGAAAGAGATATCGAATATGTAAATGACCCAAATTGGAAGATTTTCTTGACCAGGTGAATATAATGCTCTTATTGATAATAAGACGTGGGAGTTGGTACCCCGTCCATCTGGTGTTAATATTATTCGGTCGATGTGGATTTTTGCTCACAAAGATAATTCGACGGCTCGCTTGCAAAGCATAAGGCTCGCTCAGAGCGATGGTAAGACTCAACAGTCGGGTTGATTGTGGTGAGACATTTAGTCCTGGTTGCTTCTGGCCACCATTCGTGACTGTGCTCAACTCGCTCTGCAAAAACATGACTCATTCATCGCTTAGACGTGAAGAATGCTTTCCTACGCGATCTCAAAGAGATACTTTATACGATCACCTGGGGTTTGTGGACGCTCGATATCCTCATCATGTCCGCTTGTCGCTAAGTCCTCAGATGAGCTTAGCCTCCACGCTTGATATAAGAGGTTTGGTCGACTATGTTTCGACTATCGGGTTCTCTTACAAAGCAGGTCCGATAATTAATTATTCATATATCGCCGTGGTTCTTGATGACTTATATACTATTATACGTGGACGATATTATCTCGATCGCTTCTTCGACGCATTACGCAAGTCTATCGCGACAATGCTCAACTCGAAGTTTGCCATGAAAGACTGGGGCTATCGAAGTTATTTTTTGAGAATTTGCCACTCGCCACGCAGATAGATCGTTTATCACAGAAAGTATGCAAATGAGATCATCGAGAGCCGATGTCATCCTGTAAGTCCACTTCTATTCCAGTTGATACTAAACCCAAGTTGAGCGCTGCAGGTGGCTCCCCCTATGAGGATCCTATCCGCTATCGTAGTCTTGCACGGGCCCTTCAGTATCTTACGTTCACGCGACATGATATTACATATGTCGTACATCAGGTGTGTTTGTTTATGCATGACCCTAGAGAAAGTTCTTCAATGGAACTTGAGATGATGCGTTGTGTAGGATATCATAATTGTTGGACACAAAGGAAAACCAAAACTTGCACACTGTCACAACTCGCAAGTGGAAAATGTGGAGATGGAATCAATTGATTTGTAGTCGGGAGTAGTGTATTGTTGACTGACGTGTTTGTCAATAAATATTTGAGGTCATTTGATGCGAGCGGAAAGAAACAAGAAATGTAAAATATTAATGTCGGGTTCTTTGAGGTTTCTGTTATTACGCCTGTGTTCAAAATCAGAAAACGAAAAAACCAGAAACTGGAAAAAAGGAATAATGCAGAAAGTAAGAAAAATATCTGAGACCACAGACCATTGGTGTCCTTAAGGAATTTAATCCTTCACTGCATTCGAGGTTATGGATTACTTCCTCCCAGGATAAAACGGATATACCTGTCACAGGAGTAGCGATACTTCAAACTCCGACAAACACAAAGTTGGCAACGAACCACAGTAAGACTCGATAGTTTTATTTGTGAAAGATAATGCATAATTTCAATGAAGGAAATTATTTTCAGTGTATTAAAAATGAGACATTGCCTCAGTTTATATAGCCTCGAAGGTGCCTGTTCGGAAAGGTTGATGACTGTTCCGAAAGGCCACTTTGCCTTTTCGAAAAAATGAAAAAAAAACGTTTGGGAAATTTAATTTTTATTCCGCGAAAATTTATTACCAATTAATCTTTTTTCCGGCGAAAATAAAAAATATTTTCAGAAAATGAAGATTTAAAATTAAATAAATTTGGTCCAAAAAGATTATCAATCAATCAGATCATTTGATCAAATCCAAATCAGAGTCGAGCGACGACGACGGCGCGAGGGGAGTCCCTCTTCTCAACTCTTTAAGAGCTAGAGGAAGTGCTTTCTAATATAAGCACATAACTTTCCCTTTCTACCACCGGTGTGGTACAAAGCTCATTTGAAAAGGAACTTTGCTTTGAACTTCATTTTCCTTTCATTTCATTTTTCCTCTATTTCTCATTCACACCAACTTAGCCAGCTTTAACCATTAACTAGCTATAACAATCCCCCACATGAATGGGGAATGACTATATGATGAAAAACATGCATGACAAAAACTGTGTGATTCGTAAGCAAGGATTAATCGCATCTGGATAAGTAGATTTCTCTTTGAACTTTTCGTAGTGAACATATGTCAGATATACTAGGTCAATTCCAGATTTGATATCTTTGAACCGTCGAGCTTGTGTATACCTAGACAACCACATGTCACACAATTAACCCTTTAACCGCCTTTGGTTCTCATTGTTTTGTTCGTTTCACCATGAACACCGCTCGTTCATGTGCGCAGAGAATCGCCTTACAATTCTCCTTGAAGCGGCTTACACTTCACACTTACATAGGTGATTTCTAAATGTGTCATCCCGTAGATACACTATTTGATATACCCCGTACCAAACTTAGGAACCATTAAAAAGCCGTAATGCTTTATCCTGGTACTGAACATTGTCTCATCACGAGAATGGACCAAATAATTATTGTGACAATGTTGAACCGTCATCAATGACTTTGTTTGATCTCTTTGAACCTAGATCTTGGGATCTCCAGTCTTCTAGGTAGAGTTACCGTCACGATGACTTGTCCTCGGCCATAGTCCCATTTTCCTCGATGATCTTTCAACTACCTCTCTAGTTAGGCCTTTAGTTAGTGGATTCGACACATTATCTCTTGACTTAACATAGTCAATTGTGATAATTCCACTAGAGAGTAGTTGTCTAACGGTATTATGTATTCGTCGTATGTGACGAGACTTTCCGTTGTACATAACGCTTCCGGCTCTTCCTATCACTGCAGCTATCGCAATGTACGATGACACAGAGCCAACGGTTTGGACCAAAATGGAATATCTTCTAAGAAATTTGAGCCATTCAAATTTTCTTCACCGACTTTGTCTAAAGCTATGAACTCGATTCCATCAGAGCGCGATACATGCCTGTTTGGATGATTTCTAAGACACTGCTCCTCCACCTATGGTAAAAATATATCCACTTGTGGATTTAGTTTCAGTTGAACCGGTGATCCAATTTGCATCATTGTATCCTTCAATAACTGCAGGATACCTGTTATAATACAAAACAAAGTTTTAAGTATGTTTCAAATACCCCAAAACTCGTTTCATTGCTAGCCAATGATTTTGATCGGGATTACTAGTGTAGCGACTTAGTTTACTTATAGCACACGCAATATCAGGTTGCGTACAGTTCATGATATACATCAAACTTTCCAACACTCTGGCATAATCCAATTGAGAATGACTTTCACCCTTATTCTTTGCAAGAGCAAGATTCATATCAATTGACGTCTTTGCAACTTTAAAGTCAAAATACTTAAACTTTTCAAGTACCTTTTCAATATAATGAGATTGAGACAATGCTAGACCTTGAGGAGTCTTAAGGATTTTAATTCTGCACTAAATAGGCAACTCCTAAGTCTTTCATATCAAACTTACTAGCAAGCACGCGCTAGTAGCATTTATGTTAGCAATGTCGTTACTCATTATCAACATATCATCCACGTACAAACAAACAATGACGACGTGGTTCAGAGTGTTCTTAATGTAGACACATTTATCACACTCATTTATCTTGAATCCATTAGACAGCATTGTATGGTCAAATTTTGCACGCCATCGTTGGGTGCTTGTTTTAGTCCGTAAAGAGACTTAACAAGTCGACACACCTTCTTCTCTTTCCATGGAACTACAAACCCTTCAGGTTGTTCCATATAAATTTCTTCCTCTAACTCTCCATTTAAGAAGGTTGTTTTCACATCCATTTGATGGATTTCAAGACCGCATACGACTTACTCAACGCTACTAACACCCGAATAGATGTAATCCTCGTTACCGGCGAGTATATGTCAAAGTAATCAAGACCTTCTCGTTGTCTAAACCCTTTAACAACTAGTCTTGCCTTATATTTATCAATAGTACCATCGACTTTCATTTTCCGCTTGAAAATCCATTTGAAACCTAAAGGTTTATTCCCTGGAGTAAGATCAATCAATTCCCAAGTATGGTTGTTCAATATGGATTCTATCTCACTATTGATTGCCTCTTTTCAACATTGAGCTTCCGATGAAGATAACTTCGTTGAAAGTTCGAGGCTCATTTTCCAATAAAAATGTTAGAAATTCTAGTCCAAAGGAAGTAGACGTCCTTTGACGTTTGTTGCGTCTTGGTTTTTCCTCATCAGGAACATTTTTCTTTGTTTCTTCCCGAGGTCGTTTAGATTCTTTGCTAGACGACTCACATTCTTTTTTATACGCATATATGGTTTCAAAGAAGTCAACATTATCTGATTCAATTACCGTATTCACTTGAATGTCAAGATTTTCTGATTTGTGAACCAGAAATTGATATGCCTTACTATTTGTGGCATATCCTATGAAAACACAATCAATGGTTTTAGGTCCTATTTTTACCCTTTTGGGTTTAGGAACTTGCACCTCGCCAAACACTCACACTTCAAGTATCCCAAATCGGGCTTCCTTCCTTTCCACTTTCGTATGGAATAGATTTTGTTTTGCTATGGGGCACTCGATTGAGTATTCGGCCCCAAAAGTTATTAACAGGGCATTCATCATTTCTTTCAGTGTTCTATTTTTCCTTTCCGCAATTTCGTTTGATTGTGGCGAGTAAGGGGCAGTTGTTTGATGAATAATGCCATATTCCAAACATATTTGTTCAAAAGGAGATTCATATTCACCTCCCCTATCACTCCTTATCATTTTAATCTTTTTGTTAAGTTGAGTCTCAACTTCAGTTTTGTACTGTCTGAATGCTTCAATTGCTTCATCTTTACTATTAAGTAAATAAACGTAGCAATACCGCTGCACTATCACAATAAAAGTTATGAAATACTTCTTTCCACCGCTAGACGAGATTGACTTCATGTCACAAATATCTGTATGAATTAAGTCTAAAAGACTTAATTTCTTTCAACTGACTTATACATATGTTTAACATACTTAGATTCAACACGGATTTGACATTTTGATTGATTGCATTCAAACTTAGGCAATACTTCCAAACTAATCATTTTTCGCAAGGTTCTATAATTGACATGTCCTAAACGTGAATGCCATAAATTATTTGACTCAAGCAAGTAAGACGAAGCAGAAACTTTATTATTATTGACAACGACCATTACATTCAGTTTGAAAAGGCCCTCTGTGAGGTAACCTTTTCCTATATACATCTCGTTCTTACTTATTACAACCTTGTCAGAAATAAAAACACACTTAAAACCGTTCTTCACTAGAAGTCCGGTAGTTACTAGATTTTTCCTAATTTCAGAAACATGACAGACGTTGTTGAGAGTCACCACCTTTCCAGAGGTCATCTTCAGCAATATCTTTCCATAACCTTCAATTTTGGCCGTTGCAGAATTTCCCATATATATGGTCTCGCTGCCCGACGGAGCATATGGGCAAAAAGCTTCTAACAACACAAATGTGGCGAGTGGCGCCAGAGTCAATCCACCACTCTTTCGGATTTCCCACTAGGTTGCACTCAGACAACATTGCGCACAAATCATCAACCTCCTCGTTTGTTTCAACCATATTAGCCTGACCCTTCTTCTTTTCCTTTTTCGGGGCACGCCAGTCTGCAACTTTGTGTCCGATTTTTTCACAATCAGGCGCTTTTCCGAATTTCTTCTTGGGATAGTTCCTTGATCCCGATACCTTTTTCCTATTTTTTAAATTAGTTGGGGCAGTTTCAACAATATGTGCTCCCCTTATGGTTGATCTCCCATTTGCCTTTTTCTCAGCTGCCTTGTTACCTTCCTCGATTCTCAACTAGACGATGAGATCTTCCAGTGTCATCTCCTTTCACTTGTGTTTCAAGTAATTTTTGAAGTCCTTCCATGAAAGAGGTAGCTTTTCTATCACTGCCGCAACTTGAAACGTCCCACTAATTACCAAACCTTCAGCGATGAGATCGTGGATGATAACCTGCAACTCTTGAACTTGAGTAACAATAGACTTGCCATCTAACATTTTGTAGTCCATAAATTTGGCAGCAATGAATTTCTTTAATCCAACATCTTCTGTTTTATATTTCTTTTCCAACACATCCCATAGTTCTTTTGATATTCCCACATTACTATAGACGTTGTAAAGATCATCCTCCAGTCCGCTAAGAATATAATTCTTGCACAAAATATCTGAGTGCTTCCATGCCTCAGTTACAACAAAACGTTCATTCTCAGGTGTTGATTCCGACAAAACTGGAACGACCTCCTTAATAAACTTTTAGAGGCTTAAAATAGTTAAATAGAAGAACATCTTTTGTTGTCATCTTTTGAAATCAATTCCGGTGAATTTTCCAGGCTTGCGCGAGTCAAGCAGCAAGATTTAATCGAGGACGCAACATTGCTCGTAGAACCAACCACGGCCGTGGCAAAGAGTATTCATAGCTGGAGTCATGTCTCCCATTTCTGTCGCAAACGAAACAATAGAAAAATTTAATAAATGGTGAAGATTTTATTTCTTCAAACCGAATCAATTTTGATAGCAACAAATATAATACACAACGGTGAAAATTTTATTTCTTCAAACCGAATCAAAATACTTGAAACGAAATGCAGTAAATTGTATGTTGTATACTTGATGAAGTTTTTATATCTTCAAATCAAGTACCCAAATGAGTAGAAATTTATGAAAACTTTAATCTCAACCGGAGTAGAAAATCCGAATATTTTAGTCTCCAAACAACATACAAGTTCGTATAATCAAACAACAAACATACACGCTTTCCTTTCCTTTTATTTTTACTTTCTCGATTTTTTTCTTACGAAAACACTTTTTCCCCTTTCTTTCATGACAATGTTCTGTAATCGTTAAACAAGAACAAGTGAACACATAAATAATTATTAAATTCCTTAAGCTTGTTATTACGCATGTGTTCAAAATCAGAAAACGAAAAAATCAGAAACTGGAAAAAAGAAATAATGCAGAAAGTAAGAAAAATATCCGAGACCACAAAATTCACTGTGTGTCCTTAAGGAATTTAATCCCCTCACTGTACCAGAGGTTATGGATTACTTCCTCCCAGGATAAAACGGATATACCTGTCGCAAGAGTAGCGGTCCTTCAATGTAGCCTTTGCACAAAAATCACCGCTTTCCAAGCCTCAGTAACCATGAACTGCTGGTTGTCAGGCATGTCGGCGGCTGGCACGGGAGGGTCCTCACTGGTGAATTTTTTCAAACCAATGGTGGTAAGCCAAAAGAACATTCTTTGCTGCCATCCTTTAAAGTTGGCACCGAACTTCGCAGTTTCTCACATGGTACCGCGCACGTTGTAGTAGTAACCGCTAGTGCAGTATTTAGAGAGGTAGTTCCAATCTCAATTGTCATTGTTTGTCAATGTCAAATCGACAAACTGTTTTAGTTAATAAAACCAAAATAACAATTAATTCACAGACTTCAACGATGAAGATTTTATTTCTTCAAATCGCAGTTGAATTATAAACTTAAACGATGAAGATTTTATTTCTTCAAATCTCAGTATAATTATGAAACTTTAGTATTCCAACAAAGCTTTTATATCTTCAAGTCAGAATACTAATATTCATATGGAGTAGAAAACTACACAAGTTTTAATCTCCTTAAACAGAACGACGAAGATTTGATGTTCTTCAAATCGTTGTACAAGTATCACATGAGTAAGTCAAATTCATTCTTACTACCTTGAAAATAATCTTTACGTATTTCATGCAATAAATATAATACACAACGGTAAAGATTTTATTTCTTCAAACCGAATCAATTATGCTTGAAACGAAGTGCAGTAGATTGTATTTTGTGTACTTGATGAAGTTTTTATATCTTCAATTCAAATCAGGTACCCAAATGAGTAGAAAGTTATGAAAACTTTAATCTCAACCGGAGTAGAAAATACGAAGATTTTAGTCTTCAAACAACATACAAGAAAAATATTTTTTTCCCTCTAGAAAACACCTTCTTTTTTTCCTTTTGGAAAACACTTTTTTCTGAACTTTAATATTCCAACGAAGTTTTTATGTCTTCAAGTTAGAATATGAAATTTCATACGGAGTATCTCCAAACCAGATTACAGATTAAAATAAAATAAACATAATTTTCTTAAGATTATTGTCATAATAATCTGTATTCGGTTAAATAACGTTTCAACACAATCTGTTAAACACTTAGTAAAACAGATTACACTCAGATAAACATTACTTAACAAGAAATTGATCATGAAACAAGAACGAAAACAAAACTGCTTTTGGAAAATAATTTCAGAATGTAATCGAGCCACTTAGTTCAAAGTGTGTCTTTAAGGAAATTATTCCCCTCACAGTACTCGAGGTTAATGGAATATCGCCTCCCAGGATAGAACGATTATCTTACCAGAATAGTAGTACTCCAAATTCCTAGAAATAACCACTCAACGCATGATATCACACAGAATGAATAAGAATGAATTTTCGAATAGTAGAAAATTCGTATTATGTTTTATCTAGTGTATAAATTCTTGAACAAACAAGAATTTATAGGTTTTGGAGGTTCAATTTCTGAATGTTTGCAACCATTCATAATAGTCACCAAAATTTTGGAGGAAAATTCGAAAAGGAAAAATTCGGATCGGGTCGGTCCAAAAAGAAAAGTTTGTCCAAAAAGATTATCAATCAATCGTCGATGAATCCGACGTCGAGCCGAGCGAGCGACGACGGCGCAAGGGGTCCTTGCCCCCTCAACCCTTTTACCGACTAGAAAAAATGTAATGTAATATATACCCCTCTCTTTCCTTCTTTTTTTTCGATGTGTGACAAAGAACCTTTTGCATTCCCTTTAATTTACATCTTATCATTTTTCATTCATCAATATCAAAACCCAACAGAATTAACAAATCAACTACAGCTTCGCTCGTAATCCTACAAGAATATCAAATGATCAATGAACTTAAATAAATATATGGAAAACGGGAGATGGAACTGGTGCGGTTGGCCATAACTTCAGATCAACATGATCACGAGGGGTTAAGTTCAAGTCTAAGCAAGAAATTCTTTTGCTGCTATTTGACTTCTTCAACACCGGTATCATCGTCGATGTTTTATTAATTTCATCACGGTGACGTCTCATGTGGCCGCCTAAAGCTTGACCCAATGAAAACTCCATACCACATATAGAACATTGATGCATCTTATTCTTTTGGCTTCCATAAGAAACTCTCCGAGTAATCTTGACCGTTTATTATGACTTGCACAGTGACCGCCAAGCGCTTGGAAAGAAGGAAAGCGTTTATTACAAGTCTTGCATTCAAAATCATTATGATGATCTGATGAAGAAGTAGTGTTGTTGTTGAAACGAGACAAAAGCATTAGGGCGCAGTTAGCCATGGCCTGTGCTTCTACTTCTGCCTATCGTCTTCTCTACTTCTTTTCATGGATGTTATATTATTGATGCAATCAAGAATGAATATTTATAAAGATGTTTTTGTATACCAAATTTGGTACTTGGAAAGAAATGTGAGAACTAAGAAGCAATAACAGATATGATACACTTGGATTGTTGTTTCTTCACATATAGTGTATAGGTTTCAGCTAGGATTGTGTCTGACTTTTGCGTGTTGTCTGAAAAATATGACAGTTGGGAGTATTTAATTATGATAATTAAAGAATGTAGGTTAAGTTAGTCAAAGAAAATGTGTTCTATAAAAGTGGATAAAGGCAGTGCACCGTGTGTGTGAATATAGGAATATTTCAGGTCATTTCGTGCGAGCGGAAAAGAAAGAATAAAAGCACTTAAAAGCGATGTGTCAATAATATTAGTGTTGGGTTCATTGAGGTTTCTAGAACACTTCCAAGTGCTTTCATATGTGTTGACGAAATAAAGGGCGCGCTGCAAAAAACACAGGTGCATACGTAGTTTAGTGAAAGGACAAAGTGTGCTTTTTTAGACTCATTTTATGTTAGTACTTTCTTGGTTAGTGATGGTGATGAAAACAGTGACTTGGTATACAAGTTTTAGGAATAAAATAGGAAAAATATTTTTCTATACTTAAATTAAATTTAAATCAACTCAATATTTTATAATTAAATTTCAAATATCCAAAACTTATATATAAAGTACTGCAAGTTGCTTTTTTTTATGTCACGTGAAAATATACATTTTAAGATATTAATCATAATTTACATAATTTGACTATACAGAAACGAATACAATCAATTTGAAACTGAAGAAGTATAAGGTTGATAAAATTAAAGAGAGAATATACGTAGCCTCGTCAAATGATGAATGTGCACATTCTTGGTGATGAAAGCATTGATTTGGTACGCAAGTTGGAAGCAGAAAAACAACTAGCATGGTTTAGTGCTAATTCGTAACACTTCTAAGACCTTGCCCTTTTTTTATAGCTTAAAAAGATATTAAGTCTCTCACATCAAAAATACATCAAAAATAAAATAAAAATATTAACTCTTTATATGAACTTGAACCATCCTCACCCAAAAGACAACCGAAGGATAATTTTCCGTTTCACATAATTAATTAGTAGCAACAGTAGTACTTTCTAGGTTGGTGATGGTGACGAACGCAGTGACATTTGCAATAGTGTCAGCTTTTTCAGGGGTAAATTTCATATATTATTATAAAACTATCATTTTTTTCTGTCAAAATCACTTAACTATATTTTCTAACACAAAAATCATAAAATTTTGAATAAAAAATGAAAAACCACACCTATAAAAAAATCCAACGTGGTAATATTTTATAATATTCCGTATTTTCGGGTCACGATTTAAATCGCTAGGCGTATGTAAATGGATCCGAGCGTCGGGATTTTTTTTGGTTATGTTTATGTATCCTAAAAAGGGGATTAGTATACAATGAAAGCGATTCCAAAATAATTTGACGTGTGTAAAAAGGTTATAAATTAGTATCATATTACCAGAATTATGACATTAAGTGTACGAAGGATTGATAAGTCATGAAAATTTAAGTGAATTGAGAGACAAAGTGATGTAATTAAGGAATAAGTGGATAAGTATTATTTTGGTTCTATCCACATGTCACCATGGGAATAATTGGTTAATGACTTGACAAGATTATAAATAATGGTGACATGGTGTGTTCCCACGTGTAAATAAAGAAAGGAAAATGGGCATATTTGCCCTCAGACTTAAGAAAAAGGGATATATTTGTCCTCCGTCAAAGTTTGAGGACAAATATACCCTTCCCGTTATTAAACTTGTAGAATTTATCTAAAATTAACAGAAATGCCACGTGGACGCCACGTGAGACAACAAAGTTGTCGATAGTGGTGGTCGACACATAAGATGGTCCGCGGTGGTCAGCGACGACGCCATCGCCATCGCCGATAAATGAAGTCACGAAATCCCAAAACTGAAATTCAAACTTCGGGATTAAGTGTAGGTTTTAGAGAATGTTGAGAGGAACACAGTGGTACCACCCACTATCCTCGACACAATCAGAGCTGGCCGGAAAATGCCAATAAACCGTCGAAAAATTTGTTTTGGTCGACCAACTGATCTGAGATGAATTGATGGTTGTGAGTTGGTGTAGAACGTCGGCAAGAAGACGGCGAAGCTACTGGACCAACCACGACCGTCGATTGTAGCCCCGGTGGTCGGAAAATCAAAGGCGGCATTTAGGGTTTTAGCCGCCGCCGTCAATTTTCCGGCCACCGGAGCTACAATCGAGGGTAGGGGCTTGCACCATTAGATTCTTCGTCCTATACTCGTCATTTTACACCCACTCACCATTGTCAGTTCTTCACGAAACTGTGGGTCCACCAAATCGAAAAACTCGTAGCTTTGAGTGCGTTTTTCGGCCAACTTAGCTAACGTCGACGACTGTAGGAGGTGTTCCTGAGTTCGCCTTGATCTTAGCTATATTTTGCAACCAATCCTGTGTCTCAATTCCTCTTAAATCGAATTTCACCATTGTTGTTTGTTGAAGCTTCAACCGAGGGAGAATAAGCTGTGGAGGAGGTGATGTGGGTCCACCTGCTGATGTGTCTCCCACGTGGTGTCCACGTGACATTTCTGTTAATTTTGAACAAATTCTACAAGTTTAATAACGGAAAGGGTACATTTTTCCTCAAACTTTGACGGAGGGCAAATATGCCCCTTTTCCCAATAAAGAAAGAGTAGCCTGTATATCTTTTATTTCACTTTGAAGACAATTTTGGGCAAAACGTGCCGGGATAATTCATTTAGGAGGCCATTGTAGTAGTGGACCCCACGACTCATAATGATATCTTTTAAAGTAATTTTTGGATAAGCGATATGTTTTTTTTGGGCTGCCTACGTGTAGCATTTTAGTCACTAACTCACTATACAAAGGTGACTTGATTAATTTTAATGCTTAGATTAGTAAAGGGGAGGGGCCACGTATCCTTGCATATCTATTAGACTTAAGTTTGGCCAAATCAATTTTATTTTTAGGAATCTTTCATATGAAAGAACAATAAAGATTGCAGCAATATTTCTTCACAATGAATAGTGCTACTTTAAAGGTAAAACGTAAGTGAAATGAACAATAACTTAGACATCAACTTCTACATGTTAAGTTATTGCTTAGTTAAGTAGGGGGAGACAAGTGCTCTCTTATCATCTTAGAATTAAGGTAGTAGGCCACGATGGCGTCTTAGGGAATTCACTTTGAAGAAAGTAAAAGTGATGTTCCAGCAAGTGATTACTTTGTAAAGGAGATTGATTACATCACAGTGAAGAGTCGATTCAAAGATATGTTAAGTCAATTATTTTCTTTTTTTTGGCATGTTATACGTATGAAATATAAACGTGATATTGTTCTATAATTTATTCTACTCTTAGAAGTTAATGAATATTCGTGTTATTGATTCATATGCTAAAAGCATGTCTAAATTGTTCCTAAGTCTTATTAAGACATATGAGAGAGATATTGATATTCATAAGAGTTTTTAGTAAGCACTGGAGCCGATTTGACTTTGCTAATTAAAAATAACTGATAAGTATTAAGTACTGAGACCGATTTAGTAAATAAGTGGGTATATTTTTCGTAGACGTGTTGAAATAATTCATTGCAGTGTTAAGTGAAAAAGGTATCGACAAACAATTATATTAAAATGATTTTGTGCCCTTAAGATGTTCACACTATTAGAAACACAGTTATTTCTAGATTTTAGAATGTCATTTGCATAGAAACTAAGATATAATCAATTTATTTTATATTTTCTAGTTCACAGTTGATTAGATAAGATTATTATAAATATAAACTACTCTTGGCAGTGGAAGAACACTAAGTAATCAATCTTTTGTCTGGCCTTTGATGCGCGATTTAAGCACACACTTACGCAAGTGCACGTGTCGTGTCAAGTAATATAGTCTAGGTAAGATCGAATATCGTCCTCAAGGATTGATTTTCAAGTACCGATTTCTATTCTTTGTTATCTATTTGGTGACCGAAAATTGATATGTTGTTTATGATTCTAATTATGAAAACCAATTAAACTACGTTGTTTTACTTCAGTAATATGGAAATAGGGCTTCCAAATCTCCTCAACTATCCGCTTAACTTACTTATTAATGCAATTAATTATGGTTCTTCTTCTATTTTGAGATAGCAGGTTTACTAAGCCGTTTTATACTCCTGTTAAGGTTATATAAACACTCAACCCCAGTACATCACCTTTCTACCTTTCGGTGATAAGATTGACTCTAGAGGAGGATTAAGACCAAAAACCTTATTAATGCTACACAAGTATCGGGGTATTTTCATCCACGATTTAACCTATGTTTACCCAACTACATCATATTCACAACTTCCACTTTCGGATTTCGGTTAGAAATCATAAGAATTATGATAATTAATGATCAAGTAATTACCAAGCAATCAAAACATATATTGAATAAACCTCAACAATAAGAAGAAGAACCAAGAACATGCATTAATTCATAAAGAAAAGGTTTAAGTGAATTGACATGGAAAATCCTATATTAAAGTTAGTTCCTAGCCATAGACATGACAAGAACTAATTTATCATCTAACATAAACTGAAAATAAAGTAAAACAAGAACAAGAAAATTACTAACAAAAGGTATCCAATCTTGATCTCCAAAGTGTTGTGTTTTGGCAAGAAGAGGAATCCCTAATTCTGACCTAGGGTTCTCTTTTTATAGCCTCCAAAACGTGATGCAGGTTTTCCTTCAAGCCTGGCCCATTGTCTATTCGAAATCTGATTTTTCCCGCCTCGCGCGCGCTGAACTTCAAACCTCTCAAGATTAGCGCCGTGGCGCTCGCCCGCTGGGTAGCAGGCCGCCTGCTTTTGTCTTGCTCGCCACTTTCTCGCATTTCGAGCTCTGGAACCTCCGTTTTTGCCCTCTTTTTGCCCCCTTTTCGCCAATGAGCCACTTTAAACCAATATGACTCAAAAGAAAGAAAATTTATCCTAAGACGACACGTATTTGTACAAAAATGGACAAAAGACTTACTAATATTGACTCAAAAAGTGTATATAAAATACACCGATCAAATACCCCCAAACTTAACCTTTGCTCGCCCTCGAGCAAAGATCAAAAGAAAGACTAAAGACACAAGAAAAAGAAAATAGAAAAACTCAATGACATTGATCGCTTTGCTGCATTGGTGTTACTTTGAAAAACATGAAGGTTAACAGAATAATATGCAGGAACATATAACATGAATTTTTAGCATTCTAAACACATTAAACTAGATATTTCGCAAACTCATTTTAATCATGCTTAATGGAAGTAAGAATACTGAATTATGCATGTCAATTTCAAAATCCTATGGCATTTTTACTTGCTATTCTCCACTAATCATGGATATGCATATAAGAGATCTTCAGGACTTTTCAGGGTTGTAATGTAGGCTTAGGCATGAGTAGGTAAAAATAAACATTTAGGCTCATTTTATGTACCATAAGCTCTTTTGCTTTTCAATTCTTCCCTTTTCTTATGATTTCCATTATTCACTTCATATCTATCTTTCCCCTCTTTTATTTTGAGAGAGTGAAGTGTTTTATGAATAACAAGCACCCCCAAACTTAGGCTTTTGCCTATTTCTTATTACTTTTTTATTAGGGTGCATCAAACTTGTTCACTCTTTTTGTCTTTTTTTAACACTTTCTATTCCAACCATTTCATATTTTTTTTACTTATGACACAAGTGTGGAAATATAGGGTGTCAAAGAAAAATTTTAGTGTTTAGGCTCAACGGGGCTGACTAGGGATATTTTTAATGTCAGAGATAGGAAAAAGTGGTAAGAATTGGCTAACAAAGAAATGTCTGAGTCATCTCCCCTAACATGCATATCCTAACTATTTCGCCTCAAATAACAAGCAATCATACACATAGGTTTTAATCATTTAACAATGCACAATTCAAGCAGAAACCCCAAATAGACAGATTTCATGAGTTTTTGTCATATCTAACCTAAGTGTTTAGATAGTTGCTACTAATTCTATTACATTATTCAACCTTACTTCACTAGGTGTTTCTAGTAACTACAGCATGCATGATCTTTGACAGAAAATTATGACTCAATTTTTTTTTGTATGACTCAAAAATACACAAAACAAATAAAAAAGACTCAAACATACTAAAACAATAAGATACAAATAAAACACTCCCAAACTTAAATCACACATTGTCCCCAATGTGTGCAAGACTCAAAGAAAATAAAAGAAACAGGACAACTTACAGACTTGGTTTAAAATGGTGGCGGTGGATAGTGCATTGACCACTGGTTGAACAAGGAACTCATCTCGTCAATTCTCTGGTGCAACTGTTGTTGCCCCTGCCTTAATTCTTGTTGTCCTTGTATCACCGTGTCAAAATTCTGCATCATCCTTCTCTGGTTCAGGAGCAACTGCTCCATCATAGGCACTGGAGGTTCTGATTCTGGGGGTGGCTGATGGCTGCTTCCTGCCTCATACTGAGCCTCTGTCTCAGGCTCATCTTCATCCATGGCAGCCTCTGCTGCTGCTGCTGGTGGTGCTGCTGGTGTTGATCTTCTTCGTGCTGCTGCTGGAGGGGTCGGGTTTGGGAAGGAGTGCACTATCCCGTATGACACAGGAAGTTGGTTTTTCTCATATGTATCCGTGGGTAGGGTTGGGACTCCATATCTGGAGCATAAATAACTAATCAGTGAGCCATGTCCCAACCCTCCTGTCGTTACCAACCTGCTGGTTTCTCCAATGTTTTGCACTATTTCCTACCAACGTCAATTGTCTTCCCCGACATGATTCCATATATCAATTTTATTCTGTCTTCTGGCACTCTGGTGAAGTGCATAGATGGAATCAAGCGCACCGATTTAAATACAACCAACCTCGATCGCTTTTGTTGAACCGATACACCGCCATCCTCTTGATCCATTTCTGGCAATTTCAAACTCAGCCCCAGGGTAGCTTACTGTGCCTGCGACGACATCCCAGTTGATGTTGCTGGTGCTTCTAGACCATGTTCTGAAGTAGCTCCAATCGTTATCTTCTCCTTCAACATCAGTTGTTTTTAATATCCAATTCACCACTTCTGCCGTCACAGGCACATACCGTCCCCTCACGAAGTATCTATTATCCACCCTCTCCGGAAAGTTGGCATAAAATTCTCTCACCATCACTGTGTTCATCAGTGCTATCTTTTCCGGGTTAACAAATCTTTTCCACCCCATCACCTCTATCATCGCCCGAATAGGCTCATAGACATCTCCCTCCTCAAATGATTCCCTTTGGTAATCCATTCCTCTTTCAGGGATTAAGGGCCTAGTACTAAGTTTTCGATATCTGCCCTCTGCTGTTTGGCTGACAAACCTAGTATTATCATATTGAGTGGCTGAGGTGGATGTGGAAGCTCTTTTCTTTCTGGCAGACATTTTTAGATGACTTCTGCAACGTTTCCTTTGTATCAACAATGTTACACAACACTATCACTCAACAATCAGCAACTACAACACCTATCACCCCCACACTTGCTCAAGGAGCTCCTGCGCAACACCCCACACTCACCTCGTACACTCTTCCTCGAAATCTCACAACCAACTTCAACACCCCCACACACCTTCACAGATACAACACCTCCTCAAATCTACTACCTCCTCTTTTTATAGTGAAGCTCTCAAGAAAAGATAAGGGTTACCTTTGATGGTGTTCTTCAAGGTTTTCTTGCTTCTAATGATGATTTGAGGCAATGGGATGAGGGTAGTTGTTTAGGATGGTTAAGGGTTTAGGGAATTTAAGAATTTTGGTTGTGATTGGGTTTAGTTTATGGAAGGTTTTTAGGTAAAAGGTGGATTTTCGTGGGTTTTGTGGAGAAGAAGGGTTTAGGTTTTGATTTGGAATGAGGGAAAATCAGATTTTTGGGCTTATTTTAACTGCTGGATTGCCTCGCCTGCGCAATCGCACCGCAGCCCAAATTATCGCGCTCTTACGGACTTTTCGCGCTGCCTCGCAAATGGCGCCGCGACCCGCGAATGGCGGCCGCACAATTTCGCGCTTTTTGATCTTTTCAGCCGCGGCTCGCCGATTTTCTGGAAATCATTGACTTATCTTCGCCGCCTCCAAATTCTCGCCCGCACTCGCCATCACAACACATAACAATACCTCCGTGTGACTGTTCTAAGTAAAAATTAACTGCATTAAAGTTAAACAATTTAAAATACCTTGGGTTGCCTCCCAATTAGCGTTGTCTTTAACGTCTTTTAGCCGGACGCAAGTTCTTTAAATTAAGAGGTGTGGGTAGATTAACCCCACAACCAATCCACTTTTTCAACATTTTCCTTTTTCTTCTTCTGTTTTTCTTCTTATAATTATTTTCAAGAGGAGGCTTAGTATCACTTACCTGCTTTGGCGGGCTTATCTCCTTTGTTGTGGCTTGCACCGCTCACGAAGTTCCGACAAGATCGATTGCAAAGCACCTGCTCATGACCGGGGGTTCAATAACATGTTTGAACACTTTGAACACCATTTCTTCACTTTCTACCCTCAGTGTCAGCTCACCCTTTTCTACGTCAATCAGGGCTCTCCCTGTTTCCAAGAACGGTCTCTCCAATATGATGGGAATCTCCTCATCCTCCTCTATATCAAGAATGAGGAAATCCGCAGGGAAAAAGAATTTTCCTACTTTAACGAGAACATCCTCAATCTTCCCCCTGGGGTGCACCACCGTTCTGTCCGTTAATTGCAAGCTCACAGTAGTTGGTTTTGCCTCACCTAACTCCAACCGCTTAAAAATGCATAAGCGGCATCAAATTTATACTAGCCCCCAAGTCACAGGGCCCTATTGCATGTTACTCGCCAACCGTGCAAGTGCAAAGTGTAAAGCTCCCGAGTCCTCGAGTTAGGGGCAATTTCTTCTGCAGGATGGCCTCGTATTCCTCTGCTGCCACCATCTCATATTCTCCCAATTTCTTATTCTTTCCCAAAATTTCCTTCATAAATTTGAAATAAGAAGGCATTTGCTCCAACGCTCGATGGCGGTATGTTGATATGTAACTTTTCAATGTCTCCAAAACTTGGAGAATTGCTTATCAACTACTTTCCTTTGCAATCTTTGGGAAAGGAATCTTCTGGTACTCCTTTCTCGAGCTTTCTAATATTGGGCGATCTTCAACAACCTCTCTCTCTGCTTTCTACCCTGCTCAACCACGCCGGGTGCACGTTGTTCCAACTGCTTTTCCACTCCTCACCGCATCGACTAATCGTTTCTGTGGTTCATCTCTGTATTGCTCGGCAGTGTACCCTGTGGCCTGTTGTTCGCTAGCTTTGCTAGTTGCCCCACCTGTGTTTCCAAGTTCCTGAGAGAGGATCTAGTCTCTGCCATGAACTGGGTCTGGGAGTTGGTGAGTGTCAACAAAGCTGCTCTCAGCTCGTCTGGCTTTTCTTGTTGGACATGGGCATTGAATTGTTGTGAAAATGAGGCCTGAGTGAATGGTTGCTGATTTTGATACTGGCCTCTAAACTGGTTCTGCTGCCCTTGCTCACTTCTCCATGAAAAATTTGGGTGATTCCTCCACCCTGGATTGTAGGTGTTTGAGTATATGGGTTATTCTGGGGCCTCTGATAGTTCCCTACAGCTTGACACTATGCTTGCTCGATCGAAATATTGTTAGGATCAACTGATGGGCATCTGTCGAAGGTATGTGGACCACCACACATTTCACAACTCATTGACATTTGCACTGCATTTACAGACACTGTATTTTGTTGCAGCTGTTTGGTCAAAAGAGCCACTTGGGCATTTAGTGCAGTGATGGCGTCAATCTCATGAACTCCTACTGTTCTTCTGCCACTCACTTGTCTATCCTCTGTGACATGATTATTGGTGGTCATGTCTTCCAATAAATCATGAGCTTCATGGGCTGTTTTTCTCATAAAGGTTCCACCTGCGGCTGCATCAATGATCGTTCTGGTCGTTCCGCTTAGCCCATTATAGAAAATGTGGACCAAATTTCACAACTCAATGTTGTGGTGTGGACACTTCATTTGCAAGTCCTTGAATATCTCTCAAGCTTCATATAATGATTCTCCATCGGCTTGATAGAAATTATTCAACTCTCCTCTCAGCTTCGCTGCTTTGCATGGTGGAAAGAACTTTGCTAAAAATTTCTGTGTCAATTCTTGCCATGTGAATATCGAGTCTGCTGGCAAGGAATTCAACCACACTTTCGCTCTATCCCTGAGTGAGAAGGGAAATATCCTCAATCTGACAGCGTCATCGAACGCTATCAGATTCGAATGTTGCACACAACTCCAAGAAATTAGCTATATGCATGTGAGGATCCTCCGACGGCAACCCTCCAAACTGAACCGTATTCTGTACCATACTTAAAATTGCAGGTTTGATCTCAAAATTATTTGCTCCTATTGCTGGGAGCCTAATGCAAGTTTGTGCTTCGTTCACCCTCGGCAGCACATAATCTCCCAAGCTTCTCTCCGCTTGGACCTGAACTCTTTCTTCTACATCCATCGGCACTCTCCGAGGCATTCTTTGGTTAGGCTGATGATCACCTAACCCCTCATTCATCTCATTGTTGTTTTGTACGCCCCCCATCTCAATTAAGGCTGAAATTCGTTGGTTCCTTCTGTTCTGTATACAAGTCTTCTCAATTTTTGGGTTGAAGGGAACAAGAGTGTCTGCTCCTCTTCTCCTTCGCATAAACTAGGTACCTGAAACAGATCAAAATAAACAAACAGATCACGGCACACTGGGTTTCACAAAATAAAAAGTAATAACTAAAAACAATAATAAAAACCAAATTAGAAATTAAGAATAGATAAAATTGATATTGAACTACGCCAATCCCCGGCAACGGCGCCAAAAACTTGATGCGCGATTTAAGCACACACTTACGCAAGTGCACGTGTCGGGTCAAGTAATATAGTCTAGGTAAGACCGAATATCGTCCTCAAGGATTGGTTTTCAAGTACCGATTTCTATTCTTTGTAATCTATTTGGTGACCGAAAATTGATATGTTGTTTATGATTCTAATTATGAAAACCAATTAAACTACGTTGTTTTACTTCAGTAATGTGAAAATAGGGCTTCCAAATCTCCTCAACTATCCGCTTAACTTACTTATTAATGCAATTAATTATGGTTCTTCTTCTATTTTGAGATAGCAGGTTTACTAAGCCGTTTTATACTCCTGTTAAGGTTATATAAACACTCAACCCCAGTACATCACATTTCTACCTTTCGGTGATAAGATTGACTCTAGAGTAGGATTAAGACCAAAAACCTTATTAATGCTACACAAGTATCGGAGTATTTTCATCCACGATTTAACCTATGTTTACCCAACTACAACATATTCACAACCTCCCCTTTCGGATTTCGGTTAGAAATCATAAGAATTATGATAATTAATGATCAAGTAATTACCAAGCAATCAAAACATATATTGAATAAACCTCAACAATAAGAAGAAGAACCAAGAACATGCATTAATTCATAAAGAAAAGGTTCAAGTGAATTGACATGGAAAACCCTATATTAAAGTTAGTTCCTAGCCATAGACATGACAAGAACTAATTTATCATCCAACATAAACTGAAAATAAAGTAAAACAAGAACAAGAAAATTACTAAGAAAAAGTCTTCAATCTTGATCTCCAAAGTGTTGTGTTTTTGGCAAGAAGAGGAACCCCTAATTCTGACCTAGGGTTCTCTTTTTATAGCCTCCAAAACGTGATGCGTGGTTTCTGTGTCCGCCCATTGTCTATTCAAATCGATTTTTCCCGCGCGCCATGCTCAGAATCGCGCGTCGGGCGCCGAACTCTGCAAACCCTTCAAGATTAGCGCCGTGGCGCGGCTCGCTGGCCGAGAGGGCGCCGGCCTGTTTTGTGCCCGGTTCGTCACTTTCTCGCATTTCGAGCTCTGGAACCTCCGTTTTTGCCCTCTTTTTGCTCCTTTTTCGCCAATGAGCCACTTTAAACCAATATGACTCAAAAGAAAGAAAATCTATCCTAAGACGACACGTATTTGTACAAAAATGGACAAAAGACTTACTAATATTGACTCAAAAAGTGTATATAAAATACACCGATCAGCCTTCGTAGAACATAAAGAATTAATTAAGCAGTTCAGATTTGTTATCACCAATCAAATGTTTTCAAAATGCTAGCCAAATGAGTAAGGATATTATTATCGTCCAATAAATTGAGGGAATATTTTATTATCATTCATGCTTTATATACACATAATAATTATAAAGACAAGCCTCTCAATTGTCTTAGCAGTACCCCAACACACTAGAAATAATATTTCAGCATGCGTACAAAATAAAACAATTATTTTTAAATAAAAAAGGATTCACATTCATTTCTTAGTGTCCATGCATTTCCTTCTTGAGAAGTGTGTCTTTTATCATCTTCATACACTTAATTCAGCAGCCAATAGAGCTAAGTAAATGAAAGGAAACAACTGCTGCTATCCAGAGGTACCAATAGTCTTGTTTTGTTATTGTCATAGCAACACTAACATATATTGGGGCGAGTTGCACGATCCGCAATACTAACATATATTGGATCGGGTTGCAAGCTCCGCAACACTAACATATATTGGATCGAGTTGCACGCTCCACAACACTACATATATTGGGACGGGTTGCACGATCCGCAACACTAACATATATTGGGACGAGTTGCACGATACGCAACACTAATATATATTGGGATGAGTTGCGCGATCCGCAACACTAACATATATTGAATCGGGTTGCACGCTCCACAACACTAACATATATTGAGGGTGGAAAACGAAATACGCAGACCACCTGATTAGCAAGGATATGAAAATGATAAAACTTGTGTGGCTTATATGATATAATTGAAAGTCTGTGTGGCGGTTATGGGACAATTTTGGGTTATAGGGGCAAAACGTGCAGGGACAATTCATTTAGGAGGCCATTGTAGTAGTGGACTGATCGGTGTATTTTATATACACTTTTTGAGTCATTTTTAGTTAGTATTTTACTCATTTTATTTATGTTTAGTATAGTATTAGGGTCGTTTTCCTTTCTTTTGTGTCACAGCGGTCAGAAATGGAGAAATGGCGAAAAGGAGATGAAATAAGCATAAAAGAGATAGAATTGCACACTAAAAGGGCCAAGAAATGAAGTCTAAGAAGTTCCGGGAATTATAGAGAAAATCAGACGAAGTCCGGACGAGAAAAGACGACGAAACGGAAATTCGCCAGAATGTCACCAGCCATGCGCCCAAAGTCTTGAAAGTCCCGAGAGTTGCTGAATTTCAGCCGCCAGTCTGATCATGCGCGCGACGCTGAATTGTGAAGTGCTGGGCCGAATTTGACATGTTTCAGAATCCTAAAGGGATAACTTTTCCTACCTAAAGGGATAACTTTTCCTACCTAAAGGGAAACCTTTTTCTACCTAAAAACCCTTACCTAAAAGGATTCTAATAACTTTTTCTACCTACACAAATCCTTAACCCTTCACCTAAAGGATTCTTGCTCTATAAATAGTCTCTACATCCTTAGAAGAATTCATTCTCCATTCTACCATTCTCCATTCTACCATTCACCATTCTACATGCATCCTTCCACCAATACACATTGTTAATATTCTACAACACAACCTTGGATGCTTGGCTGAGACTCGTTCTAGTAATTTTCTTTTCTTTTCTTTACTTTATTTGCTTTTATGATGAACTTTGAATTAGTTCTTGTCATATTTATGGCTAGAACTAATTCACTTATAGGCTTTCTATGTTGAATTGCTTGAAACTTATGCTATAATTTAATGCACGCTTATGGTTGTTTTTCTTATTGAGAGATCTATCCAATAATCGAGTGAATTCTTGGTAATTAATTGACAACTAATTATCACTATATGATTTCTAATCGATTACGAAAAGGGGATTGTGAATATCTTTGTAAGTTGGGTATTGCACTTGAATTGGGGATGAAAATACCTCAATTAGTTTTCAGAGCGTTGATGAGAGGCTTAACAACCATAATTTTGCGCATTGTGCGATACCAACTAGGTTTTTGTTCTTAATCCTCCTATAGAGTTACCCTATCAGAAAGTTAGGTAAGGAACGACATGGGTTGAGTGTTTATATAACCTAACGGAGTATAAACGATTTCAGTAAACCTGCTTTCTCCAAAAGAAGAATACCATAAGTAATGCATTAATGAGTAGCATAAGCGGATAGTGAGGATACATAGAAGCCCTATTCTCATTACAACTGAAGTAAACCTTTATAGCTTTTATAATTCGTAGTTATAAACAACCAAATCAATTATCAATTCGCCAAATAGATACTAGAAAATAGATAGTTGGTACTTGAACCCTAATCCCAGAGGACGATATTCGGTCTTATCTAAGACTATACTATTTGATACGATAACGTGCACTTGCGTTTAAAAGTGTGTGCATATTACGCGCATCAAGTTTTTGGCGCCGTTGCCGGAGATTAGGCAATAGTTCAATATCAAATTATCTATTTTTAATTTCTAATTTGGTTTTAAATTTTTTTATTTTTTTTTTATTTTTAGTTTTTACGAAAATTCGAGGTGCCGTGATCTTTTGTTGGCTTTGATTCGTTCAGGAACACTTTAGATATGGATTTTTACTGTCCATATGATAGAGAGCCAACCATAGAGGAACAGAGAGAGGAATTACGAGAAACTCTACTCAGTCTCACGAGGTCCCAAACTCGGTTCATGGACGAAATGAGGTTGGGTATAAAGAAGTTGGAAACGCAAATAGCAGAACTCGCGATCATATTCAACAGCGAACAGCAAATTGAGGAGCCTGAATCACACCCAACTATTGAGGAATCTGGCAAGACAGTTGGTGTAGAGAAGGACAAGAGTGCAGAGATCCAATTATTCACCTTCTTGGATTCCTTGGAAAATCTTTTTCTTGTACCTATTGCAGAAGAAACACCACCAATATCAAAGTTGACTCAAACAGAAGTCAAAACCATCAAGGGCACCCCCTAGAGTTGAAAGATGTAGGGAATCTCACTGATCCCTACATTAGAGAGAACCTAAAAGACAAGCATGTCTTGTATACTTGGGGGATAATCGTATATTTGAGGCCCTTGTTTGAAGCAATTGTTGTAGTTGAAGTGAGACCTGCAACAATAACTCTGCGGATTGCAAGCGATTCGCGAAGGATCCAATGGGCACTCGGAAAGGTTAATTGCGTCCGGCTAAAAGAGCGTTAAAGATAACGCTTGTTGAGGCAACCCAATGTTTTTAATTATGTTATTTTAATTTCTGTCTTTATTTTATTTTATTTTGTCTTGAAACAGTCTCACGGTCTTGGGTTCTTGTTTTGTGTTGGATGACAGTGGGTGAAAGCTTAAACCGAGGAAAAAGGAGCAACAAACGCTGAAAAAAAAAGGAAAAGCGATGCTGGGCGCCAGACTGGGCCGCGCTTGGAACTCAGAGGCCACAAGATTAGCAGGCCATGGCGCTGAATCTCGTGCCGCGGCCGAACTCAGAGAGCCATATTTTCGCAAATTCGAATTTTTCATCCTAGACCTCGTTATGGCCATTGTGTTGTCGTAAGTTGTCATTTTTCTTTTATTTTCTTTGAGTCTTGCACACATTGGGGACAATGTGTGATTTAAGTTTGGGGGTGTTTTATTTGTGTCTTGTTATGTTTCAATTAAGTCTTTTTTTTATTGTTTTGTGTTTATTTTTGAGTCACAAATTTTTTTTTCTTTTTTTTTTCTTTCTTTTTTCATAATTACCTATCAAAGATCATGTATGCTGTAGTTGCTAGAAACACCTAGTGAAGGAAGGTGGAATAATGTAATGGAATTAGAAGCAACTATCTAAACACCTAGGTTAGATATGCCAAAAACTCACAAAAATCTGTCTATTGGAGTTTCTTGCTTAAAATTGTGCATGCTAAATTATGAAAACCTATGTGTTATGATTGCTTGCTATTTGAGGCGAAATAGTTAGGATATGCATGATAGGGAGATGACTCAGGCATTTCTTTGATAGTCAATTTTTACCACTCTTTTCTACCAGAACTTTAAAAGTATCCCTAGTCATTCTATCGAGCCTAAAAATTGAAACTTCTTCTTTGACACCCTATATTCCCACAGATTGTGCCATAAGTAAAAATGTGAAGTAGTGGAATCAATTGTGTTAAAAAGAGACAAAAGAGTGAATGAGTTTGTTGCACCCCAATAAAAAGTAATAAGAAAGAGGCAAAGTTTGGGGTGCTTGTTATTATAATACTCTTCATTCTCCCAAAACAAAAGAGGGAAAAGATAGAATTGAAGTGAAGAAAAGAACAAAAGAAAAGGGAAATCGAAAAGCTAAAAAGCTTATGGTACACAAAAATGAGCCTAAATGCCTATTTTTACCAACCCCTACCTAAGCCTACATTACAACCCTTAAAGTCCTGAAGATCTCTTTTATGCATATCCAGAATTAGTGGAGAATAGCAAGTAAACATGCCATAAGATTTTTGAATTTATATGCATGATTTAGTATATTGACTTCCATTAAGCATGATAAATATGAGTTTGCGAAATATCTAGCTTAATGTGTTTAATGTGCTAAAATTTCATGTTATATGTTCCTGCATATTATTACGCTAATCTTCATGTTTTTCTAAGTAACACCAATGCAAGAAAAGTGATCAATGTCATCGAGTCTGTTTATTTTCCTATTTCTTGAGTCTTTTATTTCTTTCTTTTTATCTTTGCTCGAGGGCGAGCAAAGGTTAAGTTTGGGGGTATTTGATCGGTGTATTTTATATACACTTTTTGAGTCATTTTTAGTTAGTATTTTACTCATTTTATGTATGTTTAGTATAGTATTAGGGTCGTTTTCCTTTCTTTTGTGTCACAGCGGTCAGAAATGGAGAAATGGCGAAAAGGAGATGAAATAATCCTAAAAGAGATAGCATTGCACCTAAAAAAGGGCCAAGAAATGAAGTCTAAGTTCCGAATTATAGAGAAAATCGACGAAGTCGGACGAGAAAGACGACTAAACGGAAAGTCGCGAGAAAAATGTCACCGGCGCTGGCGGCAGCAGACGCGCGCCAAAAGTCTTGAAAGTCCCGAGAGTTCTTGAATTGGTAGCGCTGCCATGGCAGTGCCGCAGCGACGCTGGAATCTTTGGGCCGAATTTGACATGTTTCAGAATCCTAAAGGGATAACTTTTCCTACCTAAAGGGAAACCTTTTTCTACCTAAAAACCCTTACCTAAAAGGATTCTAATAACTTTTCCTACCTACACAAATCCTTAACCCTTCACCTAAAGGATTCTTGCTCTATAAATAGTCTCTACATCCTTAGAAGAATTCATTCTCCATTCTACCATTCTCCATTCTACCATTCACCATTCTACATCCATCCTTCCACCAATCCACCTTGTAAATATTCTACAACACAACCCTTGGATGCTTGGCTTGGAGACTCGTTCTTAGTAATTTTCTTTTCTTTTTCTTTACTTTATTTCAGTTTTTATGATGAACTTTGAATTAGTTCTTGTCATATTTATGGCTAGGAACTAATTCACTTATAGGGCTTTCTATGTTGAATTGCTTGAAACTTATGCTATAATTTAATGCATGCTTATGGTTGTTTTTCTTATTGAGAGATCTATCCAATAATCGAAATAATTCTTGGTAATTAATTGACAACTAATTATCACTATATGATTTCTAATCAGATTCTGAAAAGGGGGGATTGTGAATATGCTGTAAGTTGGGTAGACAGGCTTGAATTGGGGATGAAAATACCTCAATTAGTTTTGTAGCGGTGATGAGAGGCTTAACAACCCTAATTTTGCGCGTGCGTGGCGGTCAACTAGATTTTTGTTCTTAATCCTCCTATAGAGTTACCCTTATCGTGAAAGTTAGGTAAGGAGCGACATCGGGTTGAGTGTTTATATAACCCTAACGAGAGTATAAAACGATTTCAGAAACTGCTTTCTCCAAAAGAAGAATACCATAAGTAATGCATTAATGAGTAGCATAAGCGGATAGTGAGGATACATAGAAGCCCTATTCTCATTACAACTGAAGTAAACCTTTATAGCTTTTATAATTCGTAGTTATAAACAACCAAATCAATTATCAATTCGCCAAATAGATACTAGAAAATAGATAGTTGGTACTTGAACCCTAATCCCAGAGGACGATATTCGGTCTTATCTAAGACTATACTATTTGATACGATAACGTGCACTTGCGTTTAAAAGTGTGTGCATATTACGCGCATCATGGACCCCACAGCTCATAATAATATCTTTTTTTTTTTGTTGACGAAGGAACCCGCAGCCGCTGTTTTTTCGAGTGCGCACATAGTAAACCCCGGACTGACGCAATAACCTGCAAACCACGTCAGCCAGTTAAACCACACTTGGCAAGCCAGGTGTGACAGACTCCCCCCAAGAGGCGAAGGCAGGTCAGGCGTTACCCTGGGGTTTCGAACTTGTGACCAAGCTCTCCCACACCACTCAATGAGGATACCCTCTGCCTTCAAGACCAACTGGTCTAGGGTTTCGGATATCTTTTTTTTTTTGGATATTTGGATAAGCGATATGTTTTTTTTGGATTGCCTACGTGTAGCATTTTAATCACTAACTCACTATACAAAGGTGACTTGATTAATTTTAATGCTTAGATTAGTAAAGGGGAGGGGCCAGGTATCCTTGCATATCTATTAGACTTAAGTTTGGCCAAATCAATTTTATTTTTAGGAATCTTTCATATGAAAGAACAACAAAGATTGCAACAATATTTCTTCACAATGAATAGTGCTACTTTAAAGGTAAAACGTAGGTGAAATGAACAATAACTTAGACATCAAATTCTACTTCATGTTAAGTTTTTTTTTTGTTGACGATTCCTTCAAAGTGATGTTCCAGCAAATGATTACTTTGTAAAGGAGATTGATTTCATCACAGTGAAGGGTCGATTCAAAGATATGTTATGACAAGTTTTTTATTTCTTTTGGTATGTTATACGTATGAAATATAAACGTGATATTATTTCATAATATATTCTACTCTTAGAAGTTAATGAATATTCATGTTATTGATTCATATGCTAAAAGCATGTCTAAATTGTTCCTAAGTCTTATTAAGACATATGAGAGAAATGTTGATATTCATAAGAGTTTTTAGTAAGCACTGAAACCGATTTGACTTTGCTAATTTAAAATAACTGATAAGTATTAAGTACTGAGACTGATTTAATAAATAAGTGGGTATATTTTTAGTAGACGTGTTGAAATAAGTCATTGCAGTGTTAAGTGAAAAAGGTATCGACAAATAATTATATTTAAATGATTTTGTGCCCTTAAGATGTTCACACTATTAGAAACACAATTATTTCTAGATTTTAGAATGTCATTTGCATAGAAACTAAGATATAATCAATTTATTTTATATTTTCTAGTTCACAGTTGATTAGATAAGATTATTATAAATATAAACTACTCTTGGCAGTGGAAGAACACTAAGTAATCAATCTTTTATTTGGCCTTCGTAGAACATAAAGAATTAATTAAGCAGATCAGATTTATTATCATCAATCAGATATTTTCAAAATGCTAGCCAAATGAGTAAGGATATCGTTATCGTCCAATAAATTGAAGAAATGTTGTATTATCATTCATGCATTATATACACATAATAATTATAAAGACAAGCCTTTCAATTGTCTCAGTAGTACTAGTACCCCAACACACCAACGTACAAAATAAAACAATTATTTTTAAATAAAAAAAGATTCACATTCATTTCTTAGTGTCCATGCATTTCCTTGAGAAGTGTCTTTTGTCATCTTCATATACTTAATTCAGCAGCCAATGGAGCTAAGTAAATGAAAGGAAACAACTGCTGCTATCCAGAGGTACCAATAGTCTTGTTTTGTTATTGCCATAGCAACAATAACATATATTGAGACGGGTTGCACGATCCGCAACACTAACATATATTGGATCGGGTAGCACGCTCCGCAACACTAACATATATTGAATCGAGTTACACGCTTGACGCTCCGCAACACTAACATATATTGGAACGGGTTGCGCGATCCACAACACTAACATATATTGGATCGGGTTGCACGCTCCGCAACACTAACATATATTGAGGGTGGAAAACGGGATACGCAGACCACTGATCAGCAATGATATGATAATGATAAAGCTTGTGTGGCTTATATGATATAACTGAAAGTCTGTGTGACGGTTATGGGAAGCTTTAGTGACCTTAAATGCCAATATTTAAGCCTATGTGATCGATAAGGCTTGTCTGTGTGACCGTTATAGCCTGATGCTCACCGAGTCGGTTATGGTAAGAAAGATGCCTATGTGACCAATATTATATTGCATCATGAACATCATTTAAATACATGTATTAGGACCCTCAAATGTATTTATTGTTGGTCAGTTGTTCCTGTTTCAGTTGTTATTATATTCCTGTTATGCTGTTGTTTATGCCTAACATACTCAGTACATCAGTCGTACTGACGTCCATTTTGCTGGGGGACGCTGCGTTTCATGCCCGCGGGTTCAATTAAAGAGAGTGACGATTCACGCTGGTAGGTTTCTGGTTCAGCTGATGTTGGAGCACTCTCTTGTTCCAGAGTTGCAGTCTAGTCTCGATATGATATTTTGACCTCGTATACTCTTTAGAGACTTGTAGACAGGTGTCCTATGGATAGTGGTTTTGTCTGGCCTTGTCGGCCTTGAATATACATATATATAAGATGGTTTTCTGATTAAAGATTTCATATAGTTTCTTTCGGCTCAATCCGTGTTTAATTATGAATAGGGGTGAATGAAGGGGCGGACCACACCTTCGGCCAGCCTGGGCCCTGGCCCACCCTCATTTAAAAAACAAAATTGACTACTAGTATTGGCCCACTGGCTTTCCAAAAAAAAAAAATTTAACCTATTGAAAAATCATGAAGTCACTACTCTAAACCACGTGCGTGAGTGAAAAGTTGCAATTTCCAGCGACAATAAGTAGAACGACAACGAAAGATTTTTCCAGGTGTGTAGTATTCTCTCTATTAGGTTATTAGGTTATTTGAAGGTTTTGTAAATATAATTTTTGGGTTTAATTTAGATTGTTAATTATGATTGCAAATTAGGGAAATAATTAATTTTAAACCAATTCTTTTATTGATTGAGTTTGATGAATTGTTAAAAATATTTAATTTATGATAGTAATATTGTGGTCCTAATTCAATTTTAGTTAGGCGACTGGTTATTTTAAATGTTTAATTTTTTGTCAGATTTGGGAATATTATACAAATGTCAAAACCACAAAAAAAAAAGATTAGTTCGTTCTTTAAAACAAAAGAACCCACTAAATCTTTGGAAAATGATGCACCTGTGGTAAATGAACATGTTACAAATATCGGGGTTTCAAGTGAACGAGAAACTTCAAAGCACGCTAGGCCGAGAGATCTTAGTATCAATTCTATTAATTATGATCCCGCTGAGCGAGCTCAAATTTGGGAATATCATTTTGGCCAACATGATGAAGTTAGACGTGCTCATATCAATGAAGGTCCTTGTCACCCGGATAAAATATATGTTTTCCCGTATTCAGGCCCGTTGGTCATCAAAGAAGTTGTCAACATCATCGGTTTATAACTTTTCCATGGTTGGATTATTCAAAGTCAAGGGACAAACTCTTTTGTCATTCATGTTTTTTGTTTAATAGTCCGGACAATTCAAAAGTGTTCACAGTTGATGGATTTCAGAATTGGAAAAGGGTAGGTGGAAAAGATTGTGCTTTTTTGACTCATATGGGAGATGTGAATTCAACCCATTACAAAGTTGTGCAATCTAGGTTGGATTTACTAAACTAACCTCGACATATAGTTCACTCATTTCAGAAAGTACACAATAAAGAGAAAATAATAGGTTGCGGTTGAAAATCTCGATTGATGCGACAAAATATTTGACACTTCAAGGATTGACATTCAGGGGGCAAAATGAAAAACATGTGTCGCGCCCTTTTCCGGCTGCGGCATTCTAAAAGCGAACCCTGCTTTAAATAAAATGTTAGAAAAATAAATAAAATGTTGAAAATAACTAGAATACTTAAAAATACTAAAAGGTTGCTAAAAGATTAATTTTTTAGCTAAAGGGTGCTAAAAGTGCAAAAATGCTAAAGGGTTGCTAGAAAAATATTAAAAGGGGCTTAAAGAGGGTGCTAGAATATAATAAGTGCTAAAAAGGAATGCTAAAGGGTTCGCGGAGTCGCCACCTAATTAATTGGGTGAATTAGGACACCTAAATGTCAACTAGGTTAAAGTCAACACTAACTCCATTTTTATGGTCTGTTAAACTTAATAGGATTCTGGGTAAGGGTTCTTTATTATCCTGAAGGGAAGGTGTCAGGCACCCTAAAGGATCCGCTAACTCGCGGTTGTCCGTTCAAACCTAGGGTTAATTATTGTTGCTAAGAATGCATGTTTTGAAAGCATGTGAGCAAAGATATTTGTAAGTAACAGATGTATTTTTGATCAAAAGAAAATGTAAGATTTTGTTTTAATATATAAAGTTAGTTTTGATGGAAAAACATGCATTCATAAGGTATTTATATGAATTTATTCGATTGTATAGCATAACATAGAAGTAGTAATGCAAAATCGATTATGGCGAAATATGCATTATAAAATAATCATAGCATGCAAAGTGCCTATTTAGCAAGCAAAAGTAGTTTTCCTATATGAATGATAATGAATTTTGAAAATGGGTTAGGAATTTGATCATAAATAATATCCTAGCTACATGATTGATTATGCAAGTGAAGATTATTGAGTGGTTTATTATAAATGTTAAACAATGTATGGCGTGCCTAAAGTAACTAACTTAAGGGAAGCAAAATTAAATTAATTTCTATTTATTGATTCAGGGTTTAACTATTATAAATGCTAATTAATTGGTATAGTGTTAGACAATTAATTTACAACAAATAAATGAAGCAAAGTAAAGAATAAGTAAGGAGGACTCGAAGGAGAGGCGACGTCTTTTTGCCGGCGGTTTGAATTTTCGGGTAGAGATGAAGATGCACACAGATGCAATTCCTTGTCTATTATACTCATGTGAGTCTCAATGAGACTCCTCGTTTAACTCAGGCGTGCCATGTAAAAGAAAGGAAATAAAGATTAGTACAAGCCCAATTTATTTAACAGTGCAAGTAGATAGAATACTCATATAGTCTTTAAATATATGGGATATGGTATCATATTAGCAAGCGATTTCAGCAGAGATACGTATACCTGTTGGGCCTGTGGAAACAGCAAACAGTAAAGGCAAACAAGGGGGGACAATTATGCTGGCCCAAATTGCAGTAATTTTATCAAGAGAGGCAAATCTGGAGGAAACAAATGAGCAGTCACGACAAGCGAGGGTATGCAAGCGGTGGGCGAGAAATAGAGGATTGCAGTGCAGGTATGCAAGCGATGGCGATGGAATATGACAAGACATGCTTAAATATACCAAGTATACCTAAATTGGGCATGTATATCGGTGTATTTAGAACAAAACAAGTGCCTGAATCATGTTTAAGTTCATAACAAGCCAACAATATCGTGCATTACACGATACATGGTCTCGGATTCAGTTCTATTCATCACCTTGATGTGTCTAATTTAAGAGGAAAGAAGGCAAATGATGCAAACACTTAACGAAGATCATGTTATACATCCCCAATCTATCCAAATTAGTGTTATCCTAGAGTTTTGATAAAATGGGTCGCTTTCTAATGACACAAGAGTATTTACATACGGAGGGTTCATGCGATATAGAGACTAAAGCAGAGATACAGATATCTTTGGTCTAATTTTCAATAGATGAGGCTATTATACAAAAGCATTTAAACAACTAATCATTTTATCTTTGTTCTCTCTGAAGAAAATAACAAACTAGTCTTATGTTCATCTAGATGAACATCTAAACTTAGCATGTGACATTTTAAGTTTTACGCTAATAAGATATGCATTTTCCCGATTAATCACATAAACAACCATAAGAAACTAGCTGATTTAAAAGATGTTACATGATATCGGTAAGACAAAATCGTCGAGAGCAGGACAAAGTGTACATGTAATCATTTAAAGGAAATCGAAGGCGGATATGAACGGTCTTGCAATCAATGTTAGAAATAATACACACACCTATCACATAGTGTTGGACATGAACCCATCATAGCATATCCCAATATTAATGGCCAAGAGGCGATAAACAAGCCATTTAGACATTAATACACATTAATGGAAGCATTGCATTATCAATATCGTATTCCCTCCAGCAAATAAATACCATAATATTGAATCTGTTTGGGGATTTAAGCGAGCATATCTGACTTTAGATGAATCATTATTAATGTCTACTTTAATGAAACATGCTTAATACCCTATATAACGATCTTGAGCAATCATAATATGACCGTACACATTTAATAACTAATCTAATTGGTTCAAACGATAAGTACTCGAAATATAAACATGGAATACAGATTATATCAGGCATATTAATGGCGAAAATTAAAAGGAAAGAATTACCTTCTCGGCGACAGCGGCGTATCAAGTCGTCGGTCCAATCGACGGGTTTTTGGGTTTGCGACGCGAATGAAAGGGCGAGGTTCGTTTGCTGATTTGTCGCTGGAATTGAGATAAGGAGATTTGAACTACTTATTCGTGCTATGCTAGTGATGCTCTGTATCTGCCCTTGCCTATCGTCTGCCCATCTGAGTTTTCCCTCTCAGCTCTGTCTCTTTTTTTTTCAGACTTTTGCCAGTTTTTGATAACAGATTTTCCTATGTTTTTCTCGCCCCCCTTGTCTCTGCCCTTGCATGTGCTTATATAGCCATGCTTTGGATTCCCTATTAGGTAAGTAATGAAGGCTGATTCTTGGCTGAGATTTCGTACTGATTCACGCTTGATTTGGCACTGATTCTTACCGCGATTTGTGGGCTATTTTTGGTTGATTTCGGGAGCTAATCCTACATCATTTATTTCTGGTACTGGTTTGAGTGTTTAATTGGTAGGAAATCGTGGTATACATGGAAGGGAATCTGGGCGAAATTAATTGGAGGCTGAGGTTTTTTTTTTTTTTAAATTTTAGGGTTCTTGGTGGTGTGTTGAGGGAGTAATAGGGTGAAAGGGCTGCTGAACGTTTAAGGGCAGGGCGTGGGCCGGGTCGACGGGGTAGTGGGCCGCGGGTTTGGGCTGGGTAATTTAAAGGGTGGGCTGATGATTAATTAGTGGGTTATTAATGTTAGGTTAGTTTTAATTAGGTATTAATTAGTGTTAGTTTTAGGTGCTAAATTAGTCTAATTGTCATAATAAATGCGGGCGTGTTATTTAATTAGTGCTTAATATGTTAAAATGCGGCGCTATTGTTTAAAATCTTATTATTATGCATTATTGCGAAGTTAGATTAGATTATTTAAATGCTAAATGCAAGTATGATTTTTTTAAGAATTGTTTAAAGCTTTATAAATGCGACGCTATTTAAATGCATGTATCAAATTAAAATTGATTTTAAATTACAAATGATTATGAAATTCTCTTGCGTATTAATAAATGCGGCTATGCTACTTGACGCGACGTCACTGCTAAATTATTTATTTTATGTATTTATTATTAATTTAAAGCTTAAAGTTAATGCGGGCGCGGGACTCTAAGTGTTTAAAACTCTACGTAAGACGCGATGCCATTATTAAATTATTTATTTTATGCATGTATTTATGTTTTATCGCTGTATTTTATTATAAGAATTACTAAAAATTATTTTACCAAATTAACCTAATTTTATAGTTAATGACTGGACGGGAGGGTCAAAATTGGGTGTCAACAGCTGTCCCTCTTTGTATGGAGATGATGGGAGAATCTTCGGACAAAGACGTTGACTCATAGCCAATTTTGTCTCGATCTCCGGAATTGCAAAAATCTTTGGCGGTAAACAAGTGTATGAAAAATCAAAATCTGTCCCAGTGTCGAGTTATGACGACACTGGGTTACCACGGTCGAAACACCAGGGCGGGCTAATGCGGACTCAAAGCTGTCCTAGTGTCGAGTTATGATGACACTGGGCTGTGATGTAAAGAATAAAGTAAGATAAACGGGCTTGAACACAGGGTGTCTGCTAGACTTGTGGTCTTTGGGTTACATGGTGATGTGGAGCGAATGGACGGCGAGGCGGCTACACGCGTTCGTTGGGAAGGTTGGCCCAACAAATTGCCACGGTTATTGTAGAGAAAATCCACGTTGTGCTCTCGCTCATAACTAAGACTTGAACAAGCGGTTAGTGCATGCTGTTAAGGCAAAAATGATGATGTATAATTTTAAAAGTAATGCAAGCGTGAGTAGAAAAGGTTATCTGCAAAATGTGAAACTCTTTGTGTTGATGCGATCTTGCAAATGTTGTGATTTCGCCTTGCGCGGGCGTGTTGCGATTGTGAATGCGGATCGTCGTCGCTGCTGCAATTGCCCGCATGGACTAAAGCTCAAAAAGAGTTAGTGCATAACCGCTAAGGCGGAATAATAAAGCGTGCGTGAGAAATGCAATTTGGGAGTATAGGAAAATCGTCCTGCGTGATATCTTGATGATGGTGTCGTTTCGGACTTCTTTGTCTTGATGCGTCGTTACTGGGCGTGTTCTTCTTGGCGTCGTTGCGTAGGCCTAATCGCGATGATGTCGTTGCCTTGACATAATCGCGTCGCGTCGTTACTGGGCGTGTTCTTCTTTGGCGTCGTTGCGTAGGCGCCAATCTTGATGATGTCGTTGCCTTGACATAATCGCGTCGCGTCGTTACTGGGCGTGTTCTTCTGCTGGCGTCGTTGCGTAAACGCCTATCGCGATGGCGTCGTTACTGGGCGATATTCTTCTTTGGCGTCGTTGCGTAGGCAATCGCGATGGTGTCGTTACTGGACCTGATGCTCATGCGTCGTTACTGGGCGTGTTCTTCTTTGGCGTCGTTGCGTAGGCCTTAATCGCGATGATGTCGTTACTGGACCGCAATCACGGATAATGTCGTTATGCGGACATGTTGCCCTTTGGCGTCGTTGCGTAAACGCAATCTTTGAGGTGTCGTTGCTGAACCTGATGTTGTAACGTCGTTACTGGGCGTGTTCTTCTTTGGCGTCGTTGCGTAGGCCTTAATCGCGATGGTGTCGTTACTGGACACGATCTTGAATCGTCGTTACTGGGCGTATTCTTTGAGGCGTTATTGCGTAGGCCAATCTTGATGGCGTCGTTACTGGGCGTGTTCTTCTTGGCGTCGTTGCGTAGGCCAATCTTGATGGTGTCGTTGCTGGACCGCAATCTTTGTGCGTCGTTATCTGGGCGGGCGCTGGCTTTTGCTCGCGTAGAATAAATGTTCACCTGGTGAGCTTGAAAGCGTTAGTGCGTACTGTTTAAACAAAATGATAAGCATATAGGATATGTGCACTTTTATGGGTAGAGATGTCGTCCACTAATACTCGGATGAATCTGAGATATTGTCGCTTGCGGATATGCTAGATGTCGCGGTGTGAATTGCCACGATGCGCCGTTGGGTGCGATGCCTGTCATAAATTTGACTTTATGCCAGCGCGGTGTCTGAGACTTTGTCAGCGTTTTGAACTTTGGATTGTGGATTGTTGTTGCCCGCCTTCTGCTGCTTTCTTTCTTGCGATGTGAAGAGACTTTCGCGTATTTTACGCTTTGGCTATTGCGCTTTCATACATTAACATGAAAAACCTGCGCTCGAAAGAAAATTTGTGAGTTTTTGGGAAGTCGGTCGTATCGACTTTGCGCTTTGTCCATGATGTCCACGTGCACGCTGTTTGGGTTTGCAACCCTGTCGACCTCTTTGAGATGTTTAGTAGTGCCCAAAGCATTTTCCAAAAATGAAATGTTTTCATGAAGTATGCACAAAACATCTTTAGAAATAAACATTTATATGACATGCGTAAAAATGTAAAAGCCTCGTCTAATTTGCGAATATGACATGTATTTCGACCAGCGAACATCTTTTGGAATCCTTGTTATTGCCTTCCTCGCGGTCGCCAGCGTCTCGATTTCAATGTGTGTCGCGTGGGCGGAACTTAACCGTGATGAATTGCTCATATCCGCTTTGTTGCTGTAGGCGAATGGGAAGATTCCTAACGGTGTGGCCGAAGCGATTTAGGCGCTACGTATCCGTGAGGAATCGGTCATGGCGTGAGTTCATTCTGGCGAAATTGGGTAAAATTCTAAAAGTGGGGGAAGCGATATGGCGCCTCGTATCCGCCAAAGGAATCAGTCGTGGCGTAGTTCGATTACAAGTAAAGGGCTTTTGATTTGCGTGGCGAGACCTATATGGGCTCTGTCGTATCCCAGGAATGCGGCTTTACAATATAAAGGGGATTACGGAAGACAAATACTCTGAGGCGTAATATCTCTTGCTGCGTCTGCGTTGATAGCCTTAGGCCGTACCTCGCCGTCCATCTCGGCCAAGATTAGGGCCCGCCAGCCAATACTCGATGGACCGTATGGGGCCGCGCGATTAGGTGCGAACTTTCCTTTAGCTTGATTTGATTCGGAAATATCGTTTCAAAACCAATTGTCGGTTTGAATAACCTTGGCCTTACTTTCTTGTTAAAGCTCTAGCCGTTCTGCTTTGATATAGCTGCCCGTAGTGATTGCATTGAACCTTTTCGTCGTCAATCAGCGTATTGCTCATGCGATCTTGTATCCACTCGGCCGCTCGGCTCGGCTTCTTGGATGATTCTCAGCGATGGTATTTCCACCTCTGCTGGTAGCACGGCCATTCCATACACCAAAAGATACGGCGTTGCCGGTAGAAGTTCGGATAGTGATGCGATAACCCAGCGCAAAGGCAAATTCGTGCCAATGTTTGTAATTCTTGATCATCTTGCGCAATATCCTCTTGATGTTCTTGTTGCGTGCTTCTCTTTGCTCCGTTCATGCGAGTCGATGCAGTGGAATTACGGTGAGTGATCTTGAAATTTCCACATATCTCACGCGTCAAATTCTGTTGAGATTGGTTAGTTATCGGTTACAATTGATTCGGGAACCCCAATCGGCAAATGATGTTGTTGCGACGAAGTCGACCACCACCTTTTTCGCATTGATTTGTGTGATGGCCTACCCGTTTAGTGAAATAGTCAATTGCTACGAGGATGAATCTGTGCCCGTTTGAAGCAGCGGGTTCGATGGGGCGATGACATCCATGCCCCAGCTGCGAATGGCGAGGAGAACATCGCATTAAGCTCACGGAACTTTCGAATCAAATCTCCGTGAATCGGCATTGCGACATTTACGCACAAAGCGGATACAATCTGTTTCCATCGTCGTCAAAAATAACTGCTTTCGCGAGAATCTTTTCGCCAAAGTGAAGCCGTTCGTATGAGGTCCGCGTCCTCAGTGTATCTCTTCTACTAGCTTGCACGCCTCTTGAGCATCGACCGTCTCGATAAGCCCGGATCGGAGTCGCCCGGTACACAATTTCCCGTTCAAAAGAAATGATTTGCTAGTCTTGAAGTGTCTTCTTACGGATGTTGGTTATGCATACGGATATTCTCGCTGCTTTGAGGTACCTTTTGATGTCATGGTACCGTGGATTGCCGTCTGTTTCTCGTCTATATGGGAGCGATAAGCGGTTGCTCCGGCCGCTCAACGTGATTGGATCGATGTAATTCTTGTCAGGATCTTTGAATCATGGAGGATAAGGTTGCCAATCGTCGTGAATTCGTTACGGATCCTCGGAACATGCCTAAATTCTATGTGTTGAACCTCTTACGTAATTCCTTCCGCCAAAGCGGTAGGAAGTATCTTACGTATTCTTGGTAGCCCGTTCGCCATGTACACGATGGATCGATGGTCGAATCACTATGACGACTCTTGTATGTCGTATCTACGGCCGTTCGAGCCCCGATATACAAACCGTATTCCGCCATATTGTTGGTGCATGGAAATCGAGCTTGCGGAAATCGGATAATCTTGACTGTTTACGAAACCAACCTTTGCTCGATCGACTCCTTTGAAATTTGCGGCTCCATTGAAAAACATCCTCGGCGGGTAAACCTGCGAGATATCTTCTCGACAAACAATACCTCTTACATCGGAAAATAGGTTCGAAGGGCTCGTACTCATCGTCATTGGGTTCTCGGCAAGATGATCGGCTAATGCACGTCCTTTACGGCTCTGCGTGGCGTGAGCGATGTCAAACTTCGCTCGACATAATTTGCCATTTATTAGTTTCAGGTGGGCATGGGCTTACGAAGGATATACTTAAGCGGATCCGTCCTCGAAATGAGATAAGTAGTGTATCTTAGATAAATAATTATGCGAACTTAGGCGACCCGAGTTAATGTGACAAATGCGTTCGGTGAGTATAACGAGCCGTATGCAGTGAACTTCTTACCGAATAGTATATGGCACATTCCTTTTCCTGTTTCATCGTGTTGCCCAAGCGCGTCAACATTTTCTAACGGACAAATAGAGTAGCAAAGTCTCGGTTGGAGGCCTTTAGGCGGATTAGGCGGTATTCTTTGATTACGTCAAAAGCTGTTAGCGTCTGTTGTCGGCAGTAGTGCGTCCTTTTCAATAATTTGAATATCGGCTCGCGTATCACGGTGGCGGGCTATGAACCTGCTGATGTAGTTGAGGCGACCAAGAAACTCATCGCGTCCTTTTTGCTTTTGGAGGAGGTAATTCTTGGATGGCTTTTATTTTCGAGGTCTAGCTCAATCCTCTCCTGCTCACTATAAAACCAACGACTTCCTGCGAGGCGCGAATCGCAACTGCGAGTTGACTTCAAGTTATCTTTGTCTTAGTCGTTGGAAAAACTTCTTGAAGTTTGCGAATGGTCCTCAGCTTTTCGCGATTTGATGATGGCGTCGTCCGCATGGACCTCAATTTCTTTATGAATCATGTCGTGGAAGATGGTGGTCATGGCTCTCGTGTAGGTGGCGCTGCGTTCTTGAGACCGAGCGGCGTAACTTCGATAATAGTACACCACGCGGGGTAGTGAATCTTGTCTTTCTGCGTCTCTTACGCGTAAGGATCGATGATAGCGACAAAGCAATCGACGAGCGTAGTTCATGCTTCGCGATGCTCGATGAGTATATGGATGTTTGGAAGAGGAAAGTCATCCTTGGTGGCTCTGTTGAGGTCTCTGTAATCTACGAGACTCGGACCTTTCCATCTTTCTTCTTTACCGCGATATTTGCTAACCAAGTAGGATACTTTGCGGCTCGAATTACCTTTGCCTGTTGTTTAGACCTCTTCTTTGACGCTTGAGCTCGTATACGGTTTGATCTTTCTCGGCCTTTGTTTCACGGAAACAAGATGGTTCAATAGGTAGCTTTGTGTGCGGCGATGCGTACTCAAACTGGCGTGTCCTCGTATGACCAAGCAAACACATCGATTGTCTTTGTTTGAGCTCGATTAATTCTTTCTTATGCGGCGTTTAGGTGGCGTGACTACGAGTCTCTTTCACGGTTCCTCATCGCCTAAGTTTATTAACTCTGTTTCTTCAAATTTGGTTTAGGCCTATTCTCAAAGTTTTCGACTCTTGGCTAAGTTACGATTGCGGACATTCCTCTTGTTCGCCGGGGTTATGCTCGTCGTCATTTGAACTTTGTTCGTTGGTCTCATTACATGTCATATTAGCGTTATCAACGAGTTTATTAATATGATCATTTGAAAGAAAAATGCTTAAAGAATTTAATTTTAACACAAACAAAATCTTTTAAAAAATGCAAAAATGTCTGGAATTTATGATGAAAGTAAATTGCGAGATTAAAAACATATTAAGAATCATAAATGCGTATCTGTTTTCTTTCTAGATAAAAAGGTCACCTTGCTAGAACTAATCATAAATTCTACCAAGCACCGGACGGTCGGGGCGAGTGCAAGTCGATTATTGAGTGTATCCTGCTCTGCATCCCAAATGGTGAGCTCATCGCGTGATCTCTGCGATAAATGCGACAATCGCCTCATCGTCACCTATGAGCAGTTACGGAACCTGCTGCAAGATAAATGCAGGTCGTCTTCTCTCGGCATCTGGATGGTGTAGGCTTTGACGAATAGCGACTCGAGGCGGAATGGCGCGAGCGAGGAATGTATCCCTTCTTAGGAGGTTCGTGGTCACCAAATCCTTGAAGTGGGCTGGTACCTAAACCAAAAGTGTCTCTCTTCCCGAATAAGCTGGATAGGCTCTGTGATCCCGCCATCTGACTCAGAGACCTCTGTAGGGCTCGTATCCGTTTCTTAACATTTCCTTGGCCACCGTTTTGAGAGAGCGTGGCAGCGATGGCGGACCCTACTTGCTCTCTTGATCTCATTAATATGAAAAACGAACCATCATTGTTTCCGTCTTACATGTGAGGATTGCATGTCGGTGTTGATGCTCCACTTTATCTCCAAATACTACGACGCGTGATTCCATATAAACTTTGAAACGATCACGAGGTGGGCGGGTGCGCTGACCTCGTGGATCCACGGCCTTCACATCAGCGAGGTTGTAACGTAGCAATATCGATATTTGAAATTCCACAGCGAATTGCGGGCCGATCCGCGGTGTGAGGTCCATTCGCGCCGACCTCCATGGACTCGTCGAAACCTTTGACTACGATATGACTTTCACGAATTTTCTTACGATGCGCCCGATTTCAACGGTGTCGTCGTGGGACAAATGTTGTGGTGAGCCTCGTCAATCGGCCTTTGTCGAAACAATCTTATGCGACTTGGATGGTGATATTGAATGCGAGGTTGTGTCGGCGCCTCGGCGGGTAACTCATCATCGTGAAGGTGATTACGGGCCTCTAGTACTGTCAGGCCAAGGCGCCAAGTTCCGTCTGTTGTACCCTCGGAGCGTATGCATCCTTGACACCTCCGTCAATGCGATCTGTGTGGCGAATGCATTATGAATGAAAGTGAAATATCACGAGGTTTTCTTTAAGCGCTCTCTGACGGAATACTCTTTAGTGGGCATCTTACTCCAAAATTCCTCGACTTGACCTCTGTCACGGGCTTAACTGCGGTGCCTCCTTGGCTGCCTCTATAGGTGTGTAATACCTCCGACACAGTTATACTGCGGCGGTGACCATGACCCGCTTCCGCTTCTCGCGATCCGTCTTGATCGGTGGCCCGCTCGGCGCTGAATAAGCGTGATTGAACCTTTATGTCTCGGCGGTGCCGCTTTCCGACTCAAATCGCTTTCTTTCGAGGATTGGTGGCGGGCGTAGCGAAGGTTCGACTCTTCCTCGCCGACCCGATCGGATGGTTCCCTCGAAGTTGTATTCCTCATCAAGGGTTATCAAGTGCGTTGGCGTTGCCGTGGTTTGGTAAGGATTATCATGCACGTTTGGGGCGAGATCCTTGGTGAATTACTCATGCTTTGATCAACTCTTGATTTTGTCCACGAGGTGTAGCGGCTTAGGTGTCATGCCACAGGCTATCAGTAATCTGTAGCGCTTATTCTCATCATACCATCTTGGGATAGGGATGGGAATCCTCGCAGAATTAGTTGGATCAAACTGCGGCTCATGATCTTTCGTATATCTGGGGTATGGGTTCGGCCCGTGGGAGTGCGGAGGTTACGGATGGTTTCCTTCAAAATTCGCATTTAGTGCAGGCGCGTTGGGTGCTACATGTTGTTGGCGGGCTTGATGGGCGGGTTGGCGAAATTTGGATAAATGGGTGCTTGGGAAGCGTTATATATGGTGTGTGTGGTAGTGGGGTGTGGGGCGGTGTATAGTGAGGTGTAAAGTTTTGTTTCTTTGGTGTGGTAGTATGGGGTTTGATAGGGTGGGTTACGGTATGTTATGAATGCTTGGGTTTGCGTTCTTGTACAAACATGGAAGGAAAGCGTCTCCTTCTTGAAGTACCGATCGTCACGGTGAATCGCCTTATTGGTTGCCTCTGATGCGCCCATTCGTAATCTGCCGGTTTAATACCTTAACCTGAAGTCACCCATTCGGCGACCTCTGCAAAATTTCGCCCGATGGCGCTTATCATCCGCTCATAATAGGTTGCATCCTTCAAAGATTGTACAAATAGTGTGGTCGTCTCACTCTCGCGTGGGTGGTTGTACCTTTCGCCTCTGACGCCACCTCATGGCGTACTCCTGAAAGTCTCAGTAGATTTCTTTTCCAACTTCATTAGATAGAACACATCACGCGGTTTACGTTGAATCGAACCGCTCCACAAAGTCTTGGGCGATGCATTCCAACTATGCCATTTACGGATCGGCTAGTGTACGAATCTATTGCCTCGCCGGTTAAGCTTGAATGAACAACCATGATGGCCATTGGGTTCTTCCTACCGATTAACTTGTCGCGATATGATCTCAAGTGTGCGAGGATTTCCGCTTCCCGTCAAATAAATCGAACTTGGCACCTTATATCCCTGGCGGTTCCACATGCGGATGCGTGCAAAGATCTTCATAATCTAGTCGCCGTGACCTTTATCCGATCGCGTACCACGAATGCTTCTTTCGGTTTGTGAATCTCTCGGGCTCGTCATCGTCCATTTGGCTCGGACTTCCTTTCCATTTCTTCGTAATGATCCACTTCGGTGAAGCGGGGGCGGTAAAGGTTGGGTTTACATTGTGTAAGTTAGGTATGCGGGTGGTTTCTTTGGTGGTAGTGGGTGTGGTGCGTGGGCATTGGTTGGCTTAGCGATTAGGGTGATTATGGTGAAGTGAGTAGGCGGAGGCGGAGGTGCGTGGGCGATGGGAGGATCATTTTGAAGGTGAGGTTGATGATTGGCGGGCGGCGATTGGGTCGATGGCGGCGGCCTTTGTGGGAGTTTTGGGGATATGTGGTGGTGGAGGTCGATGCGGGGTGGTGCGAGATAGTGGCCCTTTGCTCTGGCATAGGGTATTCAAGCGATGGATAGGTTGGTCGATTCCGTAGCCTCTCCATCTCAACTGCATATCGACAATCATTGCGGCGGTGAGCAATACATTCTTCACTGGTGATATTCCTCATACGAAGTTCATTTGTTGTGAGGAACAATTCCCAAACCATTCGGCTCGGGCGCCACGAGCGATCATATCGTCATTTCTTGCCTTGGATGCGGTGAAGTGTGGATGCTCAGGCATTGTTGAGTCAAATCTGAACCGACCTTTGGGAAGATGATAAATCTTTCTAAAAATGCAACAAGCGGTGTTAGCATAAGAACATAATTTTGCAATTATGTAGCGGATATATTGCACACAACACGTCCAAACGTTTCCTAATATGCGGGGGGCCTCTTTTGCCGAGAGGTAGGCCTAAGCGTCATATATGCGATAATGATGGATTGGTCAGAACCGGAGAAATGCTTTTATTGGGACTAAAAATAATTAAATTGCAACAATGAAATGTTAAAACTAAAGATCTGTTCCTAATGTTATGTTGTGCTGTTGGCGAATGTGGCGGTGGTGTTGCTAGGACCTGCTCCTGCATCTTTCAAATATTGCATGATGTTTTGAAGTTGGTCCCACCTCTCAGGGGGAACGGTGTTGTTCCTAATCTGCACTTTTACCCGATTGGTCATGTCGATATCCTCGAAACCTTGCTTGCCTTTGGGGCTTGAGTGCTACAATCTTCCTTGAACCGTGCGATGTTCAGCGTACCTCCCGCTTGTTCGTATTTGACATCTATTTTCTCAGCGTTGTTCCATTCTTCAAGGATTTGCTTCTTTCTGGGAAAGTGCAATTTGCCCCAAACGCGACCTCTGAATCGCCGTATGCGATTGGGCGGGATTACATTCTTGACCAAATGGCGGAGTACACGCAACGGAGCATATGGCTGAAGTCCCCTTAATCCGATGAGCTCGATGTAGTAACGATCCTTGCTCCTTACATAGGCTTTGTTGATACGGGATAGCAGTGGGTACCTCCATTGCACTTGGTTGCTAGTGCGGGATGCCAGAAATTCATACGATCCAAATGCCGAGCGAAACAAACCGCTTCATCACATCGTAAAACTTACAATCTATAATCATTGCTAAAACAAATGTCATCATATTCGATCGATAAAAGTGTTCCATGGCCACGCATCGTAGATGAGATTGCATCCTCGAAGAAATTGGTTTCCCTTCGCTTGCATTTTCTAGAGCTCGAAATATCTCGGCTAGAATCATGGGAACCAAAGTAAGTTGCGTGCCATTTATGCCTTCAAAAACCATCCGGGTCACAGAACATATGCAAGTACTGATCCGTCCATGTTCAAGGGGAAACACTAGAGTGCCTAATAGAGCAACGGTGAATGCGGTATGTCGTCTAGTTTTCCATTGTCCCAAAGCTGCAAGAAAACTCCTTTCGGAATGGTGATAGCTATCTTGGCGACCATATCTCTCGTCTGAGATAATCTAGAAACGATTGTTCTCGAAGCAACGGAGTTCCTTTGTGTTTTTAGGCCCATGTATAATGCAAGAATCTCTTTCCAGTTGATTATAAGGGATGATTTGCCCTCTGTCTTGGTAAGCTAGGCTCGTGAAGTAGTTGATCTCCTCCAACGTGGGGGTGAGTTCGAAGTCTCGAAACCTGAACACTGCCTTATCCGGATCCTAGAACTGAATTAAGGCCCTAACTATATGTTGATCCGGAGCGATGTCAAACAAAGCGGTGAGACAACCTAATTTGCTTCGATAATCATTTCTTCTTGCAGTCGAAATTCTCCACCAAACCTTTAGCTTTGTGAACACCGCTACCATTCGACCTCGGGATTATTGGAATACTGCTCATCCTATACATAAATAGAAGTAAAATGCAAAAATTTCCCAATGTTAGCATGTCACGTTGGGCTCGGATTCGTCCATTAATTATCACGTAGCACATAATATGTTGTTGGTCGTTGGGTCGTGAGAAACCGCCCGACAATTGGGCGAACCTCTAATTGTGGTGTCGATACCAGGGCCGACCCACCTAAGGTAAATGCATGCATGACTTAGTATGAAGGGTGGTATAGCTCTATCCTAAGTTGCTAAGATTTGGCTTTTCTAGGCCAAGAGTTCCCAGCGGACAACTCGAGTGAGAAGGCTACGCGGCCACCGGTTAGGCAGGGCACTCCACGTATATTACCAACTCTCTAAATTTGGATTTTGAAGAAAGAATTTTCTTTGATGCACCAGCGCACCTCGCATGTAGTGTGTGATTGTGTGAATTTTCAGTGGAAGAGATATGGCGGAATGCGGTTTAAGGAAAGCAGTAAAGCAGGTAGCAATCAAAAAATAAATAAAACAAAATACAACACACAAAAATTAAATGCCAAAGTAATTGCCAAATAATTATCCTAGATCTGTTGTGGTTAAGAACCTAAAATCCCCAGCGGAGTCGCCATTTCTGTCGCGCCCTTTTCCGGCTGCGGCATTCTAAAAGCGAACCCTGCTTTAAATAAAATGTTAGAAAAATAAATAAAATGTTGAAAATAACTAGAATACTTAAAAATACTAAAAGGTTGCTAAAAGATTAATTTTTTAGCTAAAGGGTGCTAAAAGTGCAAAAATGCTAAAAGGTTGCTAGAAAAATATTAAAAGGGGCTTAAAGAGGGTGCTAGAATATAATAAGTGCTAAAAAGGAATGCTAAAGGGTTCGCGGAGTCGCCACCTAATTAATTGGGTGAATTAGGACACCTAAATGTCAACTAGGTTAAAGTCAACACTAACTCCATTTTTGTAGTGCATTAAACTTAATAGGATTAGGTAAGGGTTCTTTATTATCACGAAGGAAGGTGTCGAGCACCTAAAGGATCCACTAACTCATGGTTGTCAGTTCAAACCTAGGGTTAATTATTGTTGCTAAGAATGCATGTTTTGAAAGCATGTGAGCAAAGATATTTGTAAATATGAGATGTATTTTTGATCAAAAGAAAATGTAAGATTTTGTTTTAATATATAAAGTTAGTTTTGATGGAAAAACATGCATTCATAAGGTATTTATATGAATTTATTCGATTGTATAGCATAACATAGAAGTAGTAATGCAAAATCGATTATGGCGAAATATGCATTATAAAATAATCATAGCATGCAAAGTGCCTATTTAGCAAGCAAAAGTAGTTTTCCTATATGAATGATAATGAATTTTGAAAATGGGTTAGGAATTTGATCATAAATAATATCTAGCTACATGATTGATTATGCAAGTGAAGATTATTGAGTGGTTTATTATAAATGTTAAACAATGTATGGCGTGCCTAAAGTAACTAACTTAAGGAAGCAAAATTAAATTAATTTCTATTTATTGATTGAGGTTTAACTATTATAAATGCTAATTAATTGGTATAGTGTTAGACAATTAATTTACAACAAATAAATGAAGCAAAGTAAAGAATAAGTAAGGAGGACTCGAAGGAGCGGCGTCTTTTTGCCAGTTTGAATTTTGGGTAGAGATGAAGATGCACAGATGCAATTCCTTGTCTATTATACTCATGATGAGTCTCGCAACGAGACTCCTCGTTTAACTCAGGCGTGCCATGTAAAAGAAAGGAAATAAAGATTAGTACAAGCCCAAATTTATTTAAGTGCAAGTAGATAGAATACTCATATAGTCTTTAAATATATGGGATATGGTCATATTAGCAAACTGATTTGTGGGAGATACGTATACCTTTGTTGGGCCCAGGAAACAGCAAACAGTAAAGGCAAACAAGGGGGGACAATTATGCTGGCCCAAATTGCAGTAATTTTATCAAGAGAGGCAAAGTCTGGAGAAACAAATGAGCAGTCGACAAGCGAGTGGTATGCAAGGCGGTGGGCGAGAAATAGGATTACAGTGCAGGTATGCAAGGCGATGGCGATGGAATATGACAAGACATGCTTAAATATACCAAGTATACCTAAATTGGGCATGTATATCGGTGTATTTAGAACAAAACAAGTGCGAATCATGTTTAAGTTCATAACAAGCCAACAATATCGAGACACCTACAGCGATACATGGTCTCGGATTCCAGATTCTATTCATCACCTTGATGTGTCTAATTTAAGAGGAAAGAAGGCAAATGATGCAAACACTTAACGAAGATCATGTTATACATCCCCTAATCTATCCAAATTAGTGTTATCCCCTAGAGTTTTGATAAAATGGGTCGCTTTCTAATGACACAAGAGTATTTACATACAGAGGGTTCATGCAATATAGAGACTAAAACAGAGATAACAGATATGCTGCGGGTCTAATTTTCAATAGATGAGGCTATTATACAAAAAGCATTTAAACAACTAATCATTTTTATCTTTGTTCTCTCATGAAGAAAATAACAAACTAGTCTTATGTTCATCTAGACTGAACATCTAAACTTAGCATGTGACATTTTAAGTTTTACGCTAATAAGATATGCATTTTCCCAATTAATCACATAAACAACCATAAGAAACTAGCGATTTAAAAGATGTTACATGATATCGATAAGACAAAATCGTCGAAGCAGACAAAGTGTACATGTAATCATTTAAAGGAAATCAGAGCTGGATATGAACGATCTTTCTGATCAATGTTAGAAATAATACACACCTATCACATAGTGTTGGACATGAACCCATCATAGCATATCCCAATATTAATGGCCAAAGAAGATAAGAACAAGCCATTTAGACATTAATACACATTAATGGAAGCGTTGCATTATCAATATCGTATTCTCCAAAGAAATAAATACCACAATATTGAATCTGTTTGGGGATTTAAGCGAGCATATCTGACTTTATGATGAATCATTACTAATGTCTACTTTAATGAAACATGCTTAATACCCTATATAACGATCTTGAGCAATCATAATACGACCGTACACATTTAATAACTAATCCAATTGGTTCAAACGATAAGTACTGGAAATATAAACATGGAATACAGATTATATCAGGCATATTAAACTAAAAATTAAAAGGGAAAGGAATCACCTTCTCGAGCGTGACGGCGTATCAAGTCGTCGGTCCAATCGACGGGTTTTTGGGTTTGCGACGCGAATGAAAGGGCGAGGTTCGTTTGCTGATTTGTCGCTGGAATTGAGATAAGGAGATTTGAACTACTTACTCGTGCTATGCTAGTGATGCTCTGTATCTGCCCTTGCCTATCGTCTGCCCATCTGAGTTTTCCCTCTCAGCTCTGTCTCTTTTCTTTCAGACTTTTGCCAGTTTTTGATAACAGATTTTCCTATGTTTTTCTCGATCCCTTGTCTCTGCCCTTGCATGTGCTTATATAGCCATGCTTTGGATTCCCTATTAGGTAAGTAATGAAGGCTGATTCTTGGCTGAGATTTCGTACTGATTCACGCTTGATTTGGCGATTCTACCGCGATTTGTGGGCTATTTTGGTTGATTTCGGGAGCTAATCCTACATCATTTATTTCTGGTACTGGTTTGAGTGTTTAATTGGTAGGAAATCGTGGTATACATGGAAGGGAATCTGGGCGAAATTAATTGGAGGCTGAGGTTTTTTTAAATTTTAGGGTTCTTGGTGGTGTGTTGAGGGAGTAATAGGGTGAAAAGAGGCTTTGAGCGTTTAAGAGGCGGGCGTGGGCGGTCGGCGGGGTAGTGGGCGCGGGTTTGAAATTTGGGTAATTTAAAGGGTGGGCTGATGATTAATTAGTGGGTTATTAATGTTAGGTTAGTTTTAATTAGGTATTAATTAGTGTTAGTTTTAGGTGCTAAATTAGTCTAATTGTCATAATAAATGCGGGCGTGTTATTTAATTAGTGCTTAATATGTTAAAATGCGGCGCTATTGTTTAAAATCTTATTATTATGCATTATTGCGAAGTTAGATTAGATTATTTAAATGCTAAATGCAAGTATGATTTTTTTAAGAATTGTTTAAAGCTTTATAAATGCGACGCTATTTAAATGCATGTATCAAATTAAAATTGATTTTAAATTACAAATGATTATGAAATTCTCTTGCGTATTAATAAATGCGGCTATGCTACTTGACGCGACGTCACTGCTAAATTATTTATTTTATGTATTTATTATTAATTTAAAGCTTAAAGTTAATGCGGGCGCGGGACTCTAAGTGTTTAAAACTCTACGTAAGACGCGATGCCATTATTAAATTATTTATTTTATGCATGTATTTATGTTTTATCGCTGTATTTTATTATAAGAATTACTAAAAATTATTTTACCAAATTAACCTAATTTTATAGTTAATGACTGGACGGGAGGGTCAAAATTGGGTGTCAACAGCCTCCATCAATCAGCACTGTCGAAACAATCTTGTCTGCGACTTGGATGGTGATATTCAATGCAAGGTTGTGTCGGCGCCTCGTGGTAACTATCATCGCGTGAAAGGTGATTCTGCGGGCCTCTAGTACCTGTCCGACCAAAGCTGCCAAGTTCCCGTCTGTTGTACCCTCCGGAACGTATGCATCCTTCAACCCGACATATAGTTCACTCATTTCAGAAAGTACACAATAAAGAGAAAATAATAGGTTGCGGTTGAAAATCTCGATTGATGCGACAAAATATTTGACACTTCAAGGATTGACATTCAGGGGGCAAAATGAAAAACATGACTCTTTGAATCAGAGAAATTTTCTTGAATTGGTTGAACTTTTAGCTTCTTATGACAAGAAGGCCGAGATAGCATTTAAACAAACTTCTGGTACTGGGAATGTCTCTTATACATCAGGAAAGATCCAAAAAGAGATAATAGAAATATTTGCGAAAAAAGTCAGATAAAAAGTACGAGATGAAATTGGTGACTCTTTCTTTTCTATTTTAGTGGATGAATCTGAATATGTTTCACACAAAGAGCAGATGGTAATTGTGATGATATTCGTTGATAAAGAAGGAACATTAAGGGAGCAATTTTTTGATCTAATACATGTGAAGAACACTTCATCACTTACATTGATGAACGAAATTCTTTTGGTCCTTTCCCGAAACAATCTTGACATTAGAAAAATACATGGACAAGGATATGATGGTGCGAACAATATGTGGGGTCATCTCAACGGATTACAATCTTTGATTGCAAAAGAATGTCCATATGCATATCATGTTCATTGTTTAGCTCACCGCCTTCAGTTGACATTATATGCGGCTTCCACATAGGTAATCTATGTTGAGAATTTTTCTGAGAAATTGAGATTCATTATTAATTCTGCTACCGGTTCAACCAAACACAATGATGAACTACAAGTTGCTCAAGCTGAACAAATTGCTCAAATAATTGAAAATGATGAAATTGAAACCGGGAGGGGACTTAAAACAGATTGAAACCCTACAAAGGGCTGGAGATACTCGTTGGGACTCCTACTTGAGATCAGTGTCAAGTTTGATTAAGATGTACAACGCTACACGTTTGATTCTTGATAATATTATTGATGATGGCAAAACAATCACTCAACGGGGTCAAGCATATTCTGGCATTGAGGCAATGAATTCATTCGAGTTTGTTTTCATCCTGCATTTCATCCAAGAATTGATGGAGATTACTGATTCTCTTTCTCAAGCTATCCAAAAGAAGTCACTAGGCATTTCTCATGCTATGTATCTTGTTCGGATAACAAAGACCCTTGTTCAGAAACTCAGAGATAATGGATTTGATGATTTGCTCCTAAAGGTAAAAACTTTATGTGCCCACCATTCCATAGAAGTTCCCAACCTAAGTGAAAAATATAAGGGCGGGAGAGGGCGTAGCCATGTCAATTTACATGATTTTACAATTGAAAATCATTATAAAATTGATATATTTTATGCTACTATAGATTTGGAGACGCGGGAGTTAAATAGTCGTTTTAGTGAGCAAACAATGAAGTTGCTTTCTCTTAGTTGTGCTCTTAATCCAAGAGAGAAATATGTTTCATTTGATGTTGATCGAATTTCTGAGCTAGCAAAAAAATATTATCCAGGAAATTTTTTACAGAGCTAGAATTGGGACAATTATTGACAATAGAGTTAAGACACTTTGAAGTTGAAGTATCTGATGATAAGGAGTTGAATTCTCTTTCAAGTATTATTGTTGTGTAAGTGGATGATAGATACAGGAAGATCAAAAATCTATCCGTTGAAATTCAGATTGGTTTCTCTTGTGTTTACGCTCCCGGTTTCCACTGCAACAAATGACCGTGCATTTTCAGCTACAAAAATTGTGAAGAGTCGACTCCGCAACAAAATATCAGATGATTATCTTACAAATACTTTGCTATTGTATATTGAAAGAGAATTTGTCGATGACTTTGACATAGATGCTATTATCAATGACTTTCGTGATTCGAAATAAGGTAAATTGCTATTGTAATATAGTTATTTGAGCGCTAAATATATTTTTTATTTTATTTTAGTCGGTCCACTCTATGATTATTTCGTTAGTCCGCCCTTGGGTGAAAGTATAAATGGCGGTACCCGGCGGGTGGGATCCGGAAACCCGTCGCGGCCCTCCGATTTGGGTCGTGACATGTTTTTTGTTCTTTTTTAAAATCTAATAGATATACCCAATTAAGAAGAACATACCCGACTCAAATTCATATGCAGATATTAGTTACCTTTCTGGAAAGTTCATGGATGTTGCGAATATCTCAGGTCGGCACTGCAATCGCGAGAAGTGAAGACATAGTGCGAGCACACATTCACGACTGAGCTAGAAATCCCAAAAGCCCTTGTTTGCGAGAAGGAGGGAGGTTCGCGAGTTCATTCACACAACAATTGATCGTAACAGGCACCAGACCGCCATCACAAGAAATGTCCGATGAATTCCAGTTTTTATGTTTATGACAATCTCATTTTTTAATTCAACTAAGTATTTCTGGATTAGCTATATTTTCAATAATTCACTACAAAAAACGGTAATTTGCGGAAGTTGATAGTGCAATTCGCAAATGTACTATTTGTTGTGAGCAAATTCAACTTGCGCAACTTACCAAGAAGCCCTACTAGTTTAGTTTCAGATTACACAAACCATGGCAAGATAGGATTAGGATTCTAGTTAATTTTCTAGCTAGTCTCTAAGTTAATTATGTATAATACTAGTTCGAGTCAAATTCTAATTAATTAGACTTCCCTATTCTATACAAATAACACTAAATAAGATCATTATATATACCTACACTACACTAACAAAAAAAGATTGAGAATGGCGAAAGGGAATTTAGAAGAAAACAAGGCAGATAAATTTATTAGTGCCACTATGGCGTTTTATATGGAAAAGTGCGGATGCAAGGAGTGTCAGTGTATGTGCTATTATACAATTTTAAAGAATTCTCCAAACTTTTTATCTTTTCTTCAAATTGATAATTCCTTCTTATCTCCCTGGATTCGGATCGGAAATCCTACTGATATTTCTGAGAGGATTGGAATTGGAAGTGATAATCCCAAGCAGTACGTGAGTTTTGAAGCTGGTGGTTCCTTGTTTGAAAATTTCGATGGCTTCAAATATGTTATAGAGAAATAGTTCTATCCTTGTAATCAATAAACGCGGATTATATTTGCAAGTCGGAAAGTTCTATCCTTGTAATCACATGATTTAATGTATTAAATTTAAAAAGCAATGAATTTACTCTTAACTAGAGATCTTGGGTTCGAAAAGAGAAATATTTGATTAGGAACCTTCCCTTTGGCCCTAAGCAGTGAAGTAACAAGTTTCGGACTACTTATGGTTAAGAAAAATCTCATGATCGATCAATAACAATATATATCACGTCAATTAAAAACCTATCTTTTGGCAAATAATAGGGCAATATTGTCGTCTGATTTAACAAGTACCAGTCAAGGAAAAAACAATGTCATATATATGAATATAAATTATCTTATTCATCGTAGGTGAATGAATCAATAGAATTTAGGAAATAATATATACACTAATACAAGAAAGACACTGAAGTATGCAAAAAGAATTATGTAACGACATGTTCAGTTGTTATGTGTTTTTTTGACTATTTTACCCCCGTTGACTTGATTTCCGAAGTTCTTTTCTTTCGTGTCTTTGTTTCTATTTTTTTTATCTTTACTCGAGTGCGAGCAAATGTTAAGTTTGGGGGTGTTTGATCGGTGTATTTTATATACACATTTTGAGTCATTTTTAGTTAGTCTTTTGCCTTTTTTGTACAAATATGTGTCGTGTTAGGATATATTTTCTTTCTTTTGAGTCACAATGGTTTAAAGTGACACATTGGTGAGAAGGAGCGAAAAGAGAACAGAAACAGAGGTTCCAGAGCTCAAAAAGCTAAAAAGTTGACAACCCGGGCGAGAAAGCAGGCCATGCGGCTAACCAACCAGCGGCAATGAGCCACGACGCCAAGCGGCAGCGAAGTTTTAGCGCGCATGGCATGTGAAGCGCCGACGCGGGAAAATTGACAAATCCGAATAGGATTGGGCCAAGGCCAAGAAGGAAAATGTTTTGCACGTTTTTGAGGATATAAAAGGACCTTTTAGGTCAGATTTGAGGGAGTTCCACACCTTACCATTCATCACAACTTGAGATCAAGATTGGAGACTTATTTTTGAGTAATTTCTTGTTCTTTACTTTATTTCTTTTTAGTATATGTTGGATATTATTTTAGTTCTTGACATGTCTATGGCTAGGAACTAACTTAATTTAGGGTTTTTCATGTCAAATCGCTTGAACCTCGTTCTTATGGATTAATGCATGTTTTGGTTTCTTCTTATTATTGTTGAGATTTATTCAATAATTGTTTTGATTGCTTGGTAATTAATTGATCACTAATTATCATAACTTATATGATTTCTAATCGAAATCCGAAAGGGGGGATTGTGAATATGTTATAGTTGAATAAACATAGGTTTAAATCGTGGACGAAAGTACCCCGATACTTGTGTAGCTTAATAGATACAAGGAGGATTAAAAATAATAACCTATTAAGCTACACAAGTATCGGGGTACTTTCGTCCACGATTTAAACCTATGTTTATTCAACTATAGCATCTTTCAGATTTCGATTAGAACTCATATAAGTGATGATAACTATTGATCAATTAATTATCAAGCAATCAAAGCAACTCTTGAATAAATCTTAAACAAGTGAAGAAGAAATCAACTAATGTATTACTTCATGAATAAGAGTTTCAAGGGAATCACAAGGAAATCCCTAAATAAGTAATTAGCTCCTAGCCATAGTCACGCTAAGAACTAATACAATCTACATACATGAACTGAAATAAAGAAGCAAAAAGAAAGAAAAGAAAATACTCAAGAACAAGTCTCCAAGCCTTCTAGCATCCAAGGATTGTGTTGTGGAATATTTACAAGATGGAATGAAATGGTGGATGGAGAATGGAATGGGAATTGGATGAATTCTTATAATGATGTAGAGACTATTTATAGCCCAAGAATCCTTTAGGTAAAGGGTTAGGGATTATGTAGGTAGGAAAGGTTATGGAATCCTTTTAGGTAAAGGGTTTAGGAAAAGTTATGGAATCCTTTAGGTAAAGGGTTAAGGAATATGTAGGTAGGAAAAATTATCCCTTTTGGACTCTAAAAACGTGTCAAATTTGGCCCAAAACTCAGAAATCCCACGTCGGCACCGTGGCCCTGCAACTGGCGCCATGACGCCGAAAAACCTGCAGTCAAATCATCTTTCTGAACATTGTGTAGCCGAGGCATTTTTACAGCGCATTTCGTTTCGTCGTCCTTTTTTCGTCCGATCTTCGTCTGATTTCTTTTATACTTCCCGGGACTTCTTAGACTTCATTTATTGGCCCCTTTTAGTGTGCAATTCCATCTCAATTAAGCTCATTTCCTCTTCTTTTAGCCATTTCTGACCGCTGTGACACAAAAGGAAGAAAGACGACCCTAAAACTATACTAAACATCAACAAAATGAGTAAAATACTAACTAAAAATAACTCAAAAGGTGTATATAAAATACACCAATTAAACACCCCCAAACTTAAACTTTGCTCGCCTTCGAGCAAATATAAAAAATATAAACAAAGATACGAAAGAAAGGAAAATAAAATGACTCAAAGACACTGATCATTTTGCTGCACAATTGTCACTTAGAAAAGCATGAAGGTTAGTAGGATAATATGTAGGAACATATAGCATGTATTTTTAGCATTCTAAATACTCAAGTCAGATATTTCGCAAATTCAAATTAATTATGCTCAATGGAAGTAAGAATACCTAACTATGCATGTCAATTTCAAAATCCTATGACATGTTTACTTGCTATTCTCCACTAATTATGGATACACATATTAGAGATCTTCAGGGCTTTTCAGGGTTATAATATAGGCTTAGGCATGGATAGGTAAAAATAGGCTTTTAGGCTCAACTTACGTACCATAAGCTCTTTTTCTTTCAACTCTTCCCTTTTCTTTTGATTTTCTTTTTCACTTCATACCTATCTTTCCCCTCTTTTGTTTTGAGAGAATGAATTGTATTATGAATAGCCGGCACCTCCAAACTTAGGCTTTTGCCTATTTATTATTTCTTTTTCATTGGAGTGCATCAAAAATTATTCTCTATTTTTTTTTCTCTTTTTCAACACTTTGTATTCCAATATCTCAAAAAAAATCACTTATGGCACAAATATGAAATTATAGGGTGTCAAAGAAATGTCTTATTTTTAGGCTCAAAGGGGCTGACTAGGGATATAATTTGAATGTCAGGGATAGGCAAAAAAAATGGTAAGAAAGGGCTAACAAAGAAATGCCTGAATCATCTCCCTAACATGCATATCCTAACTATTTCGCCTCAAATAGCAACCAAGCAGACACTTAGATTTTCATCATTAACAATGCACAAATCAAGAAAGATACCCCAAATAGTTTGATTTCATGAATTTTTGGCATATCTAACCTAAGTGTTCAGATGGTTGTTTCTAATTCCATTACATTATTCAACTTTTACTTCACTAGGCGTTTTAAGTAACTACAGCATGCATGATCTTAAAAAAAAAATTATGACTAAAAAAAATACTCAAAAATATCAAAACAAATCAAAAAGACTCAAAAACAATAAAACATCCCCCCAAACTTAAATCACACATTGTCCCCAATGTGTGCAAGACTAAAAAAAAATAGGGACAACTTACTGACACAACACGGTGCATAGCGAGTGCGAGAGGAAAAAATTCGAATTTGCGGAATATGGCTCTCTGAGTTCCGCCACGACTACGAGATTAGCGCCGTGGCACCAATCTTGCGGCTCTACGAAGTTCGCGCCACGGCCTTTGAAGGCAACGTTCCTTTTTTGACATTTTTGCTCATTTTCCCTCGGTTAGCTTTGATCCACTGTCATCCAACAACACAAAACAAGAACCCAAGACCGTGAGGCTATTCAAGACAAAATAAAACAAACTAAAGACAAAAATCAAACTAACATAATTAAAAACATTGGGTTGTCTCCCAATAATTTGTCTTTAACGTCTTTTAGCGGGACGCGATTAACCTTTACGAGTGCCCATTGGATCCTACTCGCGAATCTTGCAATCCATGAGTTATTGTTGTAGGTCTCACTTTTCCTACAACAATCTTTTCAACTAAGGGCTTGAGATATAAGATTATCCCAGTACACAAGACATGCTTGTCTTTTAGGCTCTCTAATGTAGGATCGGTGAGATTCCCAACACGTCTCAACTACAGGGGTGCCCTTGATGGTATGGACTTCTTATTTGGGGATCAGCGGTGACCATGGTGGTATTTCTTTGCAATAGGTACATAAAAAAATTTCCAAAGAATCCAAAAGGTGAATAATTGGATCTCGATGTCTTTTCCTTCAACACCAACTATCTCGCTTGATTCCTCAGCGGTGAGTGTGGTTGAGTTCGCCAATTCGCATCACTTTCCACAACGGTTTCGCTAGACAGACTTTCTTGAAGTGTATTGCTCATCCTATCCATTAGTTGCCCTATTTGTGTCTCCAAATTTCTGAGGGACACTCTTGTCTCATCCATAAACTGAGCTTGGCACTTGGTGAACCTGAGTATGTCTGTCTGCAACTCATCTAGATCTTCCTCTGGAACATGTGGGTTAAGCTGTTGTTGATGACTCCACTGTCCCTGATAGAAGTAGTAGTCCATGTGTCCTGATTTGTTTTTTTTCCCGAATTTAACCTGCAAAATAAGAAAACAACAAAGGTGATAAAAGATGCTCATGACAAGTTAGACTTGTTCTTGGAGAAACCAAATTAGAAATTAGAAATAAGAATAGATAAATCGATATTGAAAGTACGCCAATCCCCGACAACGGCGCCAAAAACTTGATGCGCGATTTATACACACGCTAAACGCAAGTGCACATATCGTTACAAGTAATATAGTCTAGGTAAGACCGAATATCGTCCTCAGGGACTGGTTTTCAAGTACCGATTATCTATGCTTTAGTTTCTATTTGGTTAACGTTAATTGAGTTGGAATTCTAAACTAATAATGCAGGAAATAAACTAATTATGAAAATACTTTGATTTAAATCAGTTATGATGGAGAATTAGGGCTTCCAAGATCATCAACTATCCACTCTATTCAATTCTTAATACAATTAGACTGACTTCTTCTTCTACATTAAGATAGCAGGTTAACTAAGCCGTTTTATACTTTTGTTAAGGTAATATAAACACTCAACCCCAAGGGAGAACCATACACCTTTCGGTGACAAGATTGACTACAAAGGGGGATTAAGAGCAATAACATATTAAGCTACACAAGTATCGGGGTACTTTCGTTCACGATTTAAACCTATGTTTATTCAACTATAGCATCTTTCGGATTTCGATTAGAACTCATATAAGTGATGATAACTAGTGATCAATTAATTATCAAACAATCAAAGCAACTATTGAATAAATCTTAAACAAGTGAAGAAGAAATCAACTAATGTATTACTTCATGAATAACAGTTTCAAGAGAATCACAAGGAAATCCCTAAATAAGTAATTAGCTCCTAGTCATAGTCACGCTAAGAACTAATACAATCTCCATACATGAACTGAAATAAACAAAGCAAAAAGAAAGAAAAGAAAATACTCAAGTCTCCAAGCCTTCTAGCATCCAAGGATTGTGTTGTGGAATATTTACAAGATGGAATGGAATGGTGGATGGGGAATGGAATGAGAATTAGATGAATTCTTCTAATGATGTAGAGACTATTTATAGCCCAAGAATCCTTTAGGTAAAGGGTTAGGGATTATGTAGGTAGGAAAGGTTATGAAATCCTTTTAGGTAAAGGGTTTAGGAAAAGTTATGGAATCCTTTAGGTAAAGGGTTAAAGAATATGTAGGTAGGAAAGGTTATCCCTTTTGGACTCTGAAAACGTGTCAAATTCGGCCCAAAACTCAAAAAACCAGCGTCGTGCGGTAGTACAAGCTGGCGCCACGGCGCGAAAAACCTGCGATCAAATCATCTTTACGAACATTCGTAGCTTGGCTTTGAGCGTTTTACGGCGGATTTTCGTTTCGTCGTCCTTTTTTCGTCCGGTCTTCGTCTGATTTCTTTTATACTTCCCGGGACTTCTTAGACTTCATTTATTGGCCCCTTTTAGTGTGCAATTCCATCTCAACTAAGCTCATTTCCTCTTCTTTTCGCCATTTCTCCATTTCGACATTTGTGACACAAAGGAAGAAAGACGACCTAATACTATACTAAACATCAACAAAATGAGTAAAATACAAACTAAAAATGACTCAAAAGGTGTATATAAAATACACCGATCAAGTTGGCACAAAAGTTCTTAGCAAAGTTCTTTCCACCATCAAAGTGCTAAGGTGAGGAGAAATGAACAATTTTTACCAGGCTGATGGAGAGTCACTCTATGAAGATTGGGAGAGATTTAAAGATCTGCAGAGAAAGTGTCCACATCATATCATTGAGTTGTGGAATTTGGTCCATATTTTCTACAATGGGCTAAGTGGGACCACAAAAACTATCATTAGCCATTGCGGGTGGAACGCCGTGAAAAAGGCGACACGTAGGCCCGTGATTTGCTAGAAGACATGGCCACCAATAACCATGTGACAGATGATAGATGGGTAAGTGGAAGGAGAGCGATAGGAGTTCATGAAATCGATGTCATCACTACGTTAAATGCACAGGTTGCTCTCTTGATCAAGCAACTGCAGCAAAACACAATGTCAGTGAATGCAGTTCAGATGCCACTGAGTTGTGAGATGTGTGGGGGTCCTCATACCTTTGATAGGTGCCATCAGCAGACCCCAACAACATCCCTATTGAGCAAGCAGAATGTCGAGCGGTGGGAATTGCAAAGGCCCGAACAACCCTATTCAAATACCTACAATCGGTGGAGAATCACTAACATTTCATGGAGGGTGATCGAAGGGCAACAAAACGAGTTTGAGGCCAATACGAGAATCAACAATCATTTAACGAGCCTCGCCTTCCCAGCGATTGATACACCGCTCGCGAAAAGCGGGCCAATTGCGGCGGCATTGTTGACTTACGAATTCACAAACCCGGTTCATAGCGAGAGACAAGATCCTCTATCGGGGAACTTGGAGGCAGCAGTGGGACGGTAGCAAAGATGACAAATAACGTGCCACATGACACTCTTCCTAATGTCTGAGATGAACCCAGAGCGATGTCGGTGGTGCGGTGAGAAGTGGGAAGCATCTAGAACAACCTACACCTCAGCCCGTGGTAGAAGAGAGAGTTGAGCAGAGAGTAGATGCATAGAAGGAGGGGGTTACTGAGGACCGCCCTATTTTAGAGAAGACTCCAACAGTTCCAGTGAGGGAATACACAGAGAGGATTTCTTACCCTCAGAGGTTGCAAAGGTAAGCAGTTGACAAGCAATTCTCCAAGTTCTTGGAGGTATTTAGAAAGCTGCTCATTAACATCCATTTTATTGAGGCGTTGGAGCAAATGCCTACTTATTTCAAATTTATGAAAGAAATTCTTGGGAAGAAGAAGAAGCTAGCTGAGTATGAGACAGTGACATTGACAGAGGAATGCAGTGCCATCTTGCAGAAGAAACTGTCCCCAAGCTTAAGGATCCAGGGAGCTTCACATTGCCTTGCACAATTGGTAGGGTGACATGTAACAGAGCCCTGTGTGATTTGGGGGCCAGCATAAATCTCATGCCCTTGTCCGTTTTCAAGAGGTTGGGTTTGGGTAAAGTCAAACCAACCACTGTGAGCTTGCAGTTGGCGGATAGGACAGTGGTGCATCCCAGGGGAATAATTGAAGACGTATTGGTTAAGGTGGGAAAATTATTATTTCCTACAGACTTACTCATCCTTGATATGGAGGAAGATGATGAAATCCCTATCATCTTGGGAAGACCATTCTTGGCAACTGGAAGAGCCTTGATTGATGTGGAAAAGGGCGAGCTGACACTCAGAATTTAGGATGAAGAGATGGTGTTCAAGGTGTTTAAACACATCGTTGAACCCTCTGTCACAAGCAAGTGTTTTGTAGTCAGCACCTTTAGCACATCAGTTGAGCCAGCACAGGCCAAATCAAAGGAAATCAGTCCGCCAGTACAGGTGAGCAAAGCTAAACCTTCTCTTGAGAAAAAGGAGAAAAAGAAAAATAGAAGGCGAAAGAGAAAAATGATTATGAAATGGGTAGGCTGTGAGGTTAAGTTACCCCATGCCTTTTGATAAGGAATCTGTGTCCGACTAAAAGACGTTAAAGACAACGCTACTTGGGAGGCAACCCAAGTTTTTTTTTTTTAAATTTATGCAATTTAATTTTAGTTAGAACAGTCTCACGGAAGGTATTGTTTACATGTTGTGATGACAGGTACAGGGCTAAAAGTGGAGGATGAAAAATATGAGAGAGGAAGGAAATCGGCTCGGCGCCACGGCGCCAATCTCAGAGCGCCACGACGAAAAATCTGAAAAATAAAGAGCCCTAGAAACGATTTCCCTCTTCCATTATGACGGGATTTCTGACGTTATCTGCCATGCATTATCCGCCGCCACCACCACCATTTTAAACCAAGTTTGTAAGTTGTCACGTTTTTCATTTACTCTTGAGTCTTGCACACATTAGGGACAATGTGTGAGTTAAGTTTGAGGGGAGTTCTCAATTATTTTTTATGTGTTTTTGAGTCTTTTTGTGTTATTTTCTATGTTTATATGAGTCTAATTTTTTTTATGATTATGCATGTTGTAGTTACTTGATATGCCTAGTGAAGTAAAGATGAATAATGTAATGGAATTAGAAGCAACCATCTGAACACTTAGATTAGATATGCCAAAAATTCATGAAGTCAAAACTATTTGGAGTATCTTGCTTGATTTATGCATTGTTAGTGATTAAACCTATGTGTCTGCTTGCTTGCTATTTGAGGCGAAATAGTTAGGATATGCATGTTAGGGAGATGACCCGGACATTTCTTTATTAGCCCTTTCTTACCATTTTTTTACCTATCCCTGACATAAAAATTGCATCCCTAGTCAGCCCATTTGAGCCTAAAAATAAGATCTTTTCTTTGACACCCGATAATTCTATATTTGTGCCATAAGTGGAAAAATTGAGTTGTTTGGAATATAAAGTGTTGAAAAAGAGACAAAAGAGAGTGAACAATTTTGATGCACCCCAGAAAAAAAAAGAGGCAAAAGCCTAAGTTTGGGGGTGCCTACTATTCATCAGACACCTTATTCTCTCAAAACAAAAGAAGTGAAAGATAGGTATTAGGTTAAAAAGAAAATCAAAAGAAAAAGGAATAATCGAAAGCAAACGAGCTTATGGTACGTAAGATTGAGCCTAAAAGCCTATTTTTACCTACCCATGCCTAAGCATACATTACAATCCTGAAAAGCCCTGAAGATCTCTAATGTGTGTATCCATGATTAGTGGAGAATAACAAGTAAACAAGCCATAGGATTTGGAAATTAACATGCATAGTTAGGTATTCTTACTTCCATTGAGCATGATTAAATTGAATTTGCGAAATATCTGACTTGATGTGTTTAGAATACTAAAACTCCATGCTATATGTTCCTGCATATTATTCTACTAACCTTCATGCTTTTCTAAGTAACAATGATGCAACAAATTGATCAATGTCTTTGATTCATTTTATTTTATTTTCTTTCGTGTCTTTGTTTCTATTTTTTTTATCTTTACTCAAGGGCGAACAAATATTAAGTTTGGGGGTGTTTGATCGGTGTATTTTATATACACCTTTTGAGTCATTTTTAGTTAGTCTTTTGCCTATTTTTGTACAAATATGTGTCGTGTTAGGATATATTTTCTTTCTTTTGAGTCCTGATGGTTTAAAGTGGCACATTGGTGAGAAGGAGCGAAAAGAGCGAAGCAGAGGTTCGAGCTCAAAAGCTAAAGTTGACAACCGGGCGAAGCAGTGGCGCCAACCAACGGCGGCAATGAGCCACGGCGCCCAAGAAGCGGCGCGAAGTTTGGCGCATGGCTGATTCTGAACATGCATGTGGCAGGAAAATTGACAAATCCGAATAAGTTGGGCCAAGAACGAAGGAAAAAGGTTTTGCGTTTTGAGGATATAAAGGACCTTTTAGGTCGGTTGAGGAGTTCCACACCTTACCATTCATCACAACTTGAGATCAAGATTGGAGACTTATTTTTGAGTAATTTCTTGTTCTTTACTTTATTTCTTTTTAGTATATGTTGGATATTATTTTAGTTCTTGGCATGTCTATGGCTAGGAACTAACTTAATTTAGGGCTTTTCATGTCGAATCGCTTGAACCTCGTTCTTATGGATTAATGCATGTTTTGGTTTCTTCTTATTATTGTTGAGATTTATTCAATAATTATTTTGATTGCTTGGTAATTAATTGATCACTAATTATCATAACTTATATGATTTAATCGAAATCCGAAAGGGGAGATTGTGAATATGCTATAGTTGAATAAACATAGGTTTAAATCGTGGACGAAAGTACCCCGATACTTGTGTAGCTTAATAGGTTATTACTCTTAATCCTCCTTTGTAGTCAATCTTGTCATCGAAAGATAGAAGAGTTCTACATTGGGGTTGAGTGTTTATATTACCTTAACAGGAGTATAAAACGGCTTAGTTAACCTGCTATCTCAAAATAGAAGAAGAACCTTAATTATTTGCATTAACGAGTAAAGAGAGCGGATAGTTGAGGAGATTTGGAAGCCCTATTTCCACCATATCTGAAGTAAAGTAAAGTAATTTAATTAGCGTCTATAATCATAACTATAAACAAACCATCAAATTATCGGTCACCAAATAGATACTACAGAATAGAGGTTGGTAATTGGACACCAATCTCTGAGGACGATAACTCGGTATTCTAGACTATATTACTTGTCACGATATGTGCACTTGCGTTTAGCGTGTGTATAAGTCGCGCATCAAGTTTTTGGACTAGATTTCTTGAGTTGTGTAGTACTCCACATTATCATAAATCTATGTTTTAGACTTCTATTGCTCTTATTATTTATTTATGTTGTTGGATGAATCTATAAGGGACGAGTTCGCCTACTGTTAAGTATATTTTGTATACACTTTTGAGTCTTTTTTAGTTAGTATTTTACTCTTTTATTTTGTGTTTAGTGTAGTGTTAGGTGTGTTTCTCTTTCGTTTGTGTCACATCGGTCATAAAGGAGAAGATACTACTTTTGAGGATGAAATGAGTTTAACTGAGGATGAAAATTGCACAAACACAACCCAAAGAATGAAGCCTAAAAAGTGCCAAAAATAACAGAAGAAATCTGACAAATTTCGGACAAAAATCAAAGAAACGCGTGATTGCGACCAAATAACTGCGTGATCAGAAAAATTAACATCGAGTGTAAAATTGCGAAAGTGCAAAGCGAAACACCGTCGAAGGCACCGCGGTGCCTGACCATGGAACCGCGGTGCCATATTTCGAGAAACTCTGGTGATTTCAATTTGAATAAGCACCACGGTGCACACTTGCGGAACATGCGGCGGCAGCGCATAAAAATCAATAAGTTGTAACTTGTTGTTTTCTGAAGATGAATAAAATGCAATGTATGTTTTGGAAAAAACAAGTTAGATATAAAAGAATTTGGAGTTGATTACTCAAATGACCACTAGAATGTTGAATCTTATGTAGAAAAGCCACATTTCTTCATTTTGTCAAAGAAAAGTCATTTTTCTATAGTCATTTCCACCAAAAATCACTTTTTTTTTAAAGTTTTCAACACTAACTCCTGATTTGACATTTTGGAATGAACTCAAATAACACCACGATTGTATTGATAGAAACTAAAATTATAACTTAACTAAGAACCAAAGCAACAATAACAAACAAAGGGATGAGAATTACAGATAGAAAGAGATGAGAGAAATCAGACTTCACAATACACAAGCCTACCTCATTTCTAGTGTTCCTTCTTATTTATAGATCAGGGTCAAGCCGCTCGCACTTCCTCACGTTTTCATCAATTTGGGTCTTTTTGTTATTCTGAAAAGGGCTGACGTGGCTTCTTACTGGACTTGATGATTATATGGATCTGGCTGATGTGTTCGTAACACATTTATAGCAATCCATATGGACTTAAATAATCCCAAGTATAAAAAGAATTCTTTTTTTTTTTTGAATTTTTCGATACCCATCTCCTGATTTGACATTTATAGAGATTCATATGGACTTAAACAATCCAAATTTAAAAAGATCTACTTATCATATTTTTATCCCTGCTCGTAGTTTTGTAGCAGGTTGCTTCAAACGTTTTCTAGGTAAATAAAGAACCGCTATAATAACCACTACGTGCGTTTGATCTTCTCTTTAATTGCTTTTTATGAAGTCGCACCGGGAGCTAGTGCTTGCTATCTAAGAATTGCTCTATGGATCCCATCGAAAATGTTTGATGCTTCTTGGGGCTTCTTTGGCGACCGTGAAGTCACCAGATGAATTGCCAAGTAAATAGATCAGATCCAACGCGGTTGTTGCTCCGCGGCGATACGGGTTTGGCTAGGTAACATAATGCAAATGTATCGGACTACAAATCCTGAAATGACGGTTTGATCCCGTTCTTGGCCTCGAGGAGTGGTGAGCAGCACAAAACTTGTTTCAATAAAAAAAAATTAGTTTGTTTGAAGTTTTCTACAACCAACTCATGATTTGACATATATACCAATTCACGTGGACTTAAGTAATCCAAAAATCAAAAGGAAAACCCGACCCGACCAGAATGACTTAGTAGAAAGCAAATGATAAAACAAATATCTGAATTCTAGATTCTCTTGGTTGAACTTTTTTTCGTTGCGTAGAAACGTATCATGCCCGAAAAACCTGTCATCCGATATTCAACATCCAAATAGCATGCCAAATTAGCAAAATTCAAATGTGAGTATGTCATACAGCCTTAGAGATTTTTGGTTATAGTCACTAAAATTACTATTAATTGCAATAAAATTATAAACTCGATGAATTAGGGAAAAAAAACAATAAATGAATGAATAACCCTAAAAGAATCAACAACAGCTTCTCTCCTAATCCTACAAGAATATCAAATGATCAATGAACTTAAATAAAGATATGCAAAACAGGAGATGGAACTGGTGCGATCGGCCATAACTTCAGATCAACATCATAATCAGGGGTTAAATTCAAGTCTAAGCAAGAAATTCTTTTGCTGCTATTTGACTTCTTCAACACCGGTATCATCGTCGATGTTTTATTAATTTCATCACGGTGACGTCTCATGTGGCCGCCTAAAGCTTGACCCAATGAAAACTCCATACCACATATAGAACATTGATGCATCTTATTCTTTTTGGCTTCCATAAGAAACTCTCCGAGTAATCTTGACCGTTTATTATGACTTGCACAGTGGCCGCCAAGCGCTTGGAAAGAAGGGAAGCGTTTATTGCAAGTCTTACATTCAAAATCATTGTGATGATGATCTGCTCTCGATGATGAAGAAGTGTTGTTGTTGTTGAAATGAGACAAAAGTATTAAGGCACAGTTAGCCATGGCCTGTGCTTCCACTTGCATATCCTCTTCTCTGCTTCTTTTCATGGCACTCATATTTTATTGATGGAATAAGGAGTGAAAATACAAAGATTGTTTTTGTGTATCAAGTTTAGAACTTGGAAAGAAATATGTTAAAACTTAGAAGGGAAGAATATGATACACTTGGGTTCTCTTGCTCCACACATATATATAGGTATGAGAAGCTTAGTCTGACTTTTGCGTGTGTCCTAAAAACATGACAGTTTAATTTTCCTTGTTGGTCAAATAAATGTGTATTCTCTAAAGTGGACAAAGGTGTTGGCGGAAATAGACCGCTTTTCAGGTCATTTGGTGCGAGCGCAAAGAAAAAAGAAGAAAAGTAAAAGAGATTTGTCAATATATTATTAATGTTCGTTTCTTTAAGGTTTCTAGAACATAAAGCAGTTACGTTTTTTAAATAATACATTTTTAAACGCAATATTTTGTTTTTTGTTTTTAAAATAGATTAAACATATTTGGCAGTAACGTTTTAGGATAATATTTTATTTAAAAGATTTAACGGACAGAAATTAATTTTGACGGAGTGAACAGAGATAAAACATAAATGTGAATAACTTTTAACCGACATTTTATTACGTATAATTTATATTTGAAATTTTAAAAAATATTATATATTAGTATTGTTAACTGCTTTATATAGTGCATTATTTAAGTTTAAAATTCCTTCCAAGCACTTTCATATGTGTTGACGAAATAAAGGGCTGCAAAAAGCACACGTGCATACGTAGCTTAGTGAAAAGGACAAAATGTGTTCTTTTAGACTAATTCGTATGTTAGTAGTTTCAGTTGGAAATTTGTCTTTGACTGGAGTTGCGACCGACCAACTTTAACGGCTTAAACATTAGTGTTACGTATGTTGGAGAATCCGGTTCTTTACACATGCATGATCTACTAAGTACGTAGATAACCGTAGGGCCAATGATCGTCAAATTTCGTTGAGAAATGAAAAGAGATATTGGTCCACAAAGTGAGGTGTTTGAAGCATGAAAAAATGTGGTTTGGGATCAATTCTCCCTCATCGGTGGAGGAAGAAAAAACTGTTGTGTTTATAGACTCAAAATTGGTTTGGGGTTTGGGACCCCAAGGGATATCCCATGTGTTTAAAGGAGAGAGGACCTAGATATGCTTCAGTTCGAGGAAAGCCCACATGTGCGCCGCCCGCCCGTCCGTTCCGATTTCATATGTATAGTTTGGTCCCTGAAATTTCCAAAAAGTCTGAATTGGGCAGAGAGATCAGAAACGCCACAATACTCAATTCAGCCATTTATTTTGGCTTAATTACTCCTTCTATAATGGTCAATCTGTTGCTCTTTTTCACTATTTATTTTGGTGGTATTACTACCTCCATAATGGCCATTACTTGGCCAGTAATGGCACTTATGGAGGCAGTTCAACATCCCCTCCCTCACCTATATAAACAACCCCTTTGCACCATTGTTGAGAACACATTACAATTGACGAAAAACACAAAACAAAATTCTTCTTCCTACAATCTTTCAAGCATCATTTCGTTACTCAAAATTCTTCACAGTAGCACTTGAGTTTCCTTTGCTCAATTGTTCCATTGCTGTTTTATCTTGAAAGACAATTGTTCAAGACGTATAAAGGATACATACAGGGCAATATTGTCTTAACGACATAGTGCCACACTCGACTCAGCATTCACAAAACAGTTTCCATTTTTCTTGTTCAACATCTTTGTAATTTCAGTTGTGTTGTTGAATTATATTTTCAGTTCTTGTAAGTCTTAGCAGTTATTTGTAATTCCCGTTTCTTGCACCTTTGTAACCAACAAAGTTTAAGACAATATTTGCTTACTGTAACTGTTGTAATAGTGCTAGAAAGATGTTTGCCACTAGATATACTCCCAAATCTGGTTGTAGCTTTCTTGTTGAAACGATTCATGTGATTCTATAAGCAGTTCAAACATCATTGTCAGCAGATCTAGTCCTAGTTTTGGATCTCTCTTTGTGATAGCTACAAAACTGTTTAGTCGAAAGAGATCTCTGTTGGTGATCCTGAACTTGAAGACACCGCTGATAGTCATGTTGGCAAGGCTAAGGTCAAGGAAAAGTTTTTGTCACCGCTCCCGAGAGTGGTGGAAACAAGTATCCATGAGAGGTGGAGGATATCAATTGGGACAAAAGAAAGAGGCTGAAAATGATGTTCTAGCTTTTTCTGGTAACAACATTGTAGAATAGTGTAATTCTCGTTGTGTGGAGTCTTTTCATTAATATATATATATATATATATATATATATATATTTATATATATAATCGTATGGGAATATCTACTTTACATACTTACACTAAAATAATAATTACAGAATATATAGAGAATATTTACGTATTCTCTATCACACCCTCGATCGGGCGGGAGGAGGGCCTTTCATCTTTGGATATGAAGTCGAACTGCCGAGAAAGTCCCTTAGTAAAAATATCTACGTACGGATAGGAAGAAGGAATATGTAACACCCGAACATGGCCAATGACAACCTTTTCACGAACAAAGTGAATATCCATCTCAATATGTTTGGTTCGCTGATGTTGAACTGACTTATTAGATAAGTAGACGGCAGATATGTTATCACATTAGACAATAGATGCCTTATGTAAGAGACAATGAAGCTCTAGAATGAGGTTTCTGAGCTAACAAATTTCGGTAACAACGTTCGCAATGCCTCTATATTAAGCTTCTGCACTCGAACGGAAAATCATGTCATGTCGTTTGGCAGACCACGAGATGAGGTTATCACCTAAAAATACACATTAGCCGAAAGTATATCGACATGTGTCTAGATAGCCGCCCCAATTGGCGCGTGTATAAGATATCAGCCTGGTCGGTGCAGATGGATAAATATGTAATATATAGTCAAGAGTATCCTTAACGTACCGAATGATACATTTAAAAGTGGTAAAGTGAAGCTCTCTGGGAGCATGGATAAACAAACACACCTGCTGAATGACATAGGTAATATCAGGCATAGTGAAGGTAATATACTGAAGTGCACCATCAAGACTCCTATAAAGAGAAGGATCAAGCATTGTATCTCCGTCATCGGCGCTAAGTTTCGACTTCAAGTAAACTAAAGTGGGCATGATCTTGCAGTTTGTGATTTTAGCCCTTTATACAATCTCGTCAGCATAATTACGCTGATACAGGAATATTGCATTCTCGGATCTGGTCACGGAAATTCCAAAAAAATAATTTAACTTACCCAAATCTATCATGACAAATTCAGATTTGAGCAGGATAATGATCTCGTGTTTTAGTACATCAAAGGAGGAAGTCAGAAAAATGTCATCCACATAGATCATAAGTTATGCAATATCATTACCTCAAAGAAAAATAAAAAGTGAATTATCACTTTTGCAGCACACGAACCCGATCTTCATGATGTAAGTGGCAAAGCTCTCATACCAAGCCATGGGGGCTTGTTTCAAGCCATAGAGTGACTTTCGAAGACATTCGGGTCAAGCTTGGCTAATTTTAGGTTTTTAGGTAGAGGTGAGATAGTCTGATTGGATAGGTAAAGTGTACTTTCGGTTTGAAAATCTCATGTTGGGCACGAGTTTCCATTAGGTGGGTCAGAATTGAGATTGTTTGGGTGACGGAAACTGGGGGTAGTGGGTTGTTTGGGTCACGGAAACTGGGGCAGTTGGGTTGTCGGGGGCAGGGGGTGGTCAATAAGGGCTATAGGGACGTCGTCGGGGAATTTTGGCGATGGGGCAGTGGGCTATTTGACTAGAATGGTGAGGCCAAGATGGGAATAGTGTATAGGGGGTGGTCGATGGGATGAGAGGGTAGTTAATGGGTTCTGGGGCAGTGAAGGGATCGCTGGCAGGGGAGTTGATTGTTGAGCCAGAATACTAGCACTATGTATTGTGTTTCTAATGGAGTGGAAGTGTCCAGATCATTAAGGAAGCTATAATCAGTGATTTTAAATTTTCGGACGTTTTCAAATGGAAAAACGTTCCCCTCGAATGTGACATGGCGATAGACTAGAATTTTACTTGTGGACAAATCATAGCATAAGTACCCTCAATGGTTCAATGGGAAACCTAAGAAAATGCAAGGAGTATTCTTATGTGCTAATTTATGAGGGGCCGTGGAGATGAGATTCGGGTAGCATAGACAACCAAAAATCTGAAGGTGATCATACGAGGGGATCTGATGGAAGACTATTTTAGTTGGAGTTTTATTTTGAAGAATTCGTGTTGGTGATATATTAAGGAGGTAAGCTGTCATGTGTAATGCGTATACCCAAAATGAAGGGGGATGAAAGCATGAAAGAGCATAGTGCAGATCTTATTGTTGACAGTGCGTTGGATTCTTTCGGCTTTACCATTTTGAGGTGAAGTATGGTGGCAAGTGTATCGTACTCACCATTCGACAACCCATTGATGAGTTGTAAAACCATCTTTGTTTTAGAAATCGGATTGTCAACATTAGACAATTGATCATCAACTAATTTTAGTTGTGTATAATAGTCTGACGTGTTAGCAAAGTTCTCAAGACGGATTTTGTTAAATTATTCATCCAGCACATATCTTAATAATAATATGAAGTAAATCCTTGGATATGGTGCCATATATCCATTGTTTGATGTTTGCATCGAGGCTCTTCCACGTTGGGTTGTCGACGTCGGATGGACGGATGTTGGTAGCATCGATGTGATCAAGGACATTGTTGTTGAGATATATAGTTGGTTAAAATTATTAATTAGTGGTTAGCCTAGTTGGTTACTTTAGTATTATAAATATTTGTTGTACTTCTAATTTCCAATTAATTGAAAAGAAGGAAAGCTTCCACAAAAAGATATCACTCTCTTCTCTGGACTCACGTCTTCTCTCCTTCTCCCACCATTTCTCTTCCTCTGTCTTCATTTCTCTTCAACTGTAAATCATACACAATGTAGATAGACAAAATTTAACATGATATCAAAGCTGGATGAATGAGATCCTCTCTTCATTCACTATCGATCGATTGTACCCGTGAAGGTTTTCTCGAAGCTATGGTTTCGCTGATTTTTATTTTGATCGTATTTTGTTGGCTTTCTGCAGAACAAGAGTTACGAAGGTCCAACTGAAGTCGAAATTGAAGCTTCGCACTGTTGTTCGATCACTGAGAGGAGGATCAGCGAAGGAACTGAAAATTGAAATCGCAATTGCGATTTTCCTCGAAAAATCAGAGAATCGAAGGAATTTCTTCTGAAAAATCAAATTGTGAAAGAGTCAAGAAATCGAAGGAGACAAAATATTGAGGTAATCTCTATAGTATATCGATCGATTTTGTTGCGAGTGACAACAAAATCGACAGAGAATCAAAGTCGATTCATCCTATTTTGTTTACTTTTTTTCGGTTATTGCATTTGTCTATCTAGTCGTATGGAGATGTTATCAGTTTATGTGGATACACTCCGTCTTTGGCTATCATTGCGACGTCGAAGATCGCCGAAAATATTTCTAAATGTCTTTTTCGTATTGTTCTGTGTTGGCGAGTCGTATTTTCATACTGGTTCTGAATTTGGAGAATTATGTAAGTTTCTATTATGTGATAGTCAGTTGCTGATGTTTGATATTTGTGTTGACGAATTGGACAAAAGTGTCGTTCGTCGTTGTTGTGTTGATCAGATTACTGAAAATGTCTCGTCTGCTGTTGGTTTCTATTATGTGTTGTATTACTGCTGTTGGTGCTACTGCAGTGTTTGCAGCTGATGTTACTGCTGCTGCAGGACTGATTTTTCGTTATTTTTGTCCAATGGCTAAGGGATTAGAAACTGGGAACTGAATTATCTCAGTTGGTGATTGGCATGTTAGTTGTCGATTGTTGTACAGGTTCCTTAGTGACATGTTAATTTCTCGAGGAAGGAAGAACGAAAGAAAATATGGAATGATGAAAATTCTAATTTGATCGATGGAAGGATCGAGGAGTTTTCAGCGATAAATTGACTGGGAACTGAGGGATACTTCGTCGAAGACAATATGGATTGAGTTGAAGCTCAATTCAAAGAGTTATTCACAGTCGATCAAATGTTAGATTGCCTGTTTTTATATGTGTAGCTCAGGATAGGAGAATCGAGGAATTTATAGCCCGAGCGAGACTAGAAATTGAGAGAGACTCCGTTGCATATCCGAGCTTATTATAATAGCTTGCATGATGAGAATCGAAAGATTCTCTAGTCCGAATGAGACTAGAGAATGAGGGGTTCTTGCCGTCATTTTACATTAGGAGAATCGAAATATTCTCTAGTCCGAATGAGACTAGAGAACGAGGGGTTCTTACCGTCATTTTACATTAGGAGAATCGAAAGATTCTCTAGTCCGAGTGAGACTAGAGAACGAGGGGTTCTTCATTATTGTTGTGGGAGTTGAAGCTCCTGCTTGCTGCAGCTGTGTTGTTGCTTTTACCTACTGTTATTGTTGCTTAAGATCAGTGGTTTCTTATGAGGTGAAGAAAAGGATCAGTGGGATCTAATTCCTGCTATTTTTATTGTCTGTTGTGGTTACTACAAATAGAATGAAAATGTCCGCTAAATGTCACTCAACAGCCTGCACAGTTTGGTGCTAATGTCGTGCTTGACGATTGGGAGGATGGTTTGACTGTGTTTACTGCAAATAGAACAAAAGATGATGAATTGTTGCTGGTTCTATTGTGAAACCAAGAGAGTGAATTCATAAGCCTCTTGAGTTCTTCAACTACATGACTGAGTTGATAATGTGTTGCTGTGCTTGGCTGATGCTACTGCTGCATTGCACAAGAAAGGGGTTTTCAAGTTTACTTGATTTCAGGATCACGAGAGTGAATAAAAGCTATTTACACTGGAAGTGAGTTCTTGGGAAGTGCTGTAGCAGGTGATGAAGTTGGTATTATTCTTGAGAGCACTAGTTTCTATGCTGAACAAGATGGTCAGATATACGACACTGGTTACCATCAAATTCTTCATATTTGATCTTTCAGTGGACAGGCACACAAGTTCTCTGTTGGTGATAAAGTAATTTGTAAGGTTGACTATAACAGGCGTACGCTGATTGCTCTCACGGGAAGCCGGTAAAGCCAGAGGAGCTAAGAACAATTGATGCCATTGTCAATGACCAAATTAAGTCTGAATTAGACGTATAAGCTGCAGCTTCTAGTGGAAAAGCATATTGCATCTTGCAGATTGGAGTGTGTTTGGAAACTGCTACAGTCTGTGAGGCAGTTGTGAAAGTCATGAAGCAGAAGGGTATGGCAGTTCTGGTATGTAGCAAAGATGAAGCGGCAAACAAAGTTTTTGGTGCTGCTGCTGTTTGTGCTGGTGTTAATGCAACAAGAGGTTGTGGATGTTGTTATTGAGTCCTCTGTTGCTGGTCCTGTAACTCATGTCTCCAAGCTAGGATTGAAACCTCTGTTTTCAGTGCCTAGCTTGAGGGGATGTTGAGATATATAGTTAGTTAAAATTGTTAATTAGTGGTTAGCCTAGTTGGTTATTTTAGTATTATAAATATTTGTTGTACTTGTAATTTCCAATTAATTGAAAAGAAGGAAAGCTTCCACAAAAAGATATCACTCTCTTCTCTGGACTCACGTCTTCTCTCCTTCTCCCACCATTTCTCTTCCTCTGTCTTCATTTCTCTTCAACTGTAAATATACAATGTAGATAGACAAAATTTAACAATTGTAAGCACAGTCATGTATTTGAAATAGTTCAATCCACGATGAGTATTGACCATCCTCTTGATCAAGAATTAAAGGGATAAAGTTTTTGATGTTCGTCACGGTAAGGCCGGATAAAAGGTGTTAGGAGGGGTGGGAGAAGGCATAGGATGTGTGTCGTGGGTGGAGGAGGAAGAGATGGGAGAATCCATTGGCAAGGGCTTCTCAAATCGTGGTTTGAATAATTTCATGGCTTCTCCAAACTTTTCATCTTTTCATGAAGTTGTATTGACTAGCTCATTCTTGGTGAAGTTTCTTATTTATTGTTCTGTTCTCTTTTTCCTATTATTGCTAATTGTAGTTCTTGAATTTGTACTGTTGTAACAAAATCCCTTTTAGAATATTGTATGAATGGACAATATTTTCTGATTAAACAGTACTATTCAAAGGTAAGGTCGAACATATGATTTGAGAATATATATATACCAAAATCCAAGATGGTATATAGATTTAACATATTGTAAAAGAATCAACGAACTAATCAAGGATTATATACAAGAAAAATGAATGCAAAGTGTCCGAAAAGAATTACTCCGTAATTAAATAAAGATTCGCAAAACAGGAGATGGAACCGGTGCTGTCGGCCATGACTTCAAATCAACATAATCATCAGGGGTTAAGTTCAAATCCAAGCAAAATATCCGCTTGCTGCTATTTGACTTCTTCAACACCGGTATAATCGTCTTTCTTATTGTCGACGATTTATTAATTTCATCACGGTGACGCCTCATGTGACCGCCTAAAGCTTGACCCAAAGAAAACTCCATACCACACATAGAACACGCGTGCATCTTGTTCTTTTTGGCTTGTACAACAAAATCTCTGGCACCAGCGAGAAATCTCGGACGTTTATGACTTGCACGGTGGCCACCAAGTGCTTGGAAAGACGGAAACCGTTTATTGCATGTCTTGCATTCAAAATAATTATGATGATTATCTTTTGTTGATGTTGATGATGATGATGAAGTGTTGTTTAAACGAGACAAAAGCAATAACGCGCAGTTAGCCATGGCCTCGGCTTCCACTTGCTTATTGTCTTCTCTGCTTCTTTTCATGGCCGTCATATTATGTTGATACAATCAAGAATGAAGATTTAGAATGATGTTTTTGTGTTAGTTTGGAAGTATGAAAGAAATGTGAAAAAGGTAGAAGTTATAAGAGATATGATACACTTAGGTTGTTGTTGCTCCATATATATAGGTTGTCTGAAAAATATGACAGTTGGGAGTATTTAATTATGATAATTAAAGAATGTAGGTTAAGTTAGTCAAAGAAAATGTGTTCTATAAAAGTGGATAAAGGCAGTGCACCGTGTGTGTGAATATAGGAATATTTCAGGTCATTTCGTGCGAGCGGAAAAGAAAGAATAAAAGCACTTAAAAGCGATGTGTCAATAATATTAGTGTTGGGTTCATTGAGGTTTCTAGAACACTTCCAAGGGCTTTCATATGTGTTGACGAAATAAAGGGCTGCAAAACACACACGTGCATACGTAGTTTAGTGAAAGGACAAAATGTGCTTTTTTAGACTCATTTTATGTTGGTACTTTCTTGGTTAGTGATGGTGATGAAAGCAGTGACTCGGTACACACGTTGGTAGCAAAAACCAACCAATTCTTGGTTTAGTACTGCTACTATCACTACTTGCGAAAAATACCTGGCACAAATCTTTTGGGAGGATTTAAGATTTTTGAAGGAAAGTTTATTTTTGTACAAACAAACATAAATAGAGATGGAGGTGAATTCAGAATTTAATTAAATTTTATAAATTTAATATTTAAAAGTTTTATTATTAAATTTTTTGTATTTTTAAATTTATGAGTTCAGACGGGTTAAGTCAATTTTTGTTTGGTAGATGTTGGATATATGATGCAACTAATTCTTTTTCTTCTTTTAATTTTCTACTTGGTATTCCAAGATTGCTTTAGGAAATCGATTAAACTGAATTCGCATCGTATAAGGCCTATTATAAAGGGAAAAATAAGTCTTGCTATAATCATTTTATTTTCAAATTCGAGACTTCTAATTAAGAATGAATAGACTATATTTATTGAATCACAGCCCTTAATAGTATATACAACTAATTATCATATTTATTTAACTTGAATAATTTATATTATCTATGGAAAAAAACAAGTGGGGTTATAACATTTTCGTTTAAAAAAAAATAAAGTAAAGAATATATTCTGTGAAAGAAGAGCAATACAGAGATTGTGTAACTTTTTTTCTTACATTTATGTCTGAAAGCCTTTCATTTTAGTTGCCACAGACAAAAAATATAAGTAGTCGTCACCTGCCAAATAAGGCAAAAAACGTCGACTTTACTAAACAAGCGAGAAAGGCTCTTTCTATCTTATTAGATAAGCGCGCTAGCTGCAATAAAAAAAACAGCGCAAACTAGAAATAGAAAGTGCTTTGAAAGGCGTCGACTACCTTCTTGCTGATGAATTTGTTTGCGCTTCTCGCGATCAAAGAATCAACAAATTTACAATATATTTAATCCCTTTGTATTAATCAAGATAAGAAAATAAACTTTTCATATGTTGATTACATTACAATAATACATATTTTTTTGGGTGCTTCAACACTCTTCATATTGCATTCCACGTCAGACATTCATAATTTGAAGTAGAAATTTGGTCGGTGGCCTGACGCTTGGCACGACTCGTCCGTCCGGTCTCGTCGACCGATTAAATTAAAAAAAAAAAATTAACGGTTTCGGGGCTCGAACCGGGACGGGACATGGTATGGTCCCGCCCGACCCGATCCCGCTAGGACCCGACCCGTCCCGGTCCTGCCCTAGTCCCGCCCAAAAATAGTCACTTGCAAAAAATAACTGTTGCAATAACGGTTATTTTACATTTTGACCGTTAGATAACGGCAATTTTTGGCTTCCCCCAACCCCTCATACCCCCTTTATATTTATTTTTAACCCCTAAGTTATTATATTTACACTTTAACCCAATTATCCTCAAAATGAAGAAAAGTTTAATTTAGAAGACACTCTAGATGATGATACACCTACTATTCAGAGATTGGATACGAGCGGAGCGAAGAAGGTGCGGTCACCCAGAGATTAACGAAGAAGAAAACGAAAACTACAACGACATCTTATCTGAAGGCATGAGTAGCGACGTGGAACAATTTGACCAAGATATACCAATTCCAACCGAAGAACCACACGAAATTATAAAGAAACTAGAAAAAGTATTTTCAAATTGGTAATATATTTCATTGCAATTTTAGTATTTTTTTCTATGTCTTTTGTAATTTTTTTCAACAACAGTACACTACAATATTGTAATTCTGAATCTTGTATATTTCAATGAAATAATTAATAATATAAGAGGCACAAAAACAACATTGAGATGTTTTTTTTACACTTTTCTTGTCTTTGTTTAATTATTTAGTTTATAAATATATATGAGTATAATACTATAATATGAGTATATGACTATATGTTACTTTGTTAGTATTTTTAATTTAGTGGAAACAAAATTTTAAAAAAATGTCCCAGTCCGTCAGGCGGCCGTCCGTCGACCTGGCCCGCGGGAAGCTGCGGGCAGACGGACGACACGATATCGTCCACCAGGTCACTTTGGCAGGCCGTCCCTCCTCTCAGTTCAGCTCGTTCGACCCCACCTATCTCGATCTTAATGGGCGACCCGTGACCACGATACAATTTGAAGGGATCTGAGTCATCAAAATTATAACAATATATATGTTAAAACATAAAAGTATCTAACAACTAAAATTTGTGTGTACTGTAGAAATAAATAAATAAATAAAGAACCCACAATCAACAAACATTTAGGCATCAAGACAACTTTCAATTATCATAAACCGCATGAGGTAGCCTTGATGAAGAGCGGACCGCAAGGTCACGAGTTCGATCCTGCGTAAACCTTCTTGGTTGAGCACATCACACGTGGCTTGCCAAGTGTGGTTTACATGGCGGCGTGGTTTGCACTCTGCGTCGGTCGGTTTACCACTGCGCACTCGAAAGAGTAAGCGGTTCCAGATTCGCCGTCAACAAAAACTTTCAATTATCATACCCGTGAACTCAATAAGACTTTAGAAACATTAGGGGAAAGAGCTGTTAACAAATATGCATTTGTCCCACATCGAACAAATGAAGTTTTTCTATTTTTATTAAACTCTATATAAAGAAATATCGTTGCTTTTAATTTACTTACCAATTCATTATCAATAATATTATTATTGTATTTTATTTACTCTTATTATTGTCTTATAAGGATTCATAAATTATATGAATTCTAACCTGATATCAGAGAGAATAAAATAATATTAATTTTAAATTAATATTATTTTAAATTATTAGTCGGTTCTACCGCCTATTATATAAATTCTCGCATTATGATATTGGTTTGTTCTATCGCCTATTACATAAATTATTGCATTATAATATTGGCCGGTTCTATCGCCTATTAAATAAATTATTGCATTATAATATTGGCCGATTCTACCGCCTATCTTGTTTTCGCTATTTGTGTTCGCTCTTGTTAAATTTCGGTTCTTGTTCTGATCGATTCCACCACTTCCGCATTTTGATTGGTGAGATTGAGATTGTTGCTTGTTATTTGAGATTTTTCTGTTTAAATTATTTTTGATGGCTGGAGATGACGATTCATTACAATCTATTAGTGTTCGTTTAGATGAAAATTTTTATTCATATTGGAGTTATGTAATGATAAATTTTTTGAAGGGTAAAGGACGTTGGGACTATATTTCTGAAAAAGTCAAATGTCCTAAAATTGAAGAAGAAAAATTTGATGAATTATTTCGTATTTGGGAGACCAATAATTCAAAGATTATTACTTGGATCAATAACTTCGTTGAACAAAGAATTGGTGTCCAATTGGCTAAGTTCAAAAATGCTAAAGAGATTTGGGATTATTTGTCAAGACTGTTTGTGCAGAATAATTTTGTTGTTAAATATCAATTACAATCTGAAATTCGTGCACTAGTACAAAATGATTTGAGTATTCAAGATTTTTCTGTGAAATGACTACTGTTAGCGATTTATCCACACGCTTAACGCAAGTGTACGTATCGTTACAAGTAATATAGTCTAGGTAACACCGAATATCGTCCTCAGAGACTGGTTTTCAAGTACCGATTATCTATTCTATGATATATATTTGGTTAACGTTAATTTGTTTGTGTTTTTAGACTAATAATTAAAACTAATGCAGGAAATAAACTAATTATGAAAATAAATCAGTTATGATGGAGAAGGGCTTCCAAGATCCTCAACTATCTACTCTATTCAATCCTTAATACAACTAGGCTGACTTCTTCTTCTACGTTAAAATAGCAGGTTAACTAGACCGTTTTATATTCTGGTTAGGACATATAAACACTCAACCCCGATGCAGAACCCTTCTATCTTTTGATGATAGAATTTACCACAAATGAGGATTAAGAACAATAATCTATTAAACTACACAAGTATCGGGGTATTTTCATCCACGATTTAACCTATGTTTATTCAACTATAGCATATTCACAATCTCCCCTTTCGGATCTCGATTAGAAATCATATATGTGATGATAACTAGTGATCAATTAATTATCAAGCATTCAAAATAATTATTGAATAAATCTTAAACAAGTGAAGAAGAAACCAGACTAATGTATTAATTCATAAATAAGAGTTTCAAGCGAATCATAAGGAAAACCCTAATAAAGTAATTAACTCCTAGCCATAGTCACGCTAAGAACTAATACAATCTCCAACATGAACTGAAATAAAAGCAAAGAAAAGAGAAACAAAATAATACTGAAAAGCCTCCAAAGTTGTCTTGTCTCCTTGAATGGTGTTGTGAAATATTTACAAGATGGATGAATTATGGTATGAGGAGGTATATTTATAATGAGCAGGGTTTTAGGGATTCTATAGGTTTTGTAGGTAGGAAAAGTTATCCCTTTTGGACTCTGAAAACGTGTCAAATTCGGCCCAGAACTCAAAAATCCCGCGTTGGCTTCGTGGCCCTGCAGACTGGCGCCACGACGCTGAAATTACTGCAGCAAAATCAGAACTCGCATGAAATTGGGCGTCGCGGCGCTGCTGGCAGGCGCCACGGTGCCGGAGGCGTTAATTGGACAATTTTCTGATTCTTCGTCCGGACTTCGTCTGATCTCTTCTATACTTCCCGTGACTTCTCAGACTTCATTTATTGGCCCTTTTAGTGTGCAATTCCATCTCAATTATGCTCATTTCTTTCATTTTCACCATTTCTCCATTTTTGACCGCTGTGACACAAAAGAAAGAAAAAACACACCTAATACTATACTAAACATAAACAAAATGAATAAAATACTAACTAAAAATGACTCAAAAAGTGTATATAAAATACACCTAACAACTACTCTTTGGGATCAATTAGCTTTGACAGAATCTATTGAATTACAAGCATGTGGTGCTTATATTAAATGTAGAGATGAAGATCGTCTTGTTCAGCTATTGATGGGTCTTCGCCTAAAATTTGAAAATTATCGTTCAGGCCTTTTGCATCGCAAACCCTTACCATCTCTTGAAAATGTGGTAAATGAACTCATGATTGAAGAAACTTGTTTGAAGACTCTAAAGGGGGTGCATACCGCTTCTACCACCGTCTTTACAACTTCTCCATCTACATCAGTCTTTGCAGCTCCTACACACCATTGTTGACACCCAATTTTGACCCTCCCGTCCAGTCATTAACTATAAAATTACACTAATTTTAAAACAATTTTATAATAATAAAATGCAACAATAATACATAAATACAGGCATAAATAAACAATTTAATAATGGCATCGCGTCTTACGTAGAGTTTTAAGCACTTAGAGTTCCGCGCCCGCATTAATTATTTTAAGCCATGTCGTAATTCTTAAATTAATAATAAATACATAAAATAAATAATTTAGCAATGACGTCGTGTCAAGTAACATAGCCGCATTTATTAATATGCGAAGCAATTTCATAATCATTGTAGCACCTGAAGTCATATTAGGATAATTTTAATTTAACTTCGCAATAATGCACAATAATAAGATTTTAAATAATAGCGTCATGATCTAAAGTATTAAGCATTAATTAAATAGCACGCATTCATAACAATTAGATTAATAAAACACCTAAATAATTTAAGCACAATCTATGTATTAATTTATCACTAATTAACTAATTAAATACCTAATTAAAATAACTAACCTAATTACTAATACCCTAATTTAACTACCCACCAAAACCTTTCCCTTGTTTCACGACCATGACCCGCATTTCAACTAACTCGTTGCAAACCCGCAAGCCTCTCCTTATCATTCGATCGGCCTTATTTCCTTACTTGCCGCCGTCATTGAACGGCGAAAACCTAAAAATCGCCAAGAAGTCTCGCGGATTTTGGTGGAAAATCCGCGACCTTCCTTCCTTTACCCACGCACCCGGCCAGCGATACTTACCATAACCCAAACCAGATCTTAGGAAAAATCGCAACTTACCATAATCCATTCAAATCACACGAAATTAGTACAAACATCGTGAAACAAGCACAAATCTCCGCTTTATTTACTTACCAATATTAGAACTCGGGCGAGGCGATATAAGCACGTCTGAGGTAAGAGACAGAGGCATCGAGGGAGAGATTCAGAAATCGGGGAGCATCCAAAATCGATAGGCATTGATGTGCACCCCCTAGCAGCAGTGAATAACCCAATCGGTGAGGGTGGAGAACCTGCAGCCGAGGAACAACAATCAGCATCGACATCTAAGACAGTCCAGAGCTTTTCTTTTACTGTCGATACACCTTCGAACAACAGCCAAGTAAGCCTAGGAACGAATTCTCAAAACGAAAAACCACCAACATCAGTCCCTCAAACCGCATCGCAACTCCGAGTGGATCGGCGACTTGATACGCTGCCTCGGTTCGCTGTCCGGAGAAGGTAAACCCAGATTCCTCTCAGTTTTATTCTGTATTATTGTGTGTCTTGTGTTAATTATGTGTTAGTTATAGTTGTTAATATTGTTACATCTGCTAGCAGGTTATCCATTCTAGGTTTTAATTCAGTAAACTATATATTAGGTTCACATTTGACAGGGTTGTCTATATATTGCTATAATGTGAAATGGCGACATATACACTGGTTTAATCCTTTATCAAGTTTGGTTAAGAAACTGAACATTATGTGATAGATGCTATTGTCCAGTGTGTTGTTTGGTGATTTGCTTACTGATTGGATTTAATGAAGATTTAGACAAATAAATCAAATTCACTGTGTGATAAGTGGTTGTTCTTCCAGAAGAATAAATCCATTAGTTATTAATTGGTTTGGACAAGTTTTCTCTCAATTGGCATATGTGACTGTGTGAGTCGGGGGTTTGTGGTACATGTTCTATGCTGTCATTCTTCCCGCTTTAATATAGTATTAGTTGCATATGTATGTTTAAATTATTCACTAACCTGAGTTGTAAGGCTATAAGGTATGTCGCTCATGTCCTGGTGCATTGTTAACTATCTATGAGATATATAAACTTGCTTATATTTTCCATTTTGAGGCTACTGCCAAAAGGTCGAGTAAAGGTGATTTGAATGGTCCCTCAGCATGAATAAACGTCTAAACTTTTTGATCAATCGCACATATATGCCTAAATCATCTTCTGCAAGTATGTGCTCGTCGCGTCTGTTTTTTTTAGAAACTGTCCAGTTATAAATATTTGCTTTTTTTACTAATTTCTTAAGTATGCGTATTTGAATTGGTCTTAACTTTAGCTTGGTTGCTACCATCCGTTGTCAAGAAGTACATTCATTCTAGTCAGTTTTTTTTCATAATTTAGTTGTGTGTTAGCAAAGTAATTTAATTTATACGAGATCCACATGACATTCTGCTGAATACGAGGCTGTAGCCTGTTAGTCATGCGCCTTTGCTAAGTTTAGATCTTGGGCGTTCAACCCCCTAAATGCAATCATAATAAATCCAAACATCTAGGATCCTTGCCTTATACCCTGACTGCCCAGCTTGGTACTTCTAAAGTAAAATCTGAAACTGTGCAATTCTTAATTCATTTGCTGGATAGAACTTGATTAAAACAATGGAATGGTTGGTTTTCAAGTATGTGTGTGCTGGACAATGTTACTGTTCATGTGTTCCTATATTTAGTGATATATGAGAACATACCTTAAGTACATTTGGCATGCACAAATGTATATCAGGTATTCCAGGGAGCCACATGGGCATAATTAGAGTACAGCTTTAGATTTAGCTATTTTGCTGTTCGTTGCCAGTTTTGAGCAACAAGTAAAATCGGGGGGACGTGTGTGCGTTTGGCATTTCAATTATCTGCATCGAATATTGTTTCGGACATTTAACTAATCCTTTTCTTTCCTTATTTTTTTTACATGGTATGCATTGGAGCGAAACAAAGAGTCTCATGGCGAGACTCATCACAAGCTACAATAAATGAAGACCCACGTCTTATGTGCTTCATCCACTCCGCATCGCAAACTCCAAATCATAGGCGAGATGGCCTCGCCGCTTCTTCGAGTCATTATTAATTCATATCCTCCCCTATTATTTGTTGTAATTATTTGTCTAACGTTACGCTACTAGTAGTACATTTAGAATAATTAAACTTTGGGCTGTTATTAGAAAATAGTTGACGCTAGAAATTCACTCGTCTTAAATTAGTTATGTTATGACTAGCCATGCATTGCCTAGGCCACACCAAATGACACGTAGCTAAAGCGTCACCCGCTATTAAATCCTTGGCGTAGTAAATTGATTTCTTCATAAACACTTGCTAACATTTACAAATAAAAAATTATTTTGTTAGTCTTTGCATAATAGATATTCTACATTTTCTTTTTTATAAAATACACATTTCGTCATAATAAGATTTTGCAATACATGTATCTTATCTAATACGTTATGAATGCTAGTTTTCATCCAAAGCTAATTTTATATTCTAAATAAATCTTACAATTTTTATCCCTTTTATTTAAACACTTTCAAACATGCATTTTTATAGAATAATAATTAACCCTAGGTTTGGCAGGACAACCGCAAGTTAGCGGATCTTAGAGGGTGCCTAACCCCCTTCCCTCTAGATTAATAAAGAACCCTTACCCAGAATCTCATTAAGTTTAGCACCATTAAAATGGAGTTAATGTTTTACTTTAAACTAGTTAAACATTTAGGTGTCCTAATTCACCCAATTAATTAGGTGGCGACTCCGCGAACCCTTAGCATTGTTAGCATCCTAACAACCCTTTAGCACTTTTAATATTTCTAGCACTTTTTTACACTTTAACATCCTTTTTAACATTTAGCACCTTTTTATTTATTTTCTAACATTTCTTTTACTAAGCAGGGTTCGCTAGTAATCCCGTTTTTGACTCCGGTTTAAAATGGGGTGTTACAACCATTATAAAACATCTTCCACATGTAATTGTAATTATTGCAAAGAACTGTGACCTCGGAAAGATCAATGTCTTGAGATACGAAAGACGTTAGGTTGAAAGCCTCGAGTTGGAAGCATCCACAATCAAGGTCGCGGGGCGAAAGCCTCCACAACAATATCAGAGGCAACAAAAGTCATACTGGGGCCAATCCTAACTCATATCCACGTATTCAGTGCCTTTGTGCCTCTATTGATCACTCACCGAGAACTCATGTGAGTCGATCGATTCTGTAGCTGATCAATTTAAGAAGTCTAGGTGGGAGACACAGTGTCTGGTGCCCACAAGGAGTCATTCCCCACAAAGGAGGAATAAAACTCCCACATCGCCGCTGTGGCTCGACCGCTTCGCAAGCGATCTACTACCCCTGAACTAACTGAGCTACACGCGGGCAAGGTTACATTAATTGCTACTCCTATACAAAAGATATTTATTTTTAAGTTCAATGAAAGTGCCAAGTCACTGTTTGAAAACAAAGATCCATTTTAAAACACGTTTGACTCCCAAAATCAATTTGTGAATTTGTGATCCCGTTAAGATTTTTTGTTGATCAAGGTGAAGGTGCCCACTCGAGTCTCACGGTTTTAGCACAATCACTTTAGCTAACTTATTGTTGCTTAAAGTAGAACCTCAAAGACATGCAAGTCAAGCACACATAGTGTTCAAAACAAAGTCCAAATTATTACAACCCGAAATATAAATAAGAAAGTGCAAGAAAAGTAAGAACATATACTATCTTAGGTTGGGATCGAAAAAATCAGGACGTCATGCAAAAACTAATAATTGCAAGTTTTGATCGACGGTAAATCAGACAACAAAAAAAAGTATTCTAAAGACGCATAATACGTTGATATGATTTGGTCAATTGACTTACATATAAACAACTATGTATGAAAAAACATAAAATTATTGATAGAAAAATCTCCCCCGAGTCACCATGATTTACCTCATCCATCAATCTCTGTCGGATCGAGTGGGTGGGGGCATGTGAGCGAGGAATTTCGCCTTGCCCCCAAGCAATTAATGTAACCTTACCAAAAAAAAAAAAAAGAGAATAACACACAGGAACTTGCAGATAAACTAATATTTGCACAAAAAAAATCGTACATTGGAAAAATAAATAAATTGTGTAGCCCTGTATATGTACAACAAGCCACAACAACAAAATCTAAAATCTCTAATTAGTGTCTAACTAGATTTCTACCATCTCTAAGTGTAGAAGTATTTACAAGTTACAACTAAAGACTAAACAGGAATTATACCCGTCATCAGCTCATTCTCATGCGGCGTCAAATTCAAATCCATGAACAAAATTCTTCCAGTACTACCCTTGTCGTGAACAACTTCTGCAAATTCACCACTCTTTGAATCCTCCTTCAGTTTCTTCTTCTTCTTCGTCTGTTCGAGTTGATCGCGATGTTTTCTCATGTGTCCACCTAAAGCTTGGCCCAAAGCAAACTCTTCGCCACAAAGGGAGCACTCATGTTTCTTTGGCTTAACGGGTAATAATTCGTCAGTGGTACTCATCGCGATGAGCTTATTCACAGTATTCTTGTGACTTGTTCTGTGCCCGCCTAGTGCTTGAAACGAATCAAATTTTTTCTTACATGTCTTACACTCGAAGAGTTTAGGTCGTCCTAACGACTCAATCCTCTTCATGATATCCACACAATTTGCCATTGCGAGTTTCTCCACTGATTCTTCTTCTACTCTTCTTCTCTTCAACATCGTCATGGCCATGGTTGTGCTAGATGTACGTATACTTAATTTTTGTCAGTGTTCCAGACAAATATTAGTAGTCTTGTTGCTGGGAGACGACTATGGTGTTGTGGTTATATATAGTTTTTGGAGTGAGTTCAATGGTGTGTGAGATTTAGCTTTTAATAGTACTTATTGTGCTCGATGTAAAGTGAGAAGAATTATTGCATTACTAGTACTATATATAAACGTCCTCTTTCCTTTTCCTAGACCGAGTTGGACTGATGAGTCTTGTTATGCCAAAACAAAAAAGGAAAGAATTTAAAAGGGATAATATAATAAAAAGCTGAATCTTGATTAGAGTTATTAGACACGCAAATAAAATACTCTTATGTTTCTTAGTAACTCCTTGTAAGTTGTATGATAAATATGTACCGGTTAGGCCTTGTTTTAGACTATTTTCCTTTTCAGCTTTAATTTATATATACAGTTTTCTTTTACACTATTAGAAAAGTCAATTTTATTTTTATTTTTAAGAAACTTATTTTCTAAAAAATAATAATTGAATATATTTCCTATACACCGTAAAGTACTACATTAAATTAAGGTAATTAAATTGATAAGCACTGATGCGCGCGGCACCGGTATTGCGCAGAAATTCCCGTTTTCCTTAAACATAATAGGCTAGTGCCTCTCATGGTTTATAGGTTGAATTAGGATTTAATTTATATCTACTAGGGGGTGTATAGAGAAAATCGATAAACCCCATCAAATCGACAAATCGAACTAAATCGGAAAAAAAACTCGATTAGTGGTTGGTTTGGTATTGAGGGAAAAATCGATCATAATAGGTTTGATTTGATGTTAACTAAAAAAAAGTAAACGGAGATCAAACCTGTCCGATTATATATATATAAATTTTTAATTATTTTATACATATATAATTTATGATTATTTTAGTTTTATAATATTTTAACATCAGATTTGACTTATATTTTAACCCATATTAGCTATAGATATCCAACAAATTACAAAAAGTCCAAACCAAAACAAATTTTACACCCCCTACAATTATAATAATTGAGATAATTTAGAGTATTACTCTATGGATTCTTGACATTTACATTTTGGTGTTGTATAAATGTATGTGCATATTTGACTTGAAGTTTTTTTTGTTCATGAACAAGAGATCAAGAAAAAAATGGGTAACAAACCCACTGTAACAACAACAACAACAAAAAAAAAAAAAGAAAAAAAAAAAGGTAGTACTCGTTAAATCAAGGGACAACCAATTGAGCAGAAGAGCAACTATTGTAGTTAATTATTAATGTTGTTGCAAAATGTCGAATAGATTGACAGGGAGAAAAGAGTAAAAAAAACTTATTTTTGGTCAAGCAAGTGCTATTGTAATATGTTTTGCATAGAACAATAAAAAAAACTCGAAAAAAAAAACGAGATTGAAAAATCCGACTTTTCTTTATTTGATTTGGTTTGGTATATGAAAAATTCGAACCAACCCGGTCCATGTACACCCCTAATATCCACTCACACTGTAATTTTTATACCATTTGTTTAATTTAATTTATAATTAATTATTCTATTTTTCAAATTATATAGTAATTCATTTATTTTGAATAATTACCAGTAATCTCTTTTTAAATGAAATATGATGGTATAAAAAGCTTTTACAACCAGAAGGGTATAAGAATTAACCTATTGAACTAAGCTTTCAGTATATCGTACTAAAACCACTATTTTTTAAACAAAAACACTCAACTTTACCTATGTATCATGAAATTCATAAAACTATTTATAACCAACTTTGTTTTGAATGGAATTTTTGTTACAAGCAAGTAATTTTTGTGAATTTCTGTGATTTTTAGGCAAAATTGAATGTTTTTGTAGGAAATATTCTTCCTTGATTTTATTCATTAATGATTTACAATATATATATAGTATTACAGAAATATTTACTTTGCTACAAACTATGTAACTAATCAATCCTAATTATAAGAGAAATATAATTCTACCTAATATAGGAGACGTACAATTAATTATTGTGGAAATATTCTATTACATCCCCGCAGTCGAAGCGGTAGATCGGCGTATACTAAGATTGTCCCAAAAGTCTTCAAATAAAACAAACGGAAGACCTTTTGTAAAAATGTCGGCAATCTAATAACGTGACGGGACATGTAAGACACGTACTTGTCCACGAGCAACCTTTTCGCGAACAAAGTGAATATTCAGCTCAATATGTTTAGTGCATTGGTGGTGAACTGGATTTCCTGAGAGATAAATTGCACTAACATTATCACAATAAATTAATGTCGCCTTCGGAACTAGACAGTGGAGCTCTAAAAGAAGGTTTCGTAGCCAACAAGATTCAGACACCACATTGGCAACTCCTCGTTATTCTGCTTCGGCACTGGATCTGGATAAGGTTGCTTTCCGTTTTGAGGACTAAGAGACCAAATTATCACCAAAAAAAATACACAATAACAAGACGTGGAGCGTCTGGAATCTGGACAATCACTCAATCGCTATTTGTGTATGAAACAAGAGTGGTTGTCGAAGACGGATATAAATGCAAGTCATGACCGAGAGTACCCTGAATATAACGCACAATGCGTTTGAGAGCATGCATGTGATCATCCATCGGGCTATGCATGAATAGACAAACCTGTTGCACAACATAAGAGATGTCGGGTATCGTGAATGTGAGATACTACAAAGTCTCTGCAAAATTGCGGTAATGTGATGAATAGATATATGACTTGCTGGAAGAAACACTCAACTTCGATTTAGTGTCAAATGAAGTGACATACGACCTACACGATGACATACCAGCTCGTTCAACAATGCATGCTTATTAAGTATAAGGAAGATTCGATTTACTGGGATATATAATACTTACAACATAACAGAAACCCATGAAGGGTGTGATGAGATTTGGAAAGAAGGGGAAAAGCCCGAGGTACATTGGGCCTTATCAGATTATCCGTAGAGTAGGCAAGGTTGCCTATGAGAGTACATATTTGTAGGACTTTTAAATTACTACTACGTATCAGCTAACAAAAAAGTATACGCATTGAACTAATAAGGTTTTGTATTCTTCTCCTTCTTTCATTCTCACTTGGTGATATCCAGCCCTCAGGTCCACTTTTGAGAAGATATGGGCCCCAGACAACTCATCTAACAAATCTTCAATCATAAAATCCTCCAACTTCTTGAACTTGTTCCCCAAGTTTAACAACGCCTTTGGACTTTGTATTCCCACGTGTATAATCAGCTCAACAAGTTCCTTGTCAGCATACACTCTAGTACGCCATGTTTAAGATGTCTAATATTAGTACTGACTAAATTTATGTGTTTTTTTTAACAATATAATTAAATAAAATTTAAAATTTAATCAAAATCTTTCATGATAATACTAAGAATATGTATCTATTTGAATAATTATAAGGTGTAAATTTATACCTTTTTAGGTACTATTCTCTTCGTCTCAATTTAAGTGTTTTACTTTTTTTTTTGGTATGTACTAAAAATAGTCTCTTTCTATTTTTACTAAAATTTTCAATTTCAATGCAAGTTTAACACCACAAGATTTATAAGACGCACACATCTTTAAATTAAGACGATAAAATTTAAGTCTCTCTTTATGAGTCCAGTCCTCCGGAGAACAGAATAGCACTTCTGAGTGACTAGGAGCGGAGAACCCGTTATACCTTGTTTTTTTGGTCTATCTTTTTTCTTGTTAAAGCTCCCTCTGATAGTATTTTTTAAATTTCATGTCAAGTCAAACTAAGACATTTAAATTAAGACGAAAATAATAGTATTTTCCTACTTACTATTTCTGATGATGACAAAAGCGCTATCAATTGATCTTGCTAAACACAAAATATTCATGAAGATTGCACGCCTTGCATTCAAATAGGCTGGTCTTTAATTTTTGTCAAGTGAGACATAAATTTTTTAAGATGCGGAATATAACTTGTGAGATATATTATGATGAGTAAAAATTAAAGATCAACCGAAATAAGGACATAAGTGCAATGACCCACTATTCATTTCTTAAAATATTTTTTAAAAGTTTACTTTAACAATTCTTTTATTTTCGTTTATGTGACACTCTTTTTTTCTTGGTCAGATACAAAAAAAAAATAGTATTTATTTTTTTATCAATATAAAAAAAGAAAATATTTTTCTATATTTAGTAATAATTTAACTTACCAATTTACCTTTAAAAAAATATTTTCTAACCACAGAAATATTTATAATTTATTTTAAACTACAAATTTAAAAAAACTTTATCTGATTCTTAAATTTGTGACAAATTAAATACTAAGAGATGTCTTTTTCTAGGGTACGTTTTCTGTGAGCCGTAAAGGAAAGGAAGTGTTCTAGAAACCTCGACGTAATTACTTCTATACTCAAACGCGGCGAGTCAGCAAACTCTACTTTGAAAACGACCCATTAATTAAATCTGACTAACTTAACCAACAAGGAAAACTAAACAATAAACTACCACGCTTTGAATAACACGTATATTAAATTTCAGCTACAACCTTTTGGCTCAAACTATAAATATGTGAAGCAACACCAACAAAAGTATCATATCTAAATTCTCACATTTCTTTCAAAGTTTCAAAAACTTGTATACAAAGATATCCTTATATTTTCATTCTTGATTACATCAATATGACAGCAATGAAAAGAAGCAGAGAAGATGATGGGCAAGTGGAAGCTGAGGCCATGGCCAACTGCGCCTTAATGCTCTTGTCACGTTTAAACAACAACACTACTTCATCATCAGATCGAGACAATTGGAATAGTTTTGAATGCAAGACTTGCAATAAACGGTTTTCATCTTTCCAAGCCCTCGGCGGACACCGTGCAAGTCATAAACGGACAAAATTACTCGCTGGTGCCAGAGATTTTCTTGTTGAAGACAAAAACAAGATGCATAGATGTTCTATATGTGGAATGGAGTTTTCGTTGGGTCAAGCCTTAGGCGGCCACATGAGGCGTCACCGTGATGAAATTAATAAAACGTCGGTGCCTTCAACAGGAAAGACGATGATACCGCTGTTGAAGAAGTCAAATAGCAGCAAGAGGATATTTTGCTTGGACTTAAACTTAAGCCCTGATGATAATGTTGATTTGAAATTATGGCCGACGGCATCGGTTTCATCTCCTGTTTTGCGAATCTTTATTTAGGCCCCCCTTCATTGTTATTCTTGTAGGATTAGAAGAACTAAGTTGCACTTATTTATTGTTAGTAATTCTTTCGGACACTGCGCATTATTTATATAGCAGATTATGAGATTATTTTAATTATTTTAAATGCTAATTTGATGTAATATATAAAGTCTAATTTCCAACATAAAATTTTCAATTAAACGGTTATTCTATTGTTCCTCTCAAAACTATGAAACCATAATTGGAACCTCGGATAACTTAAAGTTGAACATAACTAATATAACACACCAAGGTATAATTGATCTTGATTTCCTTCCACATATCATTCTTAGAGTTAGTAAAATAACTACATACTTATTATTATTATAGAAAAGTATTTTTTAAATAGTTATATAAGAAAAGGTACATATGATTTCATATTTAGAAATAATAACTCACCAACGTGTAAGGAACCAGAAGAAAAAATGCTATATGTCATCGTTTTTATTTACTAAAATGGGAAGTCTTTATACTACTTGATTTCTTATGTTTTTATATTTTCATACATGTAACCCCCTACCCTCTCCCAAAAAAAGGAACAAGGGCAAAATTTGTCTCTCTCCTCTTGTTTTGGAGTAATGGTTAGTAAGAATGATATTTTTGCGCTACTTGGCTAGTTGGAGGACATTTTTGAGCTAGTTTATTAATGGCGAGAGTTTTATTGAGCTAGTTTATTAATGGCGAGAGCATTTTTGAGCCAAAAATATAACGAATAGTAAAATTGACATATTTTAAATAGTGTTCAAGACAACAGGAATTACATATTGCATGCGTAGTTAAGAGTAAAATGGTTGAGTAGAGGAATGAAGAACAGAGAAGGAAGAGTACACAGAAGGAAGAAAAGGGAGAAGACGAGAGGAGAGAGAACACAGTGTCGGTGGAATGAATTTTGGGAACAGAATAATATCTGCTCTTCTGTATTTCATTATCTATATACACAAAATGAATACAAGAGTATATCTATACACTTTGACCCCCTCAACTACAATTAATACATCTTGACTCATCAACTACACTTTAATCAATAACCAATCACCCATAACTAATTTAATGATTTAAACTAGACTAATGCAAGCTAATCTTCTACTATGCACCTCATGACACTTTGGTGCACATGTCTAATACTTCCACCCCCCCCCCCCCCTCAAGCTAGGAGTGATGAAGATATTCTTCATTCCGAGCTTGGACATCAAGAACTCATGATGTCCTCTGCTTACTGCCTTCGTAAATAAATATGTTGGTTGCTCAGCCGAAGGTATGTAATTTGTCTGAATGAGGCCAAGCATGATCTTTTCCCGAATGGCGATCGATGTCGATGTGTTTAGTTCCTCGTGAAAAGCTGGATTACCGCAATAAGGATCGAATGGTGTCGGTATGAGCAACCGATGTAAGTCGATAGACACCCCAAGTTCTTTGTAAAGACCCTTAAGCCAAACCACTTCGACGGATGTTGCGATGCGATACTCGCCGCGTAACTTCGATACTGAACTGCTTCTTAGATTTCCATACAATAGGAGAAGTCCCAAATAGAACCAAATATCCAGTGACAGATTTCCTGCTGTTGGGGCATGATCCCAATCGTCCGCGAACACTGCAGACTTGATGAACTAGTATCGCCAACAGATTTACGAACCGGGGCATTTTGATGTACTTGACAATCCTCGCCCCGCTTCAAGATGAGGCTGGAGCCTTCATGAATCGATCGAGGTATCAGACCGATAAGCAATATCTGGTCTGGTATTCGTGAGATACAACAGCCTGCCAATAAGTCGTCGGTAGAGCCCAGGATCCAGGAGTAGAGGATCCTTCTTCAGTTGATCAGCTTCTTCTGCATTGGTGGATGCAGCAGTGTGTTGGTCAAATTCTGCGATCGTCGATTTACGATCTCCACGGAGAAGGAGATGGCTTGGCTCCTGCTAAGCCCATATCAGAAATCAATTCAAGTGCATATTTCCTCTGATGCATAGCAATCCCCTGTTCACTTCTGGCAAATTCAATGCCAAGAAAATACCGAAGCTCACCAAGATCCTTTATTTTGAAAACTGATTGTAGAACCTCCTTTGTCGACTGAAGTAATGCTCTATCGTTCCCTGTTAGTAGAAGATCATCGACATAGACCAGGACAATTACAATCTTCCCATTCTGTTGCTTGGTAAAGAGAGAGTAATCTCTCCGACTCTGCGTAAAATCAGAATCGACTAATGCTGAAGATAACTTGATATTCCACTGTCTCGATGCCTGCTTCAATCCATTTAATGATTTCAGTAGCTTACAGACTTTACCATCTGCAGTGGTTGATTGAAACCCTTCAGGAAGTTGCATATAAACTTCTTCAAACAAGTCACCTTGGAGGAAGGCATTGTTAACATCCATCTGATGTATGATCCATTGCTTAGCTGCTGCAAGGGAGATAACAACTCTCACTGTTGCCATTTTCACAACAGGTGAGAATGTTTCTTGATAATCAAGACCTTCTTTCTGGTTGTATCCTTTCGCAACTAGCCTTGCTTTAAATCTTTCAATCTCACCAGTTGCTTTGTATTTGATCTTGTATACCCACTTACATCCAATGACTTTCTTCCCCTTAGGTAATGACACTAGCTCCCAGGTTTTATTCTCATCCAGTGCTTGAATTTTAGCTTTCATGACCTCAACCCATTTCATATCCTTGGCAGCCTCCTTATAATTGCAAGGTTCTATGGTAATGGAGGACTTTGCTATGAATGCCTGGTATCTGGAAGAAAGCCCAGAGTAAGTTAAACCTGCAGAGATAGAATATAGGCAATTAGATGACCCCCCTTTTGTGATGTAATCTTTATGCGGATAGAGGTCTGGCCGCCTACGATCTTCTTAGATCAGAGTTATCACCATGTATGACTGATTCAGGATTCTGCAAGCTAGAATTAGGAACATCTGCATTGGTGATAGCTGCCTGCTGTAAATCTGGAATGACTTCATTTTCATGTATATTAGCATTGACTGGAGGATGGCCAATGGTAATCTCTCCTGGATGTACTAGAGCATCATAAGAAAATGAATCATGAGTATGTATAGATCATGTTCTAGTCTCATTACTACCATTCTTGAAAGGAAAAATGTTCTCCATGAAGACTACATCTCTACTCATGAAAATAATTCTATTATCTAAATCATATAACTTGTAACCTTTTTGCATTGAACCATATCCCAGGTGCACAAATTTTCTTGCAGGGCTGAATTTATCATGATGAAAAAGGTTAGTCGAAACATAGACTCGATGACTCTTAAATGAGATAGAGAAGGGTGACTTGTATAACCTTTCATAGCGGAACACGTGGTGTCACGACCCGACCAGCGGGCGCGACTAGCGCCTAATTGGGCGCCATTCGATCTGTCATACATAATCCATTTGATACCAAATAAAATTTTGGCGGATAACGATGCATCTACAACATATACCGAATAGACGGCGGTCGTTTTAACATAAGGGTACTGCCTCGGAGAGTCACAACTAACCATCACAATATAATAAGCAAGCCGACAAGGCTGCCACCAACATAAGGGAACATCCCAAACAGAAATACGAAAGCATGGCCAAACAAACACGTCTACACTCCTCATAAATCAACTCACGACTGTCTACATACCTCTAGGAGTACAAAAATGACATATGACGGGACAGGACCCCGTCGTGCCCAAGATATACATAAGTCTGGAATATAAGAGTATGTACCAAAGTAACTGGCTCCGGAACAATGGAGCTCTTTAGCAGCTGGTAGATGTCCTAAATTGGAGGGTCACCTAACCGATCACATGTATCTGCGGGCATGAACGCAGCCCCTCGAGGAAAGGGGGTCAGTACGAAATAATGTACTGAGTATGTAAAACATGAACTACTGTAAGAAGGATTGTAACTGGCCAGAAGATACATGAAACATACATGAAAAATCAGAGATACCAATGCAACTGTACCATATGAAAAGAAAGTCATGCATGTCTAACAATCATTATAATCAAGATCATCTCCGTACATATAACTACCCGGCCCATCCTGGGACTCGGTCCTCATGCTTTATACATATAACTACCCGGCCCATTCTGAAACTCGGTCCTCATGTTTTATACATATAACTACCCGGCCCATTCTGGGACTCGGTCCTCATGCTTTATACATATAACTACCCGGCCCATTCTGAGACTCGGTCCTCATACTGCGTACATATAACTACCCGGCCCATTCTAGGACTCGGTCCTCATTTTCCGTGAATATAGCTACCCGGCCCATTCTGGGACTCGGTCCTCATAACATACAATCACAACTTACACAAGTAGAATATCATGAGAAACCATATGCAATACAAATCATCATTTGAGACTCCATGTAATAATCATGTGCATTTCAAATCATCATATAAGACTAAATGAAATAATCATATGTCTTTTTGAATCATCATATAAGACTAAATGGAATAAGTAAAATAAATTATCCTTTAGAAAATCAAGGCACGATCTCCTGAATCATTTTAAAACATCTTTTGGGAAGTCAAAGCACTTTTCATATCATATATCATTTTATTAAAACTAGACTTTGAAGGAATCACGTACGTCCGTCGTACATTCTCTTGTATAATATTCATGCCAAAAGAAAGGAAGAAGATTTTCACAACATCATGCCAAAGAAGGAAAGGATAGTCTCACATACCTTATAGTTTGAGCTGACCAACTCACTATTAGAATATGTCTCGTCTAATACTTCAACCTATAATAATAGCAATAGGTCTGTCAACTCTATGATTCCTAACGTAGGTTAAATTGAAAGCGACTCTCTTATTTTATAAAAATTAGCAACATTTCTCTGTTTATGTGCGTATCCACAATTTTCCAATAATCCAAATCAACCAACAATTCAAATCAAACCAATAATCATTATCATTTCAATATGTAGTCAAAATTATCTCAAACATTCCATTTACGTCGTTAGTGCGCATACCTTCTCTTTGTAATTATTTCATTTAACAACTTCAATAACCAAGGCAACTACTACATTTATTTCTCATAGTAGTCAATCATTTAGTCACGTTAGAATTATCATGGGGCAATCCAATCTCTTAACGACATCGTCAATTCAAGAATGTGAATTTAACATTTTTCTATACTTTAATCCTTTCGAGGCATGTATAGATAATTGCCTCAATAAATATGCATGTAGTAACTTATATTCACACACTAATTCAGTCCGTAATACATTATCGAAATTTTCAACAATTTCTATCAACTTTCCGGTCATATCAACATTTTACAATTCCAAAGCTTTTTCCAAAATTCCTTACTTTCCAATTAATCTCCCAACAACTTCAATTAACAACTTTAACTTTAAACATCAAGGTTTCATCTAAATTTTCACATGCGATTAGTAATAACATACCAACACAATAACTCAATTCCAACGTACGTCAAGAATATGTTCTAAATCGGTTTCGACCTCTATCATTCACATGCATTGTCTTCTTTCCCTTTCTTCTTTGACATGGATAATTCTCCTAACTATAATATCAATTAATCTATCAAATATCAAGTAAAAGGGATACATTTTCACCAATAGAAGAAGAATTTCATACCTTAAAATTTTACCAAAACAGTCCCCAAAAACGTGACTGTCCAGATTTTTAGCCACTGCTTCGTCAGCTGAACTTGTAACGTCGATAACTCTCTACTCCAGTGTCTTATCGACGAGCGGTTTGTTGCGTTGGAAACTAGACTCGATGAAATTAATTTTAGGCTTTTGAAACACCCAAAAACTCCTAATATGCTAGGAGATACTCCCTTCCAAATTTGACTAAAAATCTGTCCAGCAGTCCCGAAAAAAATCTGCTCAACTTTGCCCACCGATTTGCTCACTGTTTTGGGCCAATTTTGGCTTCAATTTCACACTTCTTCAACTCTAATTCAACATGCAACACCTCCACTATGATAACCCATTATTCTAACATGTTTTTCTTTCCAAAAATTGTCCAAGAACTTGAAAAATCTGGGCTACAATTTTTGGCCAAGATCTTGCATGATAACCCACTGTTTGGGCTATTGTTTGCTTCACTTTGTGTAGAATAATTAATCTAGGAAGAGGGAATAAAAGCTTAACTTTGGCTATGGGAAAGGGGTAGTTCTTGATAGTGAGAGGGAGAGAATGTTGAAAATGGAGTGTGGGAGATGAAAAGATTTCTTAAGTTGTAGTGCACAAAAAAAAAATCTAAAAAAATGTAATTTGCACATAAGCCCCTAATGTTCTCTTCTTAACTTAATCTCCCAATTACTTAATAAAATTTTGATCTCACTTCTTTTAATTTTAGAAAATTCCATAAGACCTCGTATTCTCCATGTCGTAATTCTCATAATATGTTAATAATCCTTAATGGGAAAATATATGACGATCATTTTCCATTTTCATTAACACGCTCGTAGTAACCAAATTTTTTTCGGAATCACATCCTTCAAGTACTAACTTCTGGATTTAGCATATATAATCATACTATATAATCAATATTCGAATCTTAATTTCTTAATGATGTTCTTAAGTATCGTCTTAACTTACGAGGTGTAACACATGGTTCAACACAGATAAGGGAACCATATTCATGACATATCTCGCCTCTTCAATGCGAAGCCCGAATGCATGCCGTAAGCGCCTGAATCTTGATGGCCCTTGCTGTCTCTAGAATGTGTCTGTACTTCCTTTCAACTACTCCATTCTGTTGAGGAGTATAGGGACATGAGCTCTCATGGACCACTTCATGCTCCTGAAACAGTTCCTGCGATTCTTGTTAAAGAATTCGGCCCATTGTCCGACCTTACTCTCTTAATTTTAGCTTCAAACTGTGTGTTCACTGTTAAGAAGAAGTTTTTAAGCAGAGTAAACACATCAGATTTCAGCCTCATCAGAAAAACCCATGTCCATCTAGAGTAATCATCCACAATTGTAAGAAAGTATTTCATTCCATTATAGGTATCAACTCTATAAGGTCCCCATACATCCATATGTAACAATTCAAAAGAAGTAGATGTTCTAGTAGAGCTAATAGGAAATGAAACTCTAGTTTGTCTTGCTAAGGGACACACTTCACAATTATGGAATGTAAATGAATTATCTTTCTGGAAACAAGGTATTCTTCTCAGCACACTCAATGGTACATGGCATAGCCTCTGATGCCACACTACTGCATCAGTCTTCTGTGCTACTGTCAAACTTCTGTGTGGTTCATGTCCTTTATTCTGTTTGTCCATAGACAAGATGTATAATCCATCCTCCTCAGTACCAATCACTCTCACCTTCCCAGATGAGAGATCCTGAAATATGCAACATATGGGAAAGAAATTGACACTACTGATTGATTCCTTGTTACTTTGGAAACCGACATCAAGTTGAACTGAAAAGTAGGAACACAAAGAACATCTTTTAAGACATCACCTCCTCCAATGTGATAGTCTCCTATGTGTGATATCTTGGTCGACTCTCCAGTAGGTAGCTGCACTTTACTGCGCACTTCGTTAGTCGTTTGTTATGTAAATCTCGTTGATTGCCAACCATGTGATTGGTGTCTCCTGAGTCTATTATCCATTTTATTATAGGCTGTGTGTCAAAGTTGTTACAGATACATGCCATGTTGGCCACGAAGTTGTTTGCTCTTCCAGTTTCTGTTTGATCCTTAAGCAAGTTGAGCAACTGTTGATGTTGTTGAGGTGTAAACTGGTGTGTTCCTTTTTGTACCATCTGTCTTTCTGCATCATTCTGACTCTGTCCCATAACTCTATAACATGTCTCAGTGTTCTCCCACATAGGATCATTCTCAGTCACCATATTTGTCTTCTTCACATTACTCTGTGTCGAATCGTCTGGATAACCATTCAATCTGTAACAATTCTTCTGCACATGACCTGTCTTTCCACAATATGTGCATTTCTTCAGCCTATTGCAATCTATCTTCTTATGTCCCTTGATATGACAAAAATCACATATTATATTCGAGCTGTATGACTTTTTCTGTTTGTATGTATCACTGTTATTTCTGGTTGCAGTGAACATGGCAGAAGAACTTCCACCTTCATCATGCATATTACCTTGGATAGTCCCAGCCAAACACCTCTGACTCTCCTCTTGATTTATCATAGCGTAAACTTGATTTAGATTAGGCAAATGGCTCATTAACAACACTTGACTCCTCACATGACCATAGCTATCGTTAAGTCCCATTAAGAATTATAGCATCCTTTGATATTGAAGATGATCTACGAATTCTTTGGACTTGGCACAGCAATTTGTCACAGGTATGATGGAATCATACTCATCCCATAAATCCTTAAGTCTCGAGTAATATACAGACACAGGTGTAGTTCCTTGTCGTAGTGTAAATATGTCCTTATGTAACTGAAATGATCTAGAACTATTTACCTTATCAAATCTATCTCACAACTCCTCCCATATCATGCATGAATCTGAGTTAAAGAGCATTTCAATCAACAAGCTCTTACTCACATTCCCCATTAACCACGACACCACAATAGCGTTGCACCTTTCCCACAAACTTACAAGATTCTCAGAGAAGTTTTCCTTCTTCACAGTTCCATCGACGAATCCAATCTTGTTCTTTCCCAGCAGTGCAAACCTCATCGCTCTGCTCCATATTGTATAGTTATCCATCCCTGTGAGCACAATCCCAACTGACAACGATCCAGGGGCATCAGATGGGTATAGATACGGGATGGTCAGGTCTATGGTCACAACCAGACCGTTTCTATCAGTTGATGTTCCTTCAATACTTCCCATTCTTCCTCAAGTATAAACTCAAAAACGTAATGAATACAGACGATTAGATCAACAAACAATACCAGAAAGTTGGATCAACAAGCGTGACCAACAAAATCGAGAGTTTGATCAACAAATGTGATCAACAGACCAACAAAATCGAGAGTTAGATCATGCAACCAAATCAAAAAGCGCACAACAAAGTAATCCTCGATCTCTACAACAGAATCATCAATATCCACCTCGATCGATCGATAATCCCCAAAATATAGGGTTCATCTCGATCCAGCCATTTTCTCTCCAGATCGTTCCATCAAATACCTTGGCTCTGATACCATGTTCAAGACAACAGGAATTACATATTGCATGCGTAGTTAAAAGTAGAATGATTGAGTAGAGGAATGAAGAACAGAGAAGGAAGAGTACACAGAAGGAAGAAAAGGGAGAAGACGAGAGGAGAGAGAACACAGTGTCGGTGGAATGAATTTTGGGAACAGAATAATATCTACTCTTCTGTATTTCATTATCTATATACACAAAATGAATACAAGAGTATATCTATACACTTTGACCCCCTCAACTACAATTAATACATCTTGACCCCTCAACTACACTTTAATCAATAACCAACCACCCATAACTAATTTAATGATTTAAACTAGACTAATGCAAGCTAATCTTCTACTATGCACCTCATGACACTTTGGTGCACATGTCTAATACTTCCACAAATAGTTCTGATGCATTATATTTTATACAACAATGAGTATATTTATATACATCAAAGTCCTCGACTGATAAGAGAAACATACATAAATGAAATCCTAGTCGGACAAGGAAACGAGTCCTAAGTGGCAAGAAATGTGATGCGTTGATACCGTCTTGCGCACCTTGAGTTTGTCACACAAAAACTGAAAATGAACTAGGTAAGAGGCTTAGTAAATATGTATGTCATTTGATGTTTGAAGAGAGAAACTGAACCATGAGAACAATCTTATTCCAAATAAAATGAAAGTCAATTTCAAGATCTTTAACGCGAGAGTAAAACACAAGATTGATGGAGAGATAAGTGACGTTAGACATATTTATAATGTTTTAATGTAGATTGTACCGCTATTTGGTGATATTTCATGTTGAATATGCGAATCTAACTTAAATGATGGTTTTGCACCGACTTGGGTGTTAAGGGATGATATAGGAACAGTTGAAAAATATTTGAACAATTTTGATGGAAGTAGAGCGTGCGCGTTTCTTGCTTCGCAAGGAACTTAGCGAGAAAACACCGAGTTGGCAATAAACCTAAAGGAGTCTATTTAATTTTAATTACTACTCGTATTTGTTCACTTATTTAATTTTAGTTGTCTATTTTTATATTCTTGTAGTAGTTTTAATTAATCAAAAGCAACGTTTAAAAATCACTTGAATAATCCTGGTAGAAAATCATTTTCCTATTTTGGACCGAGACGAAACCAAATTAGTGAGTATCGAATATTAAATAGAAAATTTTAAAAAAACATATTTATTCCAACAAATGGATTATAAGATGGGGAATCTAACCCTCTCCAACAACATGAGTATTCAAGTAGTCAATCTCTCGGGTGACAATTTATTTTTTATGTACAAAATTGTGAGAAAACAATGGATGTATGGAAATAGTAAACAACTATTACTAGTGCTTCGAAAGGATAAACTATAATGATTACAACAATTAACAATCTGGCTAACAAGAGTTCTTTCTTGAATGGTTTCTTGAATCTTACGTTCCGGTTGTTCAAGCTCTTGCGATTCTTAGCACGAAATCAAGACACAGAGAAATCTTGTGAGTCTAATTGTTACACTTGGCTGAATCGAGTGATATTCACTCGTCCCTTAGACATTATTGCCCGTATATATCCTTTTACTGTGAATGCAGCAACCGCTCTCAAGATAAAACAACAACTAACAAATGAGAAAGGAAAAAGTGTTTCTCAAAGAACAATGAGTGTATGAAAGAATGCTTAGAGAGGAAGAGTTTCAGGAAATCTGATTGTGTGTGTTATCCAATTGAGCCAAAGGCCTCAATATATAGTAGTGTAAGAATGCCTCTTCAAGTGCTCATGTAATGGTCATTTAAGTGTCATGTAATGACGACTTAATTCACCAAGTAATGCAGCCAAATAATGGCTGATTTATGAAGGATAAACTGACATTTCAATGCTACAAAACGTCCTCATAATCAGCCAAACTTTTGGACTTCCGTTCGCATAGACACTGCTTCGTTAGCACCGCAGCTCCACTAGCCAAAAGACTAATTAGCGTCGGGCCCTGGTGATGGTGGAGTCGCGGCGCCCCGGCTCTGCGGTGGCGTCGCGGCCCTTTTCTTACCCGTTTCAATCTTACACTTCATACTCTTCTTCATTCATTTACCAACATGGAACACGCGTCATTTAACCAACGATCGTCCATCATTTTATGCTCAAACGTTTACTCACGTACCAATATATCTTTCACTAATGAAATTTACGATATTTGGCATTACGAGTGCACGCGTGTGAAAACGACATTTTCGACGTACGAAGCCTCAATTGTTAAAGTCGTAAATAATTGGTTAAAATTAATTCCACATTAGTAAATTTTCAACAATCCCTCTTGAAATAGATTTTGGCGCCTTCTTACAGCCATCTTTCATGGACCGATGTTGCATCTGGATAGGTAGCCGTAGCTATGAACCTTCCATTGTTGAATACCATCAAACTTACTTACTGCACGGTGAATGTGATGTCTTGAACCGTCAGTGTTTAGCGTAAGCCAAGTCAACATTACCAACACGACAACTTTTCTTACTCTATTATTCATTATGTTTTGTCCGTTGTGGTCGTAGACACACTTAGATTCTTAAGTACGTTCATTTGAGGCGGTCAGTCCTTGCACTTAAATAGGTGATCTCTTACAAGGTATCCTGTTAGGCACCATTAAATTTTTCTCCAAACCTAACCTCAACCTGTGAGGATCATGAAAGATTTCAGAAACTTAACCTTAACACACAATGCAGGTAGCACTTTAAGGTCTATCGCGGGAACGACTTGGACTCATGTTTCTTGTCACATCCCATTTTAACCGGGTCAAAACGAAATACGACATATTGATGATTCCTGAATTTGATTTAAGGAGTCGTCTAATTATTTTTAAAGATGATAGGACATCTATTTAAAAAGTTTGCTTTAAAATAACTCCAATTAGTAGTATGCAAAACTTTATGATTCTATTGCACGAAAATGGAGTGGGCAAAAACTTTGGTTCTTTGTCTAGAAAGGGAAAACGGTAAAAACGAGTTCAGATTTTGGGGAAAAGGGATCTACATTCCTTTTTTCTGTTAAGGATTTTCTGTTCTTGGGGAATGAATTTTGGTGTTTTCTGAAAATGGAAGAGATGAAAAGGGATGGGAGCCGCGGATTTGGTTTTCATTTGGGGAATGGGTAAAAGCAATTTAGGGTTCTTGTTTTTCTTTGTGGAAAACGATGGGCTTTGGGAATAATGGTTTGGGCTTCAGGTTTTAAAGGGATAAGGGATTTAGTTTGATTTTGGGATGAGTTTGGATGAGATAGGGTTATTGGTTTTGGGTCCCTGGGGGGAATAAAAGAAAGGAATAGATGAAGCTAGATGGGGAATTGATCTGATGGGTATTTTGGGCGAGGGAATGAGCTGAAAAAATTAAAAGGGAAGTTGGGCTGGAAATAGTAGAATAGGAATGGGCTGTAGATATGGGCTGAAGTTTTAATTTATTTTGGTAGAGTTTTAGGTGTTTTATTTTAAAGGAGGAAAGGAATTAAAATAAATTGTGTGATAAAAATATCAATGTGATGATATAATATTTAAGAAATGTTTAGTGATTAATATAAAAATGTGATGTCATTTGTGGATAACATAGAATATTAGGATGAAAATTATGGCGGTGATAAAAAAATGTCACGATAGTAAAAAATGTGAATAAAGATAATAATAGTAATAAATAGTGATTATTTTGAGAATATTAAATTCTTTATTAAAGTATGCATATGTATGTATTTATTAAAATTATTCTTGCGGTGTTAAAAAATAGTTTAATTTATCGGTGAGAAAATTAGAAGAGAGAGACAAAATTAGGTGTCAACATGTGGTGTATGTGGAGGAGGGCGTCACTTCATTGGAAGAGGGTTTAATTTGGTATGGGTCAATTTCGATTAGGGGGTCGGGTCAGGTTAAAAGAGGTGATGGGTAATTCAATTGAAATCGAGTTATTTGAGTTGATTTGAGAATTTCTGTCAAATGAGGAGTATTTTTAGAAACTTTGCTAAGGAGAGAGGTATATTTTACCCCAATTTATAACGAGAATGATAGATTTGACCCCAACTTATAACGAGGGTAAAAGTAGACAATTTACGAAAGTAGATGGATATTTTTGACATATTTGATAATTCTTTTAGGATATTTCATTGTTTTTTCTTGTATATATTTCCCAAATACCATTGATACTTTTAGCTACAGTGAATAAGGTGATTTATTTCCTATGATATTTGATTTTACCTTGAGTAGTACTGGTTAAATAATGGGATATCATTTGCCTATTATTTTTCACAAGATTGGTTTTTAGTTAACGTGGTATATTGTTATCCATCGTTATGTCAAAATAAATTGCTATGGCAAGCTCTAAATGCACAAAATTTAATTTAATTTGGTCATGAGATTTTTTCTAACATTACTTATCCCAAACTTACTAATTCATAGTCCTCCGGGGCATAGTACAATGGTAAAGCCTGGGCGCTATAAGGCGTTCTGGCATGGAGATAGCATGGGTTCGATTCCCCGCAGACGCGAAGAAATTCTGCATGTTGGAGAATTTGACCTTATCTCATTGATCAGTTGTATGCTCCCAGAAACTAGTCACTGGAGCACATCCTGTGATTTACTGGTGATGTTGAAGATCACCTCGAGGACGTCTGGGTAATACCAGTGAAGTAGTAACCTCGATTATAAAAAAAAAACTTACTAATTCATATTTGTACTGCTTAAGGCCAAAGGGGGGAAGCAGCTCTATATCGAAAGTTACTTTAGTATATATATTGAAATACGGATGCAGTATTTTTAGCGCAAAATGTAAATTTCTATGTAAAAATTCACAAAAATTTCAACCTATCGTATACATGAGCTCATTACTTTAAAATATAATAATGTTAATGTTAAAACATTTAAAGCTTAAATCTTGAATCTGCTGCAAACCATAGTATTTCAAAGATATTAAGAACTGAAAGAAATAATACCTTATTATTCTTATTAATGAATGTGATATATATACAAGTTACATATATGAAAATCATTTTTCTACTATACATCTAAATCTATATTCTATTTGAATACTAACTATACAATTATAGAAAGACTACAAGACTAATTCTACTATAATACATAATTGTACATATTCTTGGATTTGGAAAGTCACGGTACATATTTTCGGATTGGGCCTCAGGCCAGTGGGTTTCGACCGTGACATTGTTATATACATACAATATACTTGTATATTTAACAAGAACTTTCTTACGTGCAAAACCAACGTTAATTTTTCCTATTGACTGACATAACTATAAGAGGTAGATGATTACAATAAGATATACTAGGAAAAAGAACACAAAAACAAACTAAAAGAGATTTCTTTAACAACGCATAACGATGTTTTCGACTAATGTCATAGATTATCAAAAAAAAAGTGAACTATTTCTCTTGAACATATTTGAAGCCGTCAAAATTTTCAAAAAAAGAACCAGCAGCTTCAAAACTCATGTACTTGTTTGGACTATCACTTCCAATTTCAATCCTCTCTGAATTATTATTAGGGTTTCCGTTCCAATTCCAAGGCGAAAAGAAGGAATTATCGACTTCAAGAAAAGATAAAAAAATTGGAAAATTCTTCAAAGTTGCATAATAAGATTCATGTTGAAGTTGAAGTAGTTGTAAATAATACTTGAGCTGACAATTCTCGCATCCGCACTTATAATACCACATACTGGCACCACCATATTCCTCTATATTCCCTTGAGCCATACTAAATTTTCAATTTGTTAGAGATATTGTGTGTATTGTAGCGTAGGTATGTAATAATATATAGAATGCTCTTATTTAGTATCATTTGAATAGGATAGGAATTCCAATCAATTAGGATTTGACTCGAACTAGAGACTAGCTAGGAAATTAAGAGTCCTGATCCTATATTGTCATGGTTTGTGTTGGAAATAAACTAGTAGGCTTCGTTTGCTGCCTTTAAATCTTCGTGTTGTCATAATGTATTTAGAATCAGCGCTAAAGTCTTATCCTGTATTTTAGGATATCTTATATTTTCTATTGGACAAAGAGTCAAATTTGTCCTCTATTAATAGTTGGGGTCAAATATGCACGAGTTACTAAATTGAGTTAAAATTGTCTTGGTTTTCAAACTGCAGAACTCAGCACCCGGTGATGCCACGTGTCCCGTAAATAAAGGTTATTTTATAAAATTTAGGGCAAAATTGAACATTTCGCATAGTTGAGGGGCGAATGTGACCCGTTTCCCTAATCTTGAGTTTTTAAATTTTATATTTCTCCTTTATTTCTCTCTCCCGGTCACTACCTCTATGGTCAATCACCCTTTCTTCCTCCTCCAATGCCGTTTATATTTAGCAATTGACAATACAGTGGTTGGTCCAGGTAGTGATTTTGAGCTAAAGATTGTTTTTGTTGTGTTTTGAGGGAATCTGAAGTGTAGGTGGTTTTTGATTAAGCATTTGTAGCTGTGGTAGACTGGTAGTAGTTGAAGTAGAAACTGTAAATAGTGAGTATTTCTACTTAAATTGGATGCCTTAAATTTGAAGTGTTCGACGCCTACTTTTGATGTTTTTAGTTCGGTGTTAATGTGAGTTTGTGCTCCCAAAACTCAATGCTTTAAATTCACTTTGTTTCTTTATAAGCACTTGCATCAATCGAAAATTACTTCAATAATCAAATCGTGGAAACATCCTAGCAGCAAATCACCCACACTTTCTACAAGTAACAAGTATCCATCATAAAAGTTGTATTTGCGTACACACAACATTCATAAACAGCTAAGTTACATGTCCTTGAGCTAATAAGTCAAGCAGGGAAGGAAACTAGAGAGGTGTTAGCAACAAATTTGCCTTTTCAAATAATAGTCAACCCTATATTTCACACGTTAAATTTCAAAAGAATGACCAATAAAGGTATTACACGCCCAAATAATATCGCGTCCAACTTTAGCCCAGCAAGTGCAACCGCATCTGTAATCTTCAAACCATTTTTATGAACCACAGCAAGCTGATTTCTGGGCAGCTTGACCACCTCCAGCTCCTGCATCTGGTTGATTAATCTTGAGCGTTGAAGGCTGCAACGTCAACAATGAGCATTCAGTATTTGGAAACAAAAATATGAAGGATATCTGATACTCTTCTTCATTCCCTCTCCCTACCCTTATAAATAACTTTTAAAAATTTACCAAACTAGATCAAGTTATTCACCTCAGCTTTGGAGTCGGTGTCTGCAAGCCTTTGCTTTATATCTCTCGCTATTGAGAAGAAAACTTGTTCCACGTTAAGATTTGTCTTTGCACTCTGCAGGGTAACAGTAATACTTAGTACAGGCAAAACTACCAGCATTTCTTTCTAGGTTTGTTGAACCATACTTACAGTTTCGAAAAACTTAATCCCGTACTCATCCGCAAGTGCTTGACCCTTTGCGGTAGGGACAGCCTACAAAAGGTTCATATTGGCCAAATATTAGATTTTCAGTAAAACAGACCTTCAAACTTCTTTTATTTCTAATTTGGGCTATTGCAGGTCTTGCCACCCTCAGGCCCACAGAAGGGGACGGGGAGTAGGAAAAGTTATAGATAAAGAATCAGTCCAAAAAAGAATATACCCTCTTGCTTTCATCCATGTCAGCCTTGTTCCCTACAAGTATTTTGTTGACATTGTCTGAGGCATGCTGCTCAATGTTACGGATCCAGTTCCTTATGTCTGTAGGTAGGATGAAACAATTAGAAACCATCCACACGAGAGGACAAACACTAAAAGAAAAACTTGAGTCAGGGAGTAAAGAGTATACTGTACAAATGACAGAAAAAGGGAGTTATGGAATGATGCAACCAATTCACGGAAGTCCTTAAAAGGGTGAGCAGCATATGAACTACACTTCAGACTATAGGGGAATCAGGATAAAGAACCTTACTGTTAAAGGAGGGTTCGTCAGTAACATCATACACCAACAATATACCCATGGCTCCACGATAGTAAGCTGGAGAAATTTGTAATCAGAAAAAGAAGAAGCAATTAGTACAGAGTCAAACAAAACACAGGGATCTAAGGTAGATCAGATTTCTATTTAATAAAAAAAGGGGCAGCCCGGTGCACTATTAGGCGTATTTTATATACACCTTTTGAGTCATTTTTAGTTAGTCTTTGGCTCATTTTTGTACAAATACGTATCATGTTAGTATAGATTTTCTTTCTTTTGAGTCACAGTGGTTTAAAATGGCACATTGGCGAAAAGAAGCAAAAAGAGGGCAGAAACAGAGGTTCCAGAGCCAAAAGAGACGAAAAGTTGGCACCCCGGACGAAGGACAGGGCGGCGCCGTGGCGCCACTCTATCAGCGAAAGCAGCGCCACGGCGCCCAAAAATCTGACGAGTTGCAGGAGTTTCGGCGCCACGGCGCCGGTCTCAGGGCCGTGGCGCCGACGCGGGTTTTCAGCCAAATCCGAATGGGAATGGGCCAAGATCAAGAGGGAAAAGTTAGGAACGTTTTTGGACGATATAAAAAGGCCTTAGGGCAGATTTTTGAAGGGTTCCACAATCCCTAGCTCTACACAACACATAGTTCTTGAAAACTTTAAGATTGGAGGCTTGTTCTTGAGTAATTCTTTTTCTTACTTTATTTATTTTTCAGTTTATGTTGGATAATCTTTTAGTTCTTAGCATGTCTATGGCTAGGAGCTAAACTTTAATTAGGGTTTTCCATTCGAATTACTTGAACCTCGTTTTATGATTTAATGCATGGTTTTGGTTTCTTCTTTATATAGTTGAGATTTATTCAATAATTGCTTTGATTGCTTGGTAATTAATTGATCACTAATTATCATCACATATATGATTTCTAATCGAGATCCGAAAGGGGAGATTGTGAATATGCTATAGTTGAATAAACATAGGTTAAAATCGTGGACGAAAGCACCCCGATACTTGTGTAGTTTAATAAATTATTGTTCTTAATCCTCCTTGTGGTAAATCTTATCATCGAAAGATAGAAGGATTCTGCATCGGGGTTGAGTGTTTATATATCCTAACCGGAATATAAAACGGCTTAGTTAACCTGCTATCTCAATATAGAAGAAGAACTTTTATCATTGCATTAAAGATTAAAGCGAGCGGATAGTTAAGGAGATTGGAAGCCCTATTTCCACCATATCTGATTTAAGTAAAGTAATTTAGTTAACTTTTATACTTATTTAGTAGTCATAGATACAAACAACCATCAAAATATCGATCACCAAATAGATACCATAGGATAGAAATTAGTAATTGAATACTAATCCCTGAGCACGATATTCGATCTTACCCAGACTATATTACTTGTCACGATACGTGCACTTGCGTTAAGCGTGTGGATAAATCCCTAACAAGTTTTTGACGCCGTTACCGGGGATTGGTGTAGTTCAATATCAATCTATCTATTCTTAATTTCTAATTTGGTTTTTATTTTCTTTTATTTTATTTTATCTGTGGAACCGTGCGCCGTGATCCGTTTGTTGATTTTGATCTATTTCAGGTATCTAGTTTATGCGAAGAAGAAGAGGAGCAGATACACTTGTTCTCTTCAACCCTGAGATCGAGAAGACTTGCAAGCAGAGCCGGCGAAACAAAAGAATCTTGGACTTAATAGCCATGGGGGATCGACAGAATAATAATGAGATGAATGAAGAGATGGGTGATCACCAACCCAACCAAAGAATACCCCCAGGGTTGCAGAATGATGAAGAGGAAAAAGTTCAGGTCTAGACAGAAAGAAGTCTGGGAGACTATGTGCTACCAAGAGTGAATGGAGCACAAACATGCATAAGGCTCCCAGCAATAGGAGCGAACAATTTTGAAATAAAGGCTGTGATCCTGAGCATGGTGCAGCATACAGTTCAATTTGGAGGGTTACCATCTGAAGACCCACATATGCACATTGCAAATTTCTTGGAACTGTGTGCAATGTTCAAATATAATGATGTTACTGATGACGCCATCCGGTTGAGGCTCTTTCCCTTCTCACTCAGGGATAGAGTAAAGGTTTGGTTGAATTCCCTGCCTACAGATTCTATATTTACATGGCAGGATCTGGCACAGAAGTTCTTGGCAAAGTTCTTTCCACCTTCCAAAGCAGCCAAGATGAGAGGAGAGCTGAACAATTTCTACCAGACTAATGGGGAGTCACTCTATGAGGCTTGGGAGAGATTTAAAGATCTGCAGAGAAAGTATTCGCATCATAGCATTGAATTGTGGAATTTGGTCCATATTTTCTACAATGGGCTAAGTGGGACAACAAGAACCATCATTGATGCAGCTGCAGGTGGAACCTTCATGAAGAAGACCGCACATGAGGCCCATGATTTGCTAGAAGACATGGCCATATTTTCTACAATGGGTATGTGTCACAATTCATTGGCATCATTAAATGCACAGGTTGCTCTCTTGACCAAGCAATTTCAGCAGAACACAGTGTCAGTGAATGCAGTTCAGATGCCAATGAATTGTGAGATTTGTGGGGGTCCTCATACTTTTGATAGGTGCCCATCAGCAGACCCAACAACATCCCAATGAGCGAGAATGTCGAGCGGTGGGAAATTACGAGGCCGAACAACCCTTATTCAAACACTTACAATCCGGGTGGAGGAATCACTCAAACTTCCGTTGAGGGTGACGAGCGTGAGAATCATCTGAGGCCAATACGAGAATCGGCAACCATTTAATCAGGCCTCATCTTCACTAATTCGGTGCACCTTGCCCGAAAAGTCGGATGAATTGCGGCGGCCTTGACACTTACAAATTCACGCAGACCAGTTCACGGCAGACAAGGTCATCCATAAGAACTTGAAACCCAAGTTGGGCGGTGGCAAAAATGGCAAATAACGAGCCACGGAGACACTCTTTCCAAGAATCTGAAGATAAATCCCGAGAGCGATGTCAGCGATGCGGTTGAGAAGTGGGAAGCGATTAGAACCGATTGCTCACGAACTGCGGTGGGACCGAAAAGGAAGTTGAGATTGAGAAGGAGGGTTCTGATGACCGCCTATTTTAGAGGCTCGCTTGATTCGGTAAAGAGTACACAGAGAAAGCGCTTCTCAAAGTTCTAGAGGTTTTTAGGAAATTGCATATCAATATCCCGCCGTTCAAGCGTTGGAACAATCGCTACCTACTTCAAATTTATGAAGGAGATCCTTGGAAAGAAGAGGAAACTAGTGGAATATGAGACCATAGCACTAATCAAGAGTGTAGTGCCATTTTGCGAAGAAAGCGCCCAAAGTTGAAAGATCCGGGGAGTTTCACCCTACCTTGCACGATAGGGAATGTGACTTGCAACAGGGCATTATGTGATCTAGGGGCTAGCATAAACTCGTTACCCCTATCTGTATTCAAGAAGCTGGGATTGGGAGTGATCAAGCCAACTACAGTGAATCTACAGCTAGCGGACAGATCAGTGGTGCATCCTTTAGGCATCATTGAAGACGTGCTCATCAAAGTGGGGAAGTTCTTCTTCCCAACAGACTTTCTCATCCTCGACATGGAGGATGACGATGAAATTCCCATTATTTTGGGGCCGCCATTCCTCGCCACTGGGAGAGCATTGATTGATGTGGAAAATGGCGAGCTAAAACTGAGAGTTGAGGACGAGGAGATGATATTTAAAGTATTTAAACCCTCCATTGAATCCTCAGTCATAAGCAAATGTCTCATGATCGGCCACGGTGACATCATTTGAGCCAACACAAGCCAAAACCAAGGAAAGCAGCCCGCCAACACAGGTAAGTATTTCTAAACATCCTCCTAAGAAAAAAAAAATACAAATAGAAGGCTAAAAAGAAAGATGATCATGAAATGGATAGACTGTGGGGTTAAATTACTTAAATTACCCCAGGCTTCTTGATAAGGAACTTGCGTCCGGCTACAAGACGTTAAAGACAGCGCTACTTGGGAGGCAACCTAAGGTTTTAAATTTATGCATTTTTAACTTAGTTAGAACAGTCTCACGTCTGGTATTGTTTTGATGTTGTGATGCTAGGTACAATGACAAAAATGTGGAGCACAAAAAGAAAAGGGAGAAAGAGTGCAGCGCCACGGCGCCCAGACTCATGGCTGTGGCGTCGGGAAATCAGAGAGCCGCAGAAATTTGGGCGCCACGGCGCCAATCTCGACTACGTGGCGCCAGAGTTGACGATTCGGAAGTTTGAGCGCCACGGCGCCGGTTTCAGGGCCGTGGCGCCGCGACGGAAATTTTGAAAAAAATAAAAGCCCCAAGTCGAATTGTCTTCTCCCACAAAAAATCCAAAACACCTAAACTCTTCAAAACCCACGAAATTAACTTCTCCCACTCAAATCTTCCATAAACCACACCCAATCTCAACCAAATTCCTTCAATTCCTTGCACCCATAACCATTATAAACAACAATCCTCATTCTATTGCTTCATTCCATCACTAGGAACAAGAAAAGTTGTGAAGAACACTTTCCAAGGTAACATTCATAATTTTTCTTGAAATTTCAAAGCAATTAAGAGAGGTAATTCATAAGCTTGGGGGTGAAATCTATTGTTGGGTATTGTCTTTGTGTGTGGGAGATTGTTGTTGGTCGATCGTTGGGGTTATGCGTTGTCTTTGTGGAGTGTTGTACTCGTGATTGAGGTGTAGTTGGGGGTTGAATTGTATTGTGTATTGTTGTGTTTGTGTTGCTGTGTTGATTGTGTGATTGAGAGTTGTTGGGCAACCTCACAAAACAAAAGAAACGCCAAATTTCTCAAAAATGTCCGCGAGAAAAGAAGAGCTTCCGCGTCCACCTCCGCTTCCACAATATGATACCACCAGGTTCGCTAGTAAAAAGCGGAAGACAGATATAACAAGCTTAGTACTAGAACCTTGATGCACGAGAGAGGAATGGAGTACCAAAGGAGCCATTTGAGGATGGCGATGCCTATGAGCGATTCGAGGCGACGATAGAGGCAAATGGGTGGAAGAGATTAAATCGTCCGGAGAGAATAGTCCGCGAGAACACTATCGTGGTGAAAGAATTCTATGCCAACTATCCGAGCAGACGGATGGTAGATGTTTTGTGAGAGGCGGTATGTGCTGTGGCGGTGAGGTGGTAAGCGAAATATTGAGGGCGAGTCTTTGAAGAACGAGGCTATAACCGAAACCATTTCACGAGTTGGTGCAGAGATGCCACCACATCGATTGGGATACCGTCGCGACCACATTATGCTACCAGTGAATATGAGATTGCGAAATGGAGCAAGGTGAAAGCGGATGTCGATTCAACAAAAATGCGAGGTTGGTTGTACTACGTCGGTGCACGATTCCATCGACGCACTTCACCGAGTGCCGGCAGATAGAATAAAAATGGTGTATGGAATCACGACGGGGAAGGCGATTGGCGTCGGAAAAGAAATAGTGCGAGCATTAGAGAAATCGGCGGGTTGACCACTACGGTGGGTTGGGACATGGATCTCATTTGCACTTTATGTGCTGAACATGGAGTCCCAACCTTAGTTCTTGATACATATGAGAAGGGTCAATCTCATGTGACCTATGGGTAGTGCACGCTTTCCCGAGCCGTCCCTCAGCGAAGCTAGGAGGAGAGGAGCTCGGCTCGTGGCAGCGAAGGTGCCGTGGATGAGGCGAGCACGAGACGAGCTTCGGTATGAAGCGGCGGCCACCAAAGAACCGCGGTGGAACCTCAGGTGCCTATGATGGAGCAATTGCTCGTGAACAGCGGATGATGATGCAAAGCCTATACCGCGGTGATCTGAGTCAACGGGATATAAGGCGGGATCAACAGCGGTTGTACGAAGAGTTGGCGACTTGAGCTCGAGTTCAATCGATGGACCATCATTACCCGCCGTCACCGCCACCATTTTAAACCACAAGTATGTAAGTTGTCCCTTCTTCCTGTTATGTTGGAGTCTAGCACACATTATGGACAATGTGTGATATAAGTTTGTGGGGTTGTTAGTTTATTTTTGTTCTTAGTTTATTTTTTATAGTTTATTTTTGAGTTTATTTTTGTGTGTTTGAGTCTTGTTATTGTTCATTTTTATGTCTTATATGAGTCTATTTTTTTTTTTTTTGATGATCATGCATGTTGTAGTTACTTGAAACGCCTAATGAAAAAAAGTGGGATAATGTAATGGAATTAGAAGCAAAAAATCTGAACGCTTAAGTTAGATATGCCAAGAATTCTTGAAATCAAATTATTTGGGGTATCTTGCTTGATTTATGCATTTGTTAATGATTAAGCCTATGTGTCTGCTTACTTGTTATTTGAGGCGAAATAGTTAGGATATACATGTTAGGGATATGACTCGGGCATTTCTTTGTTAGCCTTTTCTTATCATTCATTGTTTATCCCTGACATTCAAATTGTATCCCTAGTCAGCCCCTTTGAGCCAAAAATAAGATCTTTCTTTGACACCCTATAATTCCATAATTGTGCCATAAGTGGAAAATTAAGATGTTTGGAATGAAAAGTGTTGAAAAATGACAAAAAGAGAAGTGAAAAAAATTTTGATGCACCCCAATGAAAAAAATGCAAAAGCTTATGTTTGGGGGTGCCTGTTATTCACAATGCACCTCATTCTCTCTAAACAAAAGAGGAAAGATAGGTGCGAGATTAAAGAGAAATCAAAAGAAAAGGGAAGAGTTGAGAAAAGAGCTTATGGTACGTAAGTTGAGCCTAAATGCCTATTTTTTTACCTACCACTGCTTAAGTCTACATTACAACCCTGAAAAGTCCTGAAGATCTCTAGTATGTGTACCCATGATTAGTGGAGAATAGCAAGTAAACAGGCCATAGAATTTTGATATTGACATGCATAGGTTAAGTGTTCTTACGTCCATTGAGAATGATTGAATTGAATTTGCGAAATATATGACTTAAGAGTTTTAAAATGCTAAAAATTCATGTTATATGTTCCTGCATATTATCCTACTAACCTTCATGCTTTTCTAGTGGCAATTGTGCAGCACATTGATCAGTGTCTTTGAGTCCTTTTGTTTTCTTTTCTTTCGTGTCTTTATCTCTATTTCTGATCTTTACTCGAGGGCGAGAAAAGGTTAAGTTTGGGGTGTTTGTTAGGCGTATTTTATATACACCTTTTGAGTCATTTTTAGTTAGTTTTTGACCCATTTTTGTACAAATACGTGTCATGTTAGTATAGATTTTCTTTCTTTTGAGTCACAGTGGTTTAAAATGGCACATTGGCGAAAAGAAGCAAAAAGAGGGCAGAAACAGAGGTTCCAGAGCCAAAAGAGACGAAAAGTTGGCACCCCGGACGAAGGGCGAGCGTGCGTGGCGCCACTCTATCGGCCAGCAGCGCCACGGCGCCCAAAAATCTGACGAGTTGCAGGAGTTTCGGCGCCACGGCGCCGATCTCAGGGCCGTGGCGCCGACGCGGGTTTTCAGCCAAATCCGAATGGGAATGGGCCAAGATCAAGAGGGAAAAGTTGGGAACGTTTTTGGAGGATATAAAAAGACCTTAGGGCTTGTTCTTGAGTAATTTTTTTTCTTACTTTATTTATTTTTCAGTTTATGTTGGGTAATCTTTTAGTTCTTAGCATGTCTATGGCTAGGAGCTAAACTTTAATTAGGGCTTTTCATTCGAATCACTTGAACCTCGTTTTATGATTTAATGCATGTTTTTGGTTTCTTCTTTATATAGTTGAGATTTATTCAATAATTGCTTTGATTGTTTGGTAATTAATTGATCACTAATTATCATCACATATATGATTTCTAATCGAGATCCGAAAGGGGATATTGTGAATATGCTATAGTTGAATAAACATAGGTTAAAATCGTGGACGAAAGTACCCCGATACTTGTGTAGTTTAATAAGTTATTGTTCTTAATCATCCTTTGTAGTAAATCTTATCATCGAAAGATAGAAGGGTTCTGCATCGGGGTTGAGTGTTTATATATCCTAATCGAAATATAAAACGGCTTAGTTAACCTGCTATCTCAATATAGAAGAAGAACCTTTATCATTGCATTAAAGATTAAAGCGAGCGGATAGTTGAGGAGATTGGAAGTCCTATTTCCACCATATCTGATTTAAGTAAAGTAATTTAGTTAACTTTTATAATTATTTAGTAGTCATACATACAAACAACCATCAAAATATCGATCACCAAATAGATACCATAGGATAGAAATTGGTAATTGAACACTAATCCCTGAGGACGATATTCGGTCTTACCCAGACTATATTACTTGTCACGATACGTGCACTTGCGTTAAGCGTGTGGATAAATCGCTAACATGCACTTAGCTCCCGCTATGCGCGGGGTATGGGAAAGGCCGGACCACAAGGGTCTGTTGTACGCAGTGCATTTCTGAACAAACAACAATTTATTCATGAAGATGAGAAACATGCATAAGGATAAGGATTCATCAACTTTGCAAAAATAATATGATAAAGAAGATCAATTATAATAGACTCTCTTCATAGAGGGCCAAGAGTATAAAGGGTCACATGGAAATGTAGGGAAGAAACAAAAGGGCGAGAAAAACATCATAAAACCAAACTTCACTAAATAAGATTCAATTAATAAAAATGGAGAAAACTTCTCGCAGTTGTGATAACCTCTTATACCAGACTCCTTTTATAACAACCTTGATGAATCACCATGAGAACTTTTATCAATGAACAACCATAACAACATACCAGTAGTGATAGTCCGAAACCGTTCCTGACCAGCTGTATCCCAGATCTGAAGCTTGATCCTTTTTCCATCAAGCTCAATGGTCCGAATTTTAAAATCAATTCTGACAAAAATAAAAAAGATGTAAGCATTGCGAGAAGTAATTTTACACGGAAAGCCAGGCACATAATTCTCAAGGGAGTTCTGAACCACAGAAGTGTAACTAAGGGAGAACTCACCCGATAGTTGTGATAAAGCTTGTGGTGAAGGAATCGTCAGAGAAACGTAAAAGAAGGCAACTCTTACCAACACCTGCAGTGCGGACATCAAAGAAACTATTGGTTAACAAAAACAATCCACAATCATTCTATAAAAAAGTCATGCAAAGACATCTCATAACCTCCAAGTGCAGTATGCAGAATAAGAAAGAACTTCCGAGAGAAAAGGAGACCGAAAAATAAGTTTGCTGAATAGATATAAAACACGTTCCAGTTCTCAACTAGCGTTAGGCGATAAACTAACGAAAAGGAAAATAAACACCACACAGAAGTTTTCAACCTACCTAATACCCTAAATAAAGCGGTAAAAACATATGGAAGTTCCGACCGACCTGAACTTACGCTAACCCCACCTCACACACTGCCAACACAGCAGAAAAAATAGAAGCGATTATGCGTCTTGACGGCCAACCCGCCAAGAACCCAAAAAGGAGAATGAAGGAGTCCTTTTAATCACAAGAAAACAATATCATCTACTCCTAATGAGCACGGACATTACCAAGTATGTACAGAACAAACAGGAATCACAATAGATAAATTTGGCTACAGCATTCTATCATTCTTCATATCATGTTCTACCGATATCAGGATCCAAGATCTAAAACTCATATTAGTGTAGGAACATAAATTCATGGATGCAACAGAGAAAGCAATATGGTAATGTCTGATACCTCCACATAAGATATCTGCTGGTAATGCAGATTATATCCCAGCAATTGAGCTAATCAGAATTTTGTTTAGATTCATAGGAAATAACTTTTCTTTTAAAGGTAAAAGATTCTTAGTAAATAGCTAAAGTACATCTCCTCAAGCTCAAAGGCCCACATATCAAATGACTTCAGAAATAACCACAATAACTAACATTATTAAAGATCATAGCAACCAACTTAACCTGACAAGCATACACACTGACAAGATAAGCAAAGGACGCCACATTTTCTCCATTAATCAGATATACAGTAACTGATGCAAACAAAAGCCAATACTGGTCCTGTTTTTATTATGCAGGCTGCTGACAGCCTAATCCTCCTGGCTAATCTAATTCAGTCACTTAGTCAATCTGCGGACATTAATAAGATGGTAAAAGCTAAAGAGAGAAGCTCATCTTGAGACTCTTTAAAACATGAATGCCAGCCATTGCTAGACAATTCTAGATAACAACACACCCAGAAGGAAAACCTACCAAGTATAATATATCCCTCACTACATCAACTAGAGTGATAGACCCTGATAGATAGTCAGTCAATCAACTATGTCTAATCAGTTGGGATCAGTTGAGTCCTCAGTATCTATTCCATTCTATTCACCCAGTATTCAGAGGATTCATCATAATGAAACTATATTTAAGCTGGCCATTAACCTAGCACAATCAGTGGCGAAGCCACAGCCAAGTGGAAAATCATACTGCACAAATAGGGAAAAAATAATTTTTTCTATATATATTATTAACTTTTGAATCCCCTTGTAGTGGCAAAGGTAGTATAAAAATTTATTTAGGTCACACAATTCGAATTTTTTAATGTCCTTGTAAAATTTTCTGGCTCCGCCACCGAGCACAACACTCCTGGCTTTGAGACAAGTTATGCAACACGAAGCTCTCATTGATTAAACAATACCAGGTAAGATCCGCGCTTATTTCAACAACCACAAAATTAAAAAACATTTTGGTACATTCTACTTATTTTTAATTTAAGATCACAATATTTAGGCCTTTCTTCAGCTTTCTTAAACTCCGTGTCTAAGTTAAAACTAGACAAACAAACTAAGGGCCCGTTTGGTACAGCTTATTAAAAAGAGCTTTTAGAAGTTTTTCAAGTAAAGTTTTTTATCAAAAAATGATTAGGTGTTTGGTTGTTAATAAAAAAAGTGATTTTGACTTAAAATGGACAAAATCAACCTCTACTTTCAAAAACCCAAAATTTGAGTTTTTGGAAATAGAGGTAAAAAATGTTTTTGGAAGTCAAAAACACTTTTTCGATTTTAAACGAAACACTCCAATTTTTTGCCAAAAGCCCAATCAAACGGGCACTAAAGCGGCGAGAATAAAATACTGTTCTAAAATCCCTAGTCATGTCACAGGTACAAATATAACAAACTTGCCAGCTAATTAAATCTACAAAAAAACATTTTCCACGCAGACGTGATCCATATAGAAGTCAAATAACCGATCCGAAAAATGCATCCATAGTTCCAATTAATTATAAAATTTTCAAAACCTAATGCTAATATTCCAAAAAATAAATGTGATCTCTGAAAAATAATTAGAAATGAAAAAAAGGAACAAAAAAGTATCAATATTAATTACCACTATCGCCGATCAAAAGAAGCTTTATGAGATAATCATAATCTGCTCTAGCTCTTGCCGGTGGTGCGGCCATTGAAGAGATCACAATAACAAGTATATTTATGAAATTTTTCAAATTTATAACAAGAAAAGAACTTAATGAAACGCAGATTTAAAACGAATCTAATTAATGATTTTTTAGAGAGAGAGAGGAGGGGGGGTTACCAAATAGGTTGAGGATGTGATGAGGGTGGGCTAATATGCGCACTTTGTTAGACAAAAATGCCTTATGTTTGAGAATAAATTTAAATTAGACTCTTAATATGTTCGTTTCAATTTATGTGATATAGTTTAACTCGATACGAAATTTTAAAAAAAAAAAAAAAATCTAAAACAAGTCAAAGATATTTATATGATTATCAAAATAACAGCTTACTTTTGAGTGATTGATGATGGTATGATATAGCAGTTAGAATAAGTTTTATTGGTAAAGACTTTGTGACTTTACTGCAAATGGTTAAATGAGAAGCAATAGAAGAGAGAAATTATGAAAAAGATAAAAGAAGTCAGCATTAATAGACGAGTGTAAATGAAAATGATGGCGAGGTAATTGGTCGTGATCTGATCCACACTATCAGACATCATCTTTGCTAAAGTATAAAAACAGTTTAATGAGTAATATTCATCACTTTTGCTTATTACCAGTTCATGATGAGATGTTTAATTGGATAAACTGTGTATCTCTATGTACAAACCAAACTATGTACATTATACAGTTAAACTATAATCAACAGCCGATGAGCCAAAGCACTAAGTTTCATAAAACTAAAATCTTTGACTATCTGGTGAATCTCTTGTTTTTTCATGTTAAAAGCCAATCTTATTTCACAGATTTGAAAATGAATCTACCAAGATTACTTATGTGTAACAGAAGTTATCAACATTTGTCACCAAAGAAAGATTCTGGTGAAGGGAATTCATAAGGATATCCATATCTCTTTCTTAATATTAGAATATTCTAGAATAGAATATTTATTAGAATATTCTAGAATAGAATATTCTAGAAGTAATACCATTATTATAGAAATATTGTGTAGTATATTGTATTAATGTAGTATCCCATCTTATATGGTATGTAGTTTAATGTATAGGAATATTTTTAGGATTATTCTATATTCTTCCTAGTTAGTGTAAAGATGTATATATTCTTACCTAATGGAATGAAGTCTTTTGAGGAAAATATTCTATCATGGTATCAAGAGCTTAGGAAAAGATTCATCTTCCTAAACACCAAAATTGTTTCTTTTTTTCGAAAATTCGTTCTCCTCCAACATCGTTTTTTTTTTTTTTTTGTTTTGATTTTCCTGTTCATCGTGTTTTTTTTTATTTTTTAATTCAACTATTATCAACGTATACGAATCCAAATCGCTCTATCACCCACTCACGCTTCCAATATCAAAACTCATGTTCCCATAACTTTACAAATGGAGAATGTGCATTATGCTTCCTGGGCGGAACTTTTTAAAATATGTTGTCGTTTTCACCGGGTTCTTCACCACATCATTTCCCCGGAAAAAGACAAAGAAAGAGTCTTGACAACGGATGAAGACAAAGAATTGTGGGATGTACTAGATGCCACTGTTCTTGGTTGGATATATTCAACAATATCCACGGATTTGTTGACACGATCGTGAAAGCATTCTAAGGCAATTGATGCTTGGAATCGATTACGGGATATTTTTTATGATAATCAAAATTCCCGTGCAATTGCTTTGGAACAAGAATTCTCCAGTGTTGATATGGAGGATTTTCCTAATGTGTCCGCTTATTGTCAACGCCTCAAAGTGTTGGCAGATCAATTAAAAATGTTGGTTCCCGCCTCCACAACCGCTTTGGTTCTACAACTTGTCACGGATTGACAGAGGCATATAAGCGGGGTTGCCACCGTTATCCGTCAAAGTAACCCACTCGCTATTCTACAAAGCGGATCTATGTTAATCCTGAAACAAGGTCTTTTCCAAAAGGTTGCTAACACAACCGACCTGCATACGGTCACTAATGATGGAAATAACCGGTCAAAAGGGCGACATACGGAAATAAAAAGGAAACCGCAAAAACGGAATCATCGCAACTCCGTGGCGGTGGAAATTCGGCGGTGGTTATGGCCCGGCGGAAGGCTCGGCGGCGGCCTGGCGGCGGCGGCGCGATGGCAGAAGCGGCGGCGGCGAAGAAGAAGCGCGTGGCTCGCCACAATGGACTTGGGACCCCTTGTCCTTACCTACACAACCGGGCTGCCCACTTTTGAGCCCAACAAATCACCCACGAAGAAGATTTTTTGGCCAATCTGGCGGCTGAGCACCAAGTATTGGGCCGTTTGGGCGGCCAGCCAAAGATGGCTAACAATGGAGCAAGAAGAAGACATTTTGGGCGATGGGCTAACACTGAGCAAAGAAGAAGACATTTAGGCGGCCAGAAATGCAAGTGCGAGGCGAAGAAGCAGCGATGGGCGGCCAAATGTTGGGCCTCAGGCGTGGAACGAGGCCCACTCAACAGCGGGCCAATCGGCGGAAATCGAACACGCCACGCACGCCGATTAATCCACCGCATACCTAATGGTATATGGACTCAGCGCACGCCACATACGACGCCATCCTGGTAATCTCACGCCCTATTTTAATTTGAGCAAATCAAATGGTATAAGCTTTTGAAATGGCCATTCCATTCCAATAAAAGGTTACGGTTCCACTAAATTGTCCAAACCAAATCCACCATTAGCCTTGAAAAATGTTATTCATGCACCACAATTAATCAAAAACCTAATATCCGTTCGAAAGTTTACTTCAGATAATCAAGTTACCTTTTGATCCTTTTGGTTTTTGTGTGTGATTTTCGCATGCGGCACGGCTAATGAGATGTGATAGCCAGGGAGAACTTTATCCAGTTACTTCACTACTACAACCGGACAAGAAACATTTTAATTTTGCTGTTTTTAATTCCAAGTTATGGCATGAACGTTTGGGACATCCGGGAGAGTCTGTTTTAAACTCTCTCAAACGCAATAATTCAATTTCATGTACACGAACTCTTAATAAGTGTCAGTCGTGTCCTTTGGGTAAACATATTCAACTACCTTTTGAGTCTTCTTCTAATTGCACTTTTATGCCATTTGAGACTATACATCAGGATATTTGGACATCCCCGTTTGAGCTCTTCAGGGCATAGATATTATTTGCTTGTTTTAGATGATTACTCTAAATTCTTGTGGACATTTCCCATATCAAAAAAATCACAAGTGTTTTCTACATTCCTTAGTTTTAGAGCTTCCATCCAAAAACAGTTTGAAAGGGATATCAAAAACATCCAATGTGATAACGGGCGGGAATTTGATAATAGACAATTCTGGGATTTTTGCAAAACAAATGGTTTGAATTTTCGTTTTTCATGCCCCCACACATCTTCTCAGAATGGACAGGCGGAACGCAAAATTCGAACCATAAATAATATTGTCAGGACATCCCTTGCTCATGCCTCACTTCCCCCTAACTTTTGGCATCATGCACTTCGGGATGGCTACTTATTTGTCAATATACTACAAAACAAACATACATAACACAAAACACCCTTCGCCATTATACCTTCAAAACCGACATACTCTCATCTCCTAAGCTTGTGTTTTCCATTATTTCCATCCACCACCATCCATAAATTACAACCGAGATCGACTCCATGCATTTTTTTGGGATACCCATCCCATCACCGGGGATACAAATGTTATGACCTATCCTCCAATAGGATTTTTATCAGTCGTCATGTTATATTTGATGAAACACAATTCCCATTTAGAAAAATCAATGAGTCACAATCTCCCACGTATGAGTTTTTGGATGCTGGAATACACCCAATTTTTACCCAATCATTGTCTCATAGTTCGCCATCAAGCATCGCAAATGGACAAAATTCTCTTAACCCATTACCCGTGTCCTTACCAAATGGTGCCCAACCCATCGTCAGGATATCGATACACATTCGCCCACGTGCTTTGACACCTACCCATGCAACCCAAGCCCCGATTCACCGACTATACAAATACCACATTTGGCGATGGCCCACCCATCGCCCGACAACACGCCCACACCAGAGTCACATGGTATTGTCAAACCCAACACTAAATACACTTCACACCTGCATTTCCAAATCACCATTACTAAGTAACCCCGTGTCGCTCGAAAGACCCAAATTGAAAATGGCCATGGATGATGAATATCAAGCTCTTTATTAAAAATAGGACATGGATTTAGTGCCGTCCCATCTAATGCTAACATCATTCGGCCTATGTGGATTTTTACCCATAAAGAAAAATCGATGGTTCTTTGAGCGCGAAGGCGTCTTGTAGGTGATGGGAAGACGCAGCAGTTGGCATCGATTGGAGAGACATTCAGTCCGATGGTCAAACCAACACAATCGTAATGCTCACTGTCTCTCCGGAGGATGGCCACTCCACTTGGATGTTAAAATACATTTCTCCACGGTCATCTAAATGAGATCGCTTTATACGCACCAACCATTGGCAGTGCAGATCCAAAATATCCCAATCGTATGCGCTTAAACAAGTCTTTGTATGGTCTCAAACAAGCGAGGGCACAGTATCGCGGTTTGCGATTTTGTATCACGATGGGGTTTTCACACACCGGTCCGATAATTCCCTGTTTATCTATCATCGTGGTAATCATACGGCTTATCTTCTATCAGTATGTGGATGATATTATTCTCGGCCTTCATCGAGAATCTCTTCGCAAGAATATCATGTCTCAACTTGGTTGAATTTGCTATGAAGGATCTTGGTCCATTGCACTTCTTTCTAGGAATCACTGTGACAAGACACGCAGTGGGCTCTTTCTCTCGTAAGTATGCATCCGAGATCGTGGAACGGCCGAATGGCCTCGCAAACCTCAAAGAACACCGGTGGATACAAAGTCCAAATTAAGTGCTATCTCTAGCAAACCTCACGATCCAACATTGTACCGCAGCTAGCAGCGCGTTGCAATATCTCACTTTTACCGCACTGCATAACCTACGCCAGATAAATGTACGCTATTCACGTAATCCATGGAAGAACATACGCAGCGCCAAACGGATTAGACGCTACATTAAGCGGCACTCAGAATATGGATTACATCTTACCCGCCTTGCATCTCCAAACTTGTCACTTATACAGACGCAGATCGGCAGTGTCGACACCGCACGCCCACATCCGGTATCAGGTATTCTCGGTGATAATTTAGTTTCATGGTCTTCCAAACGGCAACCCACGATGATCGCTCCATCTTGAAGTGAATATCGGCCGTTGCAATGTTGTATCGATTCACGCTGGATTCGGAATCTTTACCGAGCTTCATTGCCAAATTCCGAAAGCTACTATAGTCTACTGTGACAACATTAGTGCAATATATCTTTCTGGAAATCCAATACATCATCAGCGCACTAAACATATAGAGTTGGATATCCATTTTGTCCGTGAAAAAGTGGCACGCGGACAAGTGCGAGTACTCCATGTCCCAACGCGTCATCAAATCGCCGATATCTTCACGAAAGGGCTTCACGATTTTATTTGAAGAATTTGGACGATCTCAAAGATTCGCGCCCTCCACTTAAAGCGAGGAGTATTAGAATATTCTAGAATAGAATATTTATTAGAATATTCTAGAATAGAATATTCTAGAAGTAATACCATTATTATAGAAATATTGTGTAGTATATTGTATTAATGTAGTATCCCATCTTATATGGTAAGTAGTTTAATGTATAGGAATATTTTTAGGATTATTCTATATTCTTCCTAGTTAGTGTAAAGATGTATATATTCTTACCTAATGGAATGAAGTCTTTTGTGGAAAATATTCTATCACTTAAAAGTAACTGCACTTTTCACTTCCTCAACATAGTTACATATTAATTATTTTTAAGTCTTATGAGTTGTGATAAACTGGCTTCAATTATTATCAATTTAGTACTGATTTCTTTGGTCCATATTGTTGAAGATGTTATTGGCGAAATTGTGAGTTATGGAGACGTACATTCTGTCAAATAAGATGATAGCGTCTGTATGTTCATGAACGTTGAGCTATAAGATTATGAGTAAGCTTGCCACACTATTAAATTAAATAAATGTTTAATTAGTTTGTTATTTTGAATCATGTGCTTAACCTTATTATAACTGTAGGAGCAACAATATTTCTGCAACTTTTTGGACCGACTTTGTAGAACAGATCAAGCCACATTTGAATGGATCCAATGAAAAGCCTGTTGTCGTCATGCAGTTGATTAGAACACACCGATATCGAGGTTATTAAATTGTGCAACTTTTCTGCAATTCGATATCTCTGTACAATTAGCAAACTCTTATAGATATACCTAAGCGTGCAGAACAATATTCGGTGAGGTAACACTTGGCACGCTTCCAACCTTTGGATCAATTCAAATCTTCCTCAAGTTCTTGACTTTAGCTCCAGGTTTCTATAAGTTATACTACATATATGCTTATTTCAAATTAAATTTTATTCTTAATTTTTTTTAAGTATCTCAAGTTAAAAAATGAAAGAGAATCGTTTCTGTGTGGATAAAGCTCATTGTGAATTACTCAAATTTCGTCTGAAAACACTCATTCTATAGTGATGAGTTACAATCTGGCTTATTCTGAGTTGATCGATGTCGCATACACCAGCCAAGATAGGTATAACTGATGCGGCAGCAGTGGTTGAAGAAGATCCGAATGCAAAGTTGTCAGGAAATAAGATCAAGAGAGCATTTAAGAAGAAGACAACATAAGTTGTTTGCATATGTAACAGTTGAAGAACCCAAGAACTGTCTGATGAGTTTAGTAGTTTCATTTGTTATTGTTAAGAGTCTCACATCGATAATGAAATTGAAATATGGATCGACTTGGACAATCCTCACCTCTACTAGTTTTTGGGGTTGAGTTAGGCCAAGATTCATTTTTTACATGGTATCAGAGCCAGACTCATTCCAATTGTTTGTTCACTGATGTTGGCCCCCAAATTATATTATTCACGCTCCAGTTAACGGTGTTAAGAGTCCCACATCGGTAATGAAATGGGAACATGGACTCCTTATATGGACTTGGACAATCCTCACCCTACAAGCTAGTTTTTGGGGTTAAGTTAGGCCCAAGATCCATTCTTTACCGTTATGAACAAGATGTTAATCATTTCATGTTTTTTCTGGTCTTGAACTTTTCCTGTTTAGTTAGTTTTGTAATTTCATCAGTTATGGACAAGATGTTTAAATCTTTTAATAATTCATTCTGGTACTGAAGCATTTGTTGATTATTGGTCCAGGTTTTAAGAAAATGGTGATGACCTGTTTTTATTCTACCATTTTCGCACTGTATTGGGATTTCACCTGGATATGTTGTTGTTGTTGTTGTGATGCCCTGTTTTGGACTTTAGTCTACTGGCTGATACTTCAGGATCTGACCACACTAATTGATGCTACCTTAAATGAGCACCAGAATTTTTTAGTTAAATTTAGAGTGCTGAAATGTGAAGTTTAGAGTGCTTTAATGTGCAGAAAATATGCTGATTGAATATAAGCCACTGTTCCTAAAGCATAGTACAAGAACATTCTTGGTCCTGCTTACTTATATAACTTCAAATGTTCCATATTTCAGGCGACTTGAAGCCTGAAGTCGAGGTCAATATTAGTGGATCTATTGCAAAATAAATGCTCCTGCCAAAAGATCTAAATGCCACCATTAGAATGGTGAATTTTATTTCAGCTACATTACTGTCATCTAAGATACTTCCACTGCCTTTCAATTTCCGCTTGGTTATAGACACAAAAGTTTGAGTTTTAGATGGATGAAATGGTGAACTATCAAGTGTTATTTGAGTCAAAGATGAATGGTTATTAAACACTTTAACATGTCCAACATTAATTCATTCAAAGGTTATGAATTGTAATCTTATCTATTCTTTGATACCAGATAGGCTCCAAATGCCACTAGCGACTTATGAAGATGCAAAATCCTCAGCAAATAGCCTTCAACAGAACAGACTATAATGAAGTGTTTCTTATCCATTTTAACCCTTGATAATTGAGGTACTTGAGAATTCTAATGATGATAATTCAAATAAGTTGGTTGATTTATTATACCAACTAATGTAAAGAAAACTTTCAGTCCTTGTGGATTTGTAGTATCATTTCGGTCTCTATTTAATTTCCTTTTTGTTGTTAGGTATGTTGGACAGCATTTTGTAAAAACATTGGAAGTCGCAATCCGCTGGAGATATTATTAGCAAAGCTAAATGAGTTGGCTGGCTTTTCGCCTGATAAAGAAATTGAACTTTTTTAGGTTAATTTTTCTTCTTCTCTTGCTTGCTGCCAGACTCAAAACAAATGATCAGTAGTGAAGCAGTAGCACCTATATATACCATAGGAAAATGTTAGTATGTATTATGTAATAGGACTGAACCAAAAATATGCTAATATAAAATTTACAATATGTCACACATATGTTTCCATTATTTCCTCTCCTCTTTTTTTCCTAACACTTTTCGTGCATCGCGCGGGTACATATACTAGTAAATTAAAAAAAGGTTCCTTATGTTTGAGAATAAATTTAAATTTGTCTCTTAATATGTACTCTACTGAATAGTTTCATCATTTTAATTTGTCAAAAGTTAATACTTTTAGTATTCATAATACTTTTGATATAAAATTATGATTTTATTTATACCTATATATATATATATATATATATATATATATATATATATAGACCTCACTGTGGCAATCTACCCCTTCCCTTATAAAGAATAGGGGAATTAGGAATAAAAGAAACTTAGTGAACACTGGACATAACAGAAAGACGATAACAATGAAAAAGAAAGTTAATTGATGAAATCACAATACAGAAAGTGTTGTTTGGGCTCGTTTGATACGTCGCACGAGACTGTATATTTTTATATTGAACTGTACTGTATTGTAATGGACTGGACTGTATTAATATATAATGGACGGTATTAGAGTATTAATATATAATGGACTGTATTTTTTTAATTTTGTTTTAGTATAGTCCAAGGGAGACTCATATACTAGATGAGTCTCAAAAATGGCAGTTGGAGTGTACTATTTTTAGAAATAGTACAGTCCAGTCCGGCTGAAAACGTCCACCAAACGCTATATTATTTTTTTGTCCACCGCAATCCAGGGACCTTTGTTGCTTGAACTAGTTATATGGTGACAAGTGACAACTGACAAGCGAATATTATGCATTATATTGTTAACATACTTATCACACGAGGTAAATGTATCACAAAATTATTAAAGATTTTGATATTGAGACTTAAAGATTAATTTCCTTTGATTACTAGTCTATTGTAAATGATACATCAAACACGAAAAATAAAAACCAAGGAAAAAGAAAACAAGACACCTTAGGGAATATAATAGCATTTGAATTACATTCCCATGTGCATTTATATTTGTAGTACATCAAAAAAGATGTCAAGGAGACCTTCAAGAAAAGGAGAACATAAAATTCCTCTAACAAAAATAGAAATATATCTCTAAATAAATTATAGTCTTGAATTTGCCAAAGGATCTGTAGTTGCCCAACATAAAGCCACTTGATGAACATATGTCACACCATAGATGAAGAAGAAGAATAAGAAGAAAGATCATTGTCAGCATCTTCATCATCATTGTGATCCTCCATTTTTTAAGGAAAACAGAAGGATTAAGTTGGAAAATAAATGAAGAAGAAGAGTGATGTTTAAAGAGAGAGAGAGAAGGATTGGTAGGGAGGTTTAATTTAACTATACAAAAAGGTTGGTGGAGGGAGGATCTTCTAAGCATATGCTTCAACCATTAACTTGTCTTTCCACATCTTTTATTCTTTCTTTTTATCTTTATAATTTTTATTTTTCAGTTGTTGTTCATCGGACCACGACTAATTCGAATTCATGCTGTATAAGATTCATATAAATGGAAAACACTCCCTAATAGAATTTTTTCTACACTCAGATGTTAAATTCGAGATTCCGATTAAGAGTCAGCATCACAATGTTTGTTGATACTTTCATCATTATTTATGCTTTTATAACTACAGCTGCAATCCAATCAAAGTTTTTGATTTTATATATTAATTCCATGCGTTTGTCACCACAAACTACTGTTCTAAATATTCCCTTTCCTTGGTTTCATTTTATTAATGCCCCTTATTCCTTTTATATTGTTTTTTTCCGGTCATCTATTTGTCCAACCACTATTCCTGCTTAGCTATGCAGTATGCACTAGTTAATTTACTGTGCTTATTTGTGCTAAACTGATTAGTTCCTTTTTGTATAATGATAACAATTTAGAGAAGTGTTACATAGTGATGTTGAGGATAGTTAAATTCTTTATATTTAGTTTATTACTATTTTACCTTACTTCACATTTTACTACTTTATCCTTATTTGGCATTTTACCATTCTATCCTTATAGCAAACTATACATTGTAATTGCTTAGCAGTCGTTCATTTTAACATTTTCAGAAATAAAGGAAAGCTTCTGCAAGTTTCCATTGTCTTCTATTTCCCCCTTTCCACCATTGTTAACCACAGGAACTTCGATTCTTCCACATAGCTGCATCTTAACATGGTATCAGAGTCATAGCAGTGAAGAATCGAAGGGATACAAACATGCAGCAGTCAAATCTGACTTGCCGCGACGTTAGGACATTCTGATCGATTTTCTCAATTTTCTGAGCTCTCGAGGTTGCAATCGTATACAAGTTCAGGTTCGACGGTGATTGAACAGTTTTATGGAGAACATCAACACATTTGCAGTGGATTCGGGCATCACAGTAGAGGATCAAATTTCTGGTTTAAATATAGCAGACCACAATCATCCCCTGCTCCTAGGAGCGTCGGACACAGCAGGAGCAATACAAATGGAGATTCAGCTAGCAGGTATGGAGAATTACACCTTATGGTGTAGATCTATGAAGCTAGTTCTGTTGACGAAGAACAAAATCGGCTTCATAGATGGTTTCATTAAGCGAGATACATTCGGTCCTAATCAAGTGAGACAGTGGGATCGATGTAACGCTGTAGTCATCTCTTGGATTATGAAAAATGTTAGTAGAAACTTGTTGAGTAGTATACTGTACAGATCCACTGCTTATGCAGTATGGAAGGATCTGAAGGAAAGGTTCGACAAGATAAACTTGTCTAGAGTTTATCAATTGAAAAGAGAACTCACACTGTTGACTCAAGGAGTTTCGCCTGTGTCGAGTTATTACTCTAGGTTGAAGGATTTATGGGATGAGATCGACTCGATCATTCCTCCACCAATATGTGATTGCACAAGTCCAAGAGAATACATAGAGCATTTATCTAATCAAAGGCTATTGGAATTTTTGATGGACCGAATGACGGATCTGATCGTGCAAGAGTCATATACTCACGATGTCTCCTCACCAGTGTAAATCAGCTACGCGATGATTGCGCAAGGCGAGTCGAAACATATAACGAAGGATATTCGTATGGAGAAAGCTGGAGAGTATTGCCGGAAAGTCGATTTCCTCGAACAAACAACAACGAGAAGGCCATATACATTCGTGATTCGCGAATGAAGGGACATACTAGAAAAGGATGTTTTAAGTTGATGCATTGCGATTACTGTAATAAACAAGGATATGTCAAAGAAAAGTGCTATGAGTTGATAGGGTATCCATCAGATTATAAGGGAAGAAAGAAGGTAAATACAGTCATGACAAGTGTGCCTCAATTGGAAGGATCTGGAGGATACAGACAAATTATCACAGGACCAACAGGAGCATCTTAATTACCTGCTGAGGACATGTACCCCAGAGAAGCTTGAGGAGATAAAAGCTATGGTGTATCCAGTGGAAACAGGACCACAGTATGGTCCTCCACCAGTTCACAAGGTTCATATGGCAGGTAAACTTGCACTTGACAAAGAAAGTTCCTGGATAGTTGATTCAGGAGCAACTAACCATATGGTAAATGATAGAAGTATGATTGACCAACCTGATGCATTAGAGAATGCAGGGAAAGTTCAGCTGCCTACTGGTGATACTGCTCCCATTACACAGACTGGGAGTTGCAGGCTAACTGGAGGTGACCTTATAAAACATGTGCTATGTGTACCAAGCTTCAAGTTTAACTTGCTTTCTGTTTCAAAGCTAACAAAAGAATTGAACTGTAGTGCAAGGTTTTTTCCTGACTTCTTTGTATTACAGGATCTCTTCACTGGGAAGGTGAAGGAGATTGGTAGAGAAGTAGATGGTTTATACATGTTGGAGTCAAAAGGAAGAAGTCTTGATTATATGAAGACACATGCACACATTGCAGTTGTGACAGCAGATGAGTTGAATGCAGATCTTTGGCACAGAAGGCTAGGGCATGTGCCAATGAGTGTTATTAGAAAGATAGAAAATTTCAAAAATAAGTCTAACTTCACAATACAACACTGTGGAGTTTGTCCTATGGCAAGACAAACCAGAATGAAATTTCTAGTTAGTAGTAGTAGAGCTAATAGTGCATTTCAGTTGTTACACCTTGATGTATGGGGACCATATAGGATTCCCACTTATACTGGTATGAGATATTTCCTGACTGTTGTTGATGATCATACTAGATGGACTTGGATTTTCTTGCTTCATGTTAAATCTGATGTTGTTATCATTCTTAAGAATCTTATTACAATGGTTAAAAATCAGTTTGGTGCATGTATTAAGAGTGTTAGGCCAGATAATGGTTCAAAGTTCTTTAATAGATCTTGTAATGAGTTGTTTGCACAGCTAGGGATTGTGCATCAGAGTTAATGTCCACATACTCCTCAACAAAATGGAGTAGTGGAAAGAAGACATAGACACATATTAGAAATTGCCAGGGCCATCAAATTTCAGAGTCAGTTACCATCCAAATTCTGGGGGGGAATATGTGGAAACAGCTGTATATGTGATTAATAGGATCCCATCTGTAGTAATAGGAAATGTTTCACCATATGAAAAGTTGTATGGAAGAGTTCCTAATCTGTCACATCTGAGAGTATTGGGATGTTTTTGCTATGCCACCAACTTACAGAAGAAGGATAAGTTTGACACTAGGGCCATCAAATCAGTATTGCTTGGATATTCATCTAGGCAGAAAGGTTACAAGTTGCTCAATCTCACTAATAATGCTATCTTTGTGAGCAGAGATGTGGCATTTTATGAAGATATATTTCCCTTCAAAGATCACCAGCAGGACACCATTCCAGATATTAGTAGCTCTGTTCCTTCATTCTCTGAAGATCATATGGGTGGCAGAGGCCATCAAACTGTTGAGTCAGATGGAGCAAACAAGTCAACAACTCAGTATGAAGACACAAGTGTTGTTGCAGATGGAATCACATTAGATAATTCAGATGTTGTTGCAGATGGAATCACAGTAGATAATTCAGATGCTGTTGCAGATGGAACCACAGTAGATAATTCAGATTTTTCTCATCCTGAGGTTGCTGCTTTGCCTGTTTCTCCAACTGCTCAGACTCCAGCAATAAGGAGATCTGACAGGACTAGGAGACCCCCAACATGGATGAAGGACTTTATTCAGCCTACAGCAGATTCAAAGAGTATGCAGACATGTCTATATCCACTATCTGCAACTTTCAGCTATGCAGGATTATCCTCCACTTATCAAAGTTTTTTAGTCAAGGAATCAGAAGAATGTGAACCACAATCCTACAATGAAGCAGTGAAAGACAGCAGATGGGTAGAGGCCATGAAGTCTGAAATTCAGGCTTTGGAGGACAATCATACCTGGGAAATCATGGACCTAACTGCTGACAAAAGGGATATAGGTTGCAAGTGGGTGTTTAAGATCAAGTACAAGGCATCTGGTGAGGTTGAGAGATTCAAGGCAAGGCTTGTGGCAAAGGGGTATAATCAAAAGGAAGGCATAGACTATCAGGATACATTTTCCCCTGTGGCAAAGATGGTCACTGTCAGGTCTGTCATCTCAGTTGCTGCTTCAAAGGGCTGGAACATATATCAAATGGATGTCTTTAATGCTTTCTTGCAAGGTGATCTCACTGAAGAGGTTTATATGACACTGCCTCAGGGTTTTACAAATCAGCAAGGAAAGGTCTGTCGACTGTTGAAGTCCCTCTATGGACTGAAACAGGCTTCTCGACAGTGGAACATTAAGTTAACCACTGCCTTGCTCTCTTTTGGTTTTGTCCAAAGTCATCTGGACTATTCTCTGTTTACCAAGAAGGATGCTCACACCTTGGTTGTGATTTTTGTCTATGTGGACGTTTACTTATTACAGGCAATGATCCACTCCTCATCCAGGAGACCAAGTTCTTGCTTCAACAGAACTTCAAGATTAAGGATTTAGGGGACTTGCGATACTTTACGAGTGCAGGTTTGCGGGAATAACATGGCGTTATGCACCAACGTAAATATGCATTGGAATTGATTGCTGACTTGGGTTTCACAGGGAGCAAGCCTGCTGGTTCTCCTTTGGAATTGAATGTCAAGCTTACTTCCTTTCTTTATGATCAACATGTACCTCCTGATGCTTCTGCTTGTGTGCACAGTGATCCACTTTTGGATGATCCAGTCAGCTATCAACGACTGATTGGTCGACTTCTATACCTGACTCATACTAGGCCAGACATTGCCTTTGCTGTCCAGAATCTGAGCCAATTTCTGCAAGCACCCAAGACTTCTCATCTTCTGGCAGCACATAGAGTGGTCAAGTATATTAGACAGGCTCCTGGATTGGGGATTTTTTTGTCCTCTGGAGGTTCTGTCCAGTTATCTGCTTATTGTGATGCTGATTGGGCGTCATGTCTCAACACAAGGAGATCCGTTACGGGGTATTTGGTCTTCTTTGGTGCCTCTCTTATATCCTGGAAATCGAAGAAACAGACCCGTCTCCGGGAGCTCGTAGAGGTGAATACGAAGCGTAACCTGCTTGTGCAGCAGGTAGTCTGGTTGTCTAGTTTGTTCACAGAACTTGTTGTTTCACTGCCTCTGCCTATTCCTGCCTTTGTGGCCAGTGCGTAAATCAAATTACTGCGAATCCTGTTTTCCATGAACGTACGAAGCACATCGACATTGATTGCCACTTTATCCGGGAGAAGATACATCAGGGTTGTCGCACCCGATTTTGAACTCTCAGGCTTGAATGCGCGACGGAATGGTTATCCTCCCCAAAATGTAAGAAATAAATGTTAAAAATGTTTAAGGGAGTCGCCACCTAATTAATTGGGTGAATTAGGACACCTAAATACTAACTAATTAAAGTCAGCATTAACTCCATTTAATGGTCTGTGAAACTAGATTAGATTCTGAGTAAGGATTCTTTATTATCCTAAAGGGAAGGGGTAAGGCACCCTAAAGGATCCGCTAACTTGCGGTTGTCCGTTCAAACATAGGTTAATTTATTCTGCTAAGGGATATGCGTTTTAGAAAAAGATTATTTAAGTAAAAGGGGTTGTGACAAATATTTAAAGAATATATTGATAATAATAAAAGGGGTCTTATGAGATTCCTAAAATATATATACAAAGTTGATTATGAAGTTATGGGACAGGAGATTATTTTATTCTTGACAAAGTAAGAAGGTGATTACTCACAACGATTAATACGTAGGATTAAAATTCTTGTAAAATTATGAGATTATTATTTCATACGTATGTGCAAAAATCATTTCCTATAATATTTATGAAAAAGTTTATGATAAAGTTTATTTCTTAACGACTAAATACGGAGAAATATATTAACTACAGGACTAAAGTATAACTAGGATCAATTATTTTATTTTTTTTTAGATTTTTATATGATGAGTATAGACTAAGTAAGGATGAATTTATATTTAAACTACCCTTTCTAAAGTATTCCAAAGACTAATAGAATTAATTATCCTATTAATTACAAGGTTAGTAAATATGACAATGATAAATGAATGAGCAAATAAACCAATGCATAAATAAGCATAAAGAAGAGTGAGATTGGCGTCGTTGCGACGTCTAGAGCGGATGGTGACATCATCTGTCCTATAGCTGTTTGGAAGCCCTGCGGCGGAAGTATAGTTGGCGATGTGGAAGTCATGATGAGTCTCGTACCGAGACTCTTGATTATTCTCCCGATGCATGCCATGTAAAAAAAAAAAATAAGAAAGATAAGGATTAGCATGTCTCAGAATTATCAATAACAAGTAATCATTGGCGCAAACATCTAAAGATATATGAATCATTTCATTTTAATGATAAACAAGCCCGAAATGCGAGAAATGGGCCAGGGTAGCAATCAACCAAAGTAAATAATAGTAAATTGCAGGCCCAATAGCCTTAATTTCCAGATTTAAATGCATACAAATCGCCCAATCACAGCGGGCAGCCTAACGTATGGTCTGCATTATGTAAACTTCGGGAAGGATCCCAACAATTAGTGGTGGATAGAAGCGAAAGGAGGGCCCTAAAGACGAATTTTCAAACTTAAAAGATGGCCATTTGGCCCATAAAAGGCCCAACCGATGCATACGTGTATGTGCCCCGGTTTATACAACTAATCGCAGAGGAGTGACATACAGAGTATACATACATGATATGTTTTGAAAGATATACGGATGTCTCTTGCAGGTGACAATATGAGCATGTTTTGACATGTATATCAAAGAGGGATATGCACACTCTTTGGCTTAAATCATAACTATAGCCTAAACAACACACTCATATTTAATGTCAAACCAGAGGGGGAGTTTATCACATCGCTCGCTGGTTAAAATCAAACCAACATACCGTATTAATTTAGTTAATAAACAAATACAACTAATGTGTAGGCCTGATCACTACACTATCTTTAATTTCTAACTCACAGAGAACAGGTAGAATTAAAGAAGTATGCTCACTCAAATCAATCTAGAGACTAAGACAAAAAAAAAAAAAAAAGCTTTTTACCAACAACTGGAATGATTAAAATTAATGTATATCTTAACCAAGAGTCTCTATGCAAGTACAACCACATATTTATTTGGTCAGTAACCATGGCAGTCTCAAGAAAATGAAATGACGGGCCCAAACCAATCAAATTCACAGATTTATGTAGTTCATCCGTTAAGCTAACAAACATTAAGGATTGCATTGGAACCAAACTTTAAATCTAAAAGAACAAAGAGCACATGTCAGGAATATGGAGAGTCTCAATAAGCATCGAGACATACATTACTCCATTCGATAAACCATAAATAGTGAATAACAACTCAATAGGTATACTTGGGGACTTCAGAAATAGCCACAACCTAGCCAACGTACTTGATAATAGTCTTAATAGACTCTGACGACATTTAACATTCGTTTAAAACGTGTTCTAAAACCAATCGACAGACTTAAGTAATAACTGGATGTAGATCAAACAATTGACCAACACATAACTTGATCATACAGGCCACACAATGCAGATAAAAACTTAAAAAAAAGGAAATGAATTTACGAATGGACAATGACAATAGGGTCATTAGAGCACATTTCACAGATAAAAATGCAGTAGCGATATAATCCAGAATCAGCAACAAAAGTGGCAAGAGAACAGTCCAAACAGGGAGTTGCAAATCGCTCGAATGAATGAAAAATCAGCCTGTCATATGCTAAAAATTGGTTTAAAATAGCCAAGATAGTGGACCAAAATGACCAAAATCAGTCCTAACAATCCTATGGGATCACAACGACATTTCATATTAATCCCACACATGTTAGATGACTTTTGATGTAATGTTATTTAGGACTTACTGACTGATTGGTACACCAAGCACATCTAAGTAAAGTAGTATATAACTGACATTTTGACAGATCTTGACAGACACATGAAGGAACTACGATATTTCTACTAACAACACAACCTAGATCTAGAATCCTTATACGAGTGTTATACATTTAACACATAAAGGACCACAATCAAATACATACATGTTTAAAACAGAATCAAAAACCACAGATGTCAAAACCGCAACCGACAGATTTGTCTAGAAACAAATATTCAACTAAATGGAATAATTTTGACCAAATCCTCATACAGAATACACAATATCAATTTAAACAACTGAATAATAGAAGGGATGGGTTTCCGGACCTTTTGTGGGTAGCGAACTGAGGCGACGACAAAGGTTTTTCCGAGTCGTCGAAAGGGAATTTGTGAAGAACTGGTTTGCAGAATAGTAGATTGAATGATAAAGAGAAAGGTTTAAGCGCAGTGCTGTCTGTGTTATCGATGATTGATGACTGATGAAAAGAACCGATGCCTGTTGTATGTCGAAACTTGGGTATTTATAGCCCTTAGTTAGGTTTCCTTTTAAGGTAGGTTTAGGACGCGATTTGAGGGCGATTTCGTACTGGTTTTGTTATGGTAAGTCTATAAGGAAGACATGCGATTTGTTGCCATTTTCGCACTGATTCGAGACAGAAAGGAGGATATTTCTGGTAGTGTTTAGTTATGGAAAGTCTATAAGGTATAGGTTGGCGATTTGGATGCTGATTTAGAGTGATTTTTAAGGAGATTTGGTATGATTAGGTGTTTATATGGTAAGGTATTCGCTGGATGTGGGTGCATGGGTAAGGGAAGCTGGCTAGGGTGCGTGGGTGTTACACCCCGTAGTTCAGGTCATGCGTTTGAGTACGTACGAAAGGGGGTAAGACTTAAAATTTTCAAAGGATAGGTTGACGGATTATTCCGGGCGGTTTTTAGTCAACTTTGAGGCGGGTTATGACCCGGTACATTGAGAGTTCCTAAGTGTTTTAAAGGCCTAGGGCGTAGTTCGTTGAGTCTGGATTCCAACGCAACCAACCGTTCGTCGATAGGACGTCGGAGTAGAAAGTTATGAGAGTTACAAGTTCAGTGCGCAGTCGGACAGAAATGCGTTTGACCAGCGGCGGCGCGCTGCGGCAGGCCGCGCGCCTAAAGTTCGGGTCGCTGAAGTTGCAGCCGCGCACGAATAGCAGTGGCGCGCGCCGAAAGATCGAGAGCTGCGGAGAGCTAGCCATGGCGCCGGCGTGGCCGCGCGCCGAGGCTGGATTTTTGGGCGGAAAAACTTAGAACAGTCTGATTTTTGTTTTAAAAGAGACCATGGGAGGGTGACACGTGTCCCCCCCCCATCTGATTTTCTGTTGCATGCAATATATTGACCAAGACTTGGACATTTTCTATCTTTCATCTTCTCTCTCTCTCAAATCGCTCCCTTCTAAAAACCCTTAGAAAATCTGAATAGTTAAGAACCAAAAGGAAGCTTGTAGCTAGCTTGTGGGCATTGTTGTGGTGGTGTTCTTGGCAAGGAAGCTAGCAATATTTGGAATAAGTTTGGGCTAAAACTTTAAGGTAATGATTCTTTCTTTAGATTTAGTTTTGCATGTTAAGAAGAAAGAACTTGTGGTAGTAAATAATGCTCTTAGAGTCATTGCATGCTAGAAATGTGTTTTGAATATGAAAAATGGGTTAAGAAGAGTTTATGAGCATGTTGAAGCCTAAAAACTACCTTAGGATTGTTAAGTGAATTGTTGTAAACTTATGGGGCAGAATTGGTATTTGGGTGTGTAATCCCCTTTAAAATGTTAGATTGATTGAGCCTTACAATGTGGTGTTTTGATTCGGCCTTGAGAAAGGTGGCAAAGTGAGTAGAAACAAAGGAAATGCTGCCCAATTTTCTATAGAATTTTAGTGGCTTTGAGTTAGATTATTCTACATTGGAATTAGAGGTTAATGAACATATCATGGTTATTATAGGTTGAAATATTACTTGTGTAGTTGAGCTTAGCAAGTGGATTGACCAAAGAGGTATGTGGAGCTTTCTTATCTCTTGAGCATGAGTAGTTTGAACTATATAGTACGGTAGGCGTGCGTGTTTTAAATGAAGTAAATCTATTTGTTGTACTTGACTTGTTTTACGAAAATGTCTAAGTTGGTTGGGTTAGAGAGCTAACCCACTTATTCCTAAGTAATGGTTTAACCTAAATAAGGTAGATAAGGATTTCGTGACATGAAGAAGTATTACGGAAATTGTGTGAGTTTGATTTGAAGTATAAGTCTCTTGGTTAATAAAAAGAACGAAATCTTTTGAAACATAAGGAGTTATAACTACTTATGGGAGGTTAGTTAGAACGGCCTTATGAAAGAGTATGAACGCCTAAAGCTTTAAAGCATAAAGTTAGTATAACGGCTTTATGGGAGTTAGTTATAATAACTTTATGAAAGGTTAAAGAGTTGGGTTTTCTTGAATAAGGTCATGAAACGATGAGATTCCGGTATGCTTCCATTGTTGTACGATAGCTTATTGGACGACGCCAGCCGACGGGCGAGATTCCACCGTATGCTTCCATTGTCTTAGTATGAGTTTATTGACGCGTCGCCGATGAAGGATTCCACGGGTATGCTTCCATTGTTTTAGTATGAGCTTATCGACGTCGCCGCTGACGGCGATTCCACGTATGCTTCCATTGTCTTAGTATGAGTTTATTGACGCGCCGGTGATGAAGCGATTCCACGTATGCTTCCACGGTCTCTATATGAGTTTACTTGGGCGTGTTGATTATGAGCTTCCTATTTTCATGCGGTATAGTATATGACCGATTTTCTCATTGTTGGTAAGGCATGTTACGTAAACTGATTTTATACATGTCCCCGATTATTTTAGACTTATGAGGTATTTTCGATTTTCTCGCCACATACTTGGTACTGTTATCGACCTCCTTCGGCCGCTCACGCCGCAGTCGAGATACGTAGCTTTGGTCCGCACTATTAGGATCACTGCTCATTTTCCGAAAGCTCCATCCCTCCGGAGGCTTTGTCTTTTGGTATGATTCCCTGAGGTTATTTACTTTTGTACAATCAGGGTATGGCGGGGCCCTGTCCCGCCACAGTTGTTATTCCTAGAGGTCTGTAGTCACGTTTGTGGTTTGGGCTGTAATGATAAGATGTACTGTTTCACTTTCGGTTAAGTTATTTTATGAAAGCGGCCTTATCGGCTTGCTAGTGATGTTCACCTTATCTGATTTTGTTTCATGTATGCCGCTATTCTCTCGACGATACCGATGCAGTGGTACCGGCAGGTACCGGGCCGCGCCCCGGTCGGGTCGTGACAAAAGTGGTATCGAGCGATTAGTCCTCGGAAAGTGTCTACGCATCGTATCTAGTAAGTCTTGATTATCGGTGTGTTGTGCACCACATCTATAATCGTGAAGTGCAGGATATTTAGGATGGGTTTCCATTCTTCTCACTCGAGATCGTGCCTTAGAGCCGTGTTATAAGTTGGACTCTCCGGCGTATTCTTTTATAGCAGTGATGCCCACGTAAAGCAACCGAGCCCGTGGCGGCAAGGCGCTGAGCGGAACCGCAAGGACGCAGAGGCTACGAGGCCTGTGCCCGTCTTTGCCGAGATGATGTTTGGCGGCGAAGTTCCACGACGCCGCCACCAATGAGTTCGAGGCAAGAAGCGCCATCGAGACCGCAGTACGAGCCTCCGTTCCACACCGGGGCGAGTATAGGATTATGGGGAGCGATCGTTGTTGACTAGCATTGTGGCGGCGGCAAGACGCCGGAGCGTGCTAACCCTGTGAGCCGACGCTTTAAGGATTCGGACTTTCTAAGTTGCGATCCACCCGAGTTCTATGGTTCGAGGTCCGGCGAGGATCCTCGTGAGTTTATCCGACAAGTGCGGCGGACTACGCAGTGCTAGGGCCCGGAGGCGAGTCCGTTGTGTTAGCTTTCACCGTTACGCGATATTGCGTTGAATTGGTTTGAGTCGTGGTTGTTGTCAAAAGGTATAGGTGCTCCTCCACCGCTGGGATGAGTTCACTAAGCCTTCCTGGTCACTTTTTGCCTCCCGAGACGGCGAGAGCCCGCTTGGATAGGTTTTTGGCATTGAGACGAATGGGAAGACCATCGTGAATACAATCTGAGTTTGATTCATCGCCGATACGCGCCACTATTGTGGCAAACACGGCGGACCGAGTTCACCGCCATGTGATGGGTTAGATCGTTACATGACATCGTATGCAGGGAGTAGCTCTTCACGAGGATGGATATCGCCAGACGCAGCGTTTGCACGAGGATTGAGGGCGAGAGAGTGAGGGCGCCAGTCCCCGACCAAGAGGCCGGGACGGTGGTTTCGTGGATAGCTTTGGGGTGGGCGGCCTCGCAGCAGTTGGGTCTACATTCGAGTGCCCTTCCTGCCTTCCGCGGTGGTTTGACCGTCGGGGATATTCGAGGCGGGTCAAGGCTCCGGCGACAGTTCACGGTATCCAAGATAGTATGCGGGGCCACCTTTGCCTCGATGTGGTCATTGTGGTAGATCTCATTTTGGGAGTGTCGGACTAGATCGACAAATTGTTACACTGCGCCAACAAGGCCATTTAGCGAGATCGTCCGACCAGTAGCCTTGGTGGGATGGCACAATCTATTGATCGATTCGGGTTCTTCACTTTCAATGGCTGGCGGGATGTTCATACACCTACGGGACGCGAGAGGTCATGGTAGCGGTTCCCGATTTAGCGGTCCTTTGACCCGCCTATATGACGTCAGGTATACCTTTGACCCTTTAGAGATTAGTATGCATGATAGGATTGTTGTATGATGGAATGCCACGTGGAGGATATTAGGGTTATGTATGTATGCTAGCGATGGGTTGGAAGACGATAAGAGAATCCTTTTAGGCCTTGAAAAGAATTAAGATAGCGTTAGTGCACCTGGGGTCTGTTGTCTTGTGTGATAGTGATGAGTGGATATGTGTATGCGATATCTTAGGACCGTGTGTGGCATAATAAAGTTCCATTAGTGTAAAGTACGAGAGTACCGAGGATATTAGATTGGCTCCAAAAGAACATTCGGACGAATGTTTCTAAGGGAGAATGTTACACCTCGTAGTTCAGGTCGTGCGTTTGAGCACGTCTGAAAGGGGTAAGACTTAAAATTTTCAAAGGATAGGTTGTGGATTATTAGGCGGTTTTAGTCAACTTTGAGGCGGGTTATGACCCGGTACATTGAGAGTTCCTAAGTGTTTTAAAGGCCTAAGGCGTAGTTCGTTGAGTCTGGATTCCAACGCAACCAACCGCTCGTCGATAGGGCGTCGGAGTAGAAAGTTATGAGAGTTACAAGTTCGATGCGCGCAATGACGTAAATGCGTTTGGACCGCGCAATGCGGCGCCACGGCTGCAGGCGCGCGCTAAAGTTACGAAGGTCGCTGAAGTTGCAGCCGCGGCCACGGAATAGCAGGCGGCGCGCCGAAGATCGAGAGCTGCGGAGAGCCGTACGCCATGCGCAGTATTGGCGCGAGGCGGATTTTTGGGCGGAAAAACTTAGAAAAGTCGATTTTTGTTTTAAAAGAGACCGTGGGAGGGTGACAAGTGTCCCCATCTGATTTTCTGTTGCATGCAATATATTGACCAAGACTTGGACATTTTCTATCTTTCATCTTCTCTCTCTCTCAAATCGCTTCCCTTCTCTCTAAAAACCCTTAGAAAATCAATAGTTAAGAACCAAAAGCTTGTAGCTAGCTTGTGGGCATTGTTGTGGTGGTGTTCTTGCAAGGAAGCTAGCAATATTTGGAATAAGTTTGGGCTAAAACTTTAAGGTAATGATTCTTTCTTTAGATTTAGTTTTGCATGTTAAGAAGAAATAACTTGTGGTAGTAAATAATGCTCTTAGAGTCATTGCAGATGCTAGAAATGTGTTTTGAATATGAAAAATGGGTTAAGAAGAGTTTATGAGCATGTTGAAGCCTAAAAACTACCTTAGGATTGTTAAGTGAATTGTTGTAAACTTATGGGGCGTAATTGGTATTTGGGTGTGTAATCCCCTTTAAAATGTTGGATTGATTGAGCCTTACAATGTGGTGTTTTGATGGTAAATTCCCTTGAGAAAGGTGGCAAAGTGAGTAGAAACAAAGGAAATGCTGCCCAATTTTCTATAGAATTTTAGTGGCTTTGAGTTAGATTATTCTACATTGGAATTAGAGGTTAATGAACATATCATGGTTATTATAGGTTGAAATATTACTTGCGGTAGTTGAGCTTAGCAAGTGGATTGACCAAAGAGGTATGTGGAGCTTTCTTATCTCTTGAGCATGAGTAGTTTGAACTATATAGTACGGTGAGCGTCGTGTTTTAAATGAAGTAAATCTATTTGTTGTACTTGACTTGTTTTACGAAAATGTCTAAGTTGGTTGGGTTAGAGAGCTAACCCACTTATTCCTAAGTAATGGTTTAACCTAAATAAGGTAGATAAGGATTTCGTGACATGAAGAAGTATTACGGAAATTGTGTGAGTTTGATTTGAAGTATAAGTCTCTTGGTTAATAAAAAGAACGAAATCTTTTGAAACATAAGGCCGTTATAACTCCTTATGGGAGGTTAGTCAGAACGGCCTTATGAAAGAGTATGAACGTCTAAAGCTTTAAAGCATAAAGTTAGTATAACGGCTTTATGGGAGTTAGTTATAATAACTTTATGAAAGGTTAAAGAGTTGGGTTTTCTTGAATAAGGTCATGAAAATGAGATTCATTTCAGTGTGTTAATGAAAGCCTAAAGTTATGAGTTACTTGGGCGCATCACGATGAAGGATTCCACGGGTATCTCATTGTTTTAGTATGAGCTTATCGGGCGACCGCTTGATGGCGATTCCACGTATGCTTCCATTGTCTTAGTATGAGTTTATTGGACGCGTCGCCGCGATGAAGGATTCCACGTATGCTCCATTGTTTTAGTATGAGCTTATTGGGCGCACCGCCCGGTGAAGGATTCCACGGGTATGCTTCCATTGTCTTAGTATGAGTTTATTGGACGCGCTGTCGATGATGAAGGATTCCACGGGTATGCTTCCATGGTCTCTATATGAGTTTACTTGGAGCGTGTTGATTATGAGCTTCCTATTTTCATGCAGATAGTATATGACCGATTTTCTCATTGTTGGTAAGGTGCGGTGTTACTCAGAACCGATTTTATACATGCCCCGTTATTTTAGACTTATGAGGTATTTTCGCATTTTCTCGCCACATACTGTTGTCTTGACCTCTCGGTGCGTCTCACGCTGCAGTCGAGATCGTAGCTTTTGGTCCGCACTATTAGGATCACTGCTCATTTTCCGAAAGCTCCATCCTCCGAGGCTTTGTCTTTTGGTATGATTCTCGAGGTTATTTACTTTTTACAATCGGGGTATGGCGGGGCCCCGCCACAATTGTTATTCTGAAGTGCGTAGTCACGTTTGTGGTTTGGTGTAATGATAAGATGTCTTGTTTCACTTTCCGGTTAAGTTATTTTATGAAAGACGGCCTTTATCGGCTTCTAGTGATGTTCACCTTATCTGATTTTGTTTCATGTATGTTCATTGCTATTCTCGATGCATACCGATAGTGGTACCCTGCAGGTACGATCGCGGCCCGGTGGTCGTGTGATGGGTGTTGAAAGCCGGATTCTCGTGAGAAATCCGAGCGGCAAGCGAAGGGTTCTTGGTTTCTAGGGTTTTGTGTGAGGGAGAGACGATGGGTAAGGGTTCTGGGCTGAGGGGAACGAAGTGAAAGGCTAAAGGGGGGAAATGGGCTGCGGGGAAAGTAAATAGGGGAGTGGGCTGGACGATAAAGGATAAGTAACATAATGAATTGTGCGGTCAGAAGTGTTGAAATTTGGGCCGAAGTTAGGGTTGTAATTTGGTCGGGCGAGATTAAGGGGTATGAGTTAATTAATTAGTTTTGGGTTGGGTAGAGTTTTAGGTATTAAGTGTATTATTTAATTAATGGTAGATAAATTATTTAAATCGTGATTAAATTATTTTAGGTGCTTTATTAGCCTAAGCTTGAGTTTTAAAATTACTATAATAATAAAAAATGGGCGTGCTATTTAATTGATGCTTGAGTTTAAATTATTATTATAAAGAAATAAGACGGACGTACTATTTAATTAATGCTTAACGCGCGCTTTTATTTAAAATCTTATTATTATGCATTATTGACGTTAAATTAAAATTGGATTGAGTTTAAATTAAATTAGTTAAATGCTAAATGTAAGTATGATATTTAAGAATTGTTTAAAGCTTTATAAATGCGACGCTATTAAATGCATGTATTAAATAAAAATGATTTTAAAATATACCAATGATTATGAAATTCTCTTGAGTATTAATAAATGCGGCTATGCTACTTGACACGACGTTGTTGCTAAATTATTTATTTTATGTATTTATTATTAAATAAGAATCATGACAAGGCTTGAAATTAATTAATGCGGGCGCGAGCCTCTAAGTGATTAATACTCTACGTAAGACGCGATGCCATTCATCAAATTGTTTATTTATGCCTGTATTTACGTTTTATCTTTGCATTTTATTATAAAAACCCTAAAAATTATTTCTGAAATTAGTGTAATTTTATAGTTAATGGTAGTCGGGAGGTCAAATTGGGTGTCAACATTGTCCTCTTTGTATGGAGATGATGGAAGAATCTTGACAAAGACGTTGACCATAGCCAATTTTGTCTCGACCTGAAACTAGAGTGTTGGGCAATTTAGGCGGTCGACGCGACTCAAAATTGTCGATGTCGTTACGACGACCTTGGCCGCCATGGTCAAAACACCGGCGCTAAATGCGATTTAAAATCTGTCCCAGTGTCAAGCTATGGTGACTATGAGATATTGTGGTGCTAGAATGTTGGGGAGAGTAGTCGACGTCGGGTCCACTTTTTGCCTTTGTTGGGAAGCCTTGCTCCAACAAATTACCTCGATTCGCCGTAAGAGGTAGTCCACGCGTTGTGCTCCATCTTTTGTAGCTTGTTAACGTTCAGTAGATTGAAGCTAAGATAGAGGCATTAGTGCATAATTGCCAAAACAATGCAAGTATGTAAATTTGTGTTGTGGTTGTCAAATCGTATATGAAATGATGTGATGATACGCCGTCTTGTATAGGCGAGATGCAGACGACGCTTGTGTGGCGTTATCGTCTTGTATGGACGAAATGCAAATGTCGCCTTGTATGGCGGAATCATCTTGTATGGGCGAAATGCAAATGACGCCTTGTATGGCGTTCGTCTTGTATGGACGAGATGCAAATAACGCCTTGTATGGGCGTTATCGTCTTGTATGGGCGAGATGCATATGGCGACGCTTGTATGGGCGTTCGTCTTGTATGGGCGAGATGCATATGACGCCTTGTATGGGCGTTAAATGCTTTATTGGATGAGATGATATGACGCCTTGTATGGGCGTTCGTCTTGTATGACGAAAATGCAAATGATACCTTGTATGGCGTTCGCTGCTTGTATGGGCGAGATGCAAATGACGTCTTGTATGGGCGAAATGCAAATGGCGCCTTGTATGGGCGTTTCGTCTTGTATGGGCGAGATGCATATGACGCTTATGGCGTTTTCGCTTGTATGGGCGAGATGCATGTAACGCGCAGGGCGTTTCGCTTTGTATGGGCGAGATACATATGACGCTTGTATGGCGTTCATCTTGTATGGGCGAGATGCATGGCGCCTTGTATGGCGTTCGTCTTGTATGGGCGGGATGCATGGCGCCTTGTATGGCGTTCGCTCAGTATGGGCGGATGATATGACGCCTTGTATGGGCGTTTCGTCTTGTATGGGCGAGATGCATATGACGCCTTGTATGGCGTTCGTCTTGTATGGGCGAGAGGCATATGACGCCTTGTATGGGCGTTTCGCTTGTATGAACGAGATGCATGCGACGCTTATTCGGCGTTCGCTTGTATGATTTAGATGTATATGACGCCTTGTATGGCGTTCGCTCTTGTATGGGCCAGGGATGCATATGACGCTTGTATGGCGTTCGCCTTCAGATGGGCGAGATGTATATGACGCTTGTATGGCGTTTCGTCTTGTATGGGCGAGATGACATGACGCCTTGTATGGCGTTTCGCTCAGATGGGCGAGATGTATGACGCTTGTATGGCGTTCTGCTGTATGGGCGGGATGCATATGACGCCTTGTATGGCGTTTCGCTTGTATGGGCGAGATGTATGACGCCAGATATGGGCGTTCGTCTTGTATGGGCGAGATGCATGACGCCTTATGCAGGCGTTCGTCTTGTATGGACGAGATGTATATGACGCCTTGTATGGGCGTTCTCGTCTTGTATGGACGGGATGCATATGACGCCTTGTATGGGCGTTCTCGTCTTGTATGGACGAGTCGCCATATGAAGCCTTGTATGGGCGTTCTCGTCTTGTATGGACGAAATGCAAGTGACGCCTCCTAGGGCATGGATAAAATTTGTGTTATGCATAATCAAAGCTAAATGAAATAATTAAAGTGTAAATGATGTAGCCTGAGTCGAAAATGTGGTGATGTAGACTTGTTGTAGATGATCTTCGTGAGCGGATTTGTTGTATTGGAATGTTGTTGTCCTCCTTGTTCCTGTTGACCTGCAAAATTCGCCAAAGAAAAATTGAGTTCGGGAGGGTCGGTGATTTGTGTTGCTCTTGATATTTGCACGCCGCCTTGTCGGACCATGTAACCCCATCGATTTTGAGTCTCACGAAAACATTTCTTTGAAAATATTCTATCTTGAGAAAATACTAGTATGTGCTAGCGAAATTATGTCGATATTTGAATAGTGACATGTCATAAACAAAGCAAACTTCCTTATCCGAAATCGGTGTATTCTCCGTACTCTCGGTGCTCATTGCCAGCTTTCCTTTAAAATTTGTCGAGTTTTGGGACATGGAACCCTTAGCGTAAATTATTGATGTCATTTGTAGTCTGACCTTTAAAATTGTCCCGGTTATGTCGATCTTTCGAGCATATGGAATCATATCTGTCGATGTCCTTTCGTGGCGAAGTCCTTAAAATTTGTCGATTTGGTAATGGCGGGTCGGATATATGTCGTTACTGGGCGTAGTGCGATAACGTCGTTGTGGGACGTGTTGCCGCTTCTCGTAGAATAAATGCTCCGCAAGCTAAGCTTGAGAAAAGTTAGCACAATTTGTTAAAACAGAATGATAAATATTTGAGAAAAGCAAATTATGTGGGTATAGATGTCGTCCCTGAGATGTTTCCCTGCACCCGACGGGTTGCCATGATGCCTTCGTTGTGTGCTTTATGCCGGAGCTGATGCGCTAGACTTTGTTGCGGACTTTTGAATTCTGACTGTTGATTGTCGGTGCCCCTCTCTGCTTATGTTGTTTCTTTTTGCTAACTCTTGTTGTATCTTCTGCTAATATGAAGGACCTGCGCTTAAAGAAAATTTTGTGAGTTTTTGGGGGGTGGTCGATTCGTATATGACTTTGCCGCCTTGTTCATTGACATCTCGCACGCTTGTTTGGACTTGCAACCCCATGCGGTTTCCTACATTGTCGATTTTGAAAAGGGTGTTTGGCTGGGGGTCTCGATGGAGTTGCTTGTATGATATGTGTATTCTTGTTATTTTCGAGCGAAGGAAAGTTTCTAATGGTGTGACCAAGGCCGATTTAGGCGCCACGTATCCCCACGAGGGAATCAGTCATGGCGTAGTTCATTACAATCAATTTTGGGGTGAAATTAAAAATTTCTAAATGTGGGACCGAGGCGATGTGGCGCCACGTATCCGCCAGGAATCGGCCGAACGTAGTTCATTACAAGCAAAAGAGAAATTGGGATTTTCTAAAAGGTGGGACCGAAGCCGATGTGGCCGCCTACGTATCCGCCAAGGGAATCAGGTCTAACGTAGTTCCAACAAGCAAATTTTGGGGTGAAATTAAAAATTTCTAAATGTGGGACCGAGGCGATGTGGCGCCACGTATCCTTGAGGAATCGGCGAACGTAGTTCATTACAAGCAAAAGAGAAATTGGGATTTTCTAAAAGGTGGGACCGAAGCCGATGTGGCCGCCTACGTATCCGCCAAGGGAATCAGGTCTAACGTAGTTCCAACAATCGAATTTTGGGGTGAAATTAAAAATTTCTAAATGTGGGACCGAGGCCGATGTGGCCGCCTACGTATCCGCCAAGGGAATCAGGCCGAACGTAGTTCATTACAAGCAAAAGAGAAATTGGGATTTTCTAAAAGGTGGACCAGAAGCGATGTGGCGCCACGTATCCGCCGAGGAATCAGTCTAACGTAGTTCCAAATACAAGCAAAACAAAGGAAAACATTATTAAAGCTTAAATATGAGTCTTGAATTATTACGCTAAACTAAATCGTTCTTTCTTATCCGCTCAGCGGACGAACCAGTGGTGCAAATCCAATACGCCTTCTTGCTCGCATCACGGTGGTTGGGTCTTCATGCTCTACTATCGCGATCTCCTTCTTTGGCTTCGCGCGTGGTGCATGCCGGATAAATGACCGATTCAGCGGAATAGGCATAAGCGGAATGTATTCTCATCCGAGGTTGTCGGTGCACATCGACGCGTGGTTCGCAAGGATTTGGCGAACTTCACCGAATTACCCTTCTTTGATCAACGCCTCGATTCTGTCCTTGAGGGAGTGGCAGCCTTCAGTGTCATGTCCTGGGCTATCGGAGTGATACGCGCAACGCTTGTTCTCATCATACCATCTTGGGATGTGGTGAATCCTTCCCGAATTGGTTGGATTAGGCTTGCAGCCGCAACCTTTCATATATTTGAGGTATGGGTTCGGTAGTGGGTGCGAACTTTGGGTGGTCTTCCTTCAAAATTCTTATTTAGTGCAGGTGCATTGGGTGCTCTATTTTGTTGGGTGGATCTACGGGCGGCGTGATAAAGGTTGATTCGCGGGCGGGTTACGCCGGGGAACACCTCTTTTCCTTTGGGGTTCATTGTACTCGTTGTGAGGCCTCCTGTCCGAATGACTCCTTCTTTGATTAGCTCCTCTATTTTGTCCTTGAGTGCATAGCAATTTTCGATGTCGTGCCCTCGACCGGAGTGGTATGCACAATGTTTGGTTTTATCATGCCCCGAGAAGTAGGCACGGGATATTTCGGAATTGGGCCGGAGTATTCGCGCCGCCTCCTCATACACTTGGGTTATGGGTTGGCTAAAGGTGTATAGTTACAGTTGGTTTTCTTAGCACTTACGCGGGTTTGAAAGTGTTTAGTGAGCGGCATTTGTCATGGCGCATGCACGGATGGGTGCACCGTAAGCGGGTTGTCGTATCATTGCAAAGTGGGTTGGTGGTGGCCTTTGGTTTGTGTTTGGTGGAGCATAATTTGGTTTTCGTGGATGTATGGGTGCATTGTATATTGGCTGAATGGGATATGTAGTAAGAGGGCACCGTAGTAATTTGGAGGATTTTGACTGTTTTGGTTGTTTGCGCGTGAGTACTTGATGATGTTTCGAGACTTCTTATCTCTACCGCAGTTTGCTATTTGTCGCGTATTTGTTAGCCGCTCGACCGGATCTATGTATTTCTTACGAGACCCTGCTTTGCCTATAGGAACCAAGACAGGTTCCGACTCGTTCCGCTCAGATGCCGCTCGATCACCATGCCATCGACCGTGCCTTTGATCTTGTGAGATATCGATGTTCTGCCATTGTTTAGTCAAATACAAATCGACCTTTGGGGAGATGATAAATCTTTCTAAAAAAATGCAACAAACGGCGTTAGCATAAAGCACGTAATTTGCAGGCATGTAACAGATATATCGCACATAGCACATTCAAACGTTTCCTAACATGCAGGGGACCCCTTTATGCCAGAGGTAAGCCTAAACGTCACTTATGCGAGATTATGACGGATTTGTCCAAGTCGTCCAACTATAATGCCTTTGTTGGAAATGGCGACCAAACGACGTGCACTTTTTCCCAATTTCATGTCATGATTAGGCTTGGATTTGTCTGTCATTGCCACGCTACACATAATATCTTTGGTTGGTCGTTGGGTTGAGAAACCCGTCGACAAGTTTGTGTCTTCCTAATAGTGGTGTCGATACCGGACCGACCCACCTAAGGTAAACGACGCATGCCTTAAAATAAAGTGGTATAGCTCTATCTTAAGTTTGCTAAGATTTGGCTTACTAGACGCAAGGTTCCCGAGCGGACTACTCGAGTGAGAAGGCTACGCGACCACCGGTTGGACCGGATTCTCCGCGCAAAATACCAACTCTCTTAAATTTGGGTGTTTGAAAGAAATTTGCAGGTGCGCAAAGCACACCCGCGTGTTGTGTGTGATAGTGTGAATTTTCCATAAGGGAGGAAGTATGAGCGGAATGCCAGTTTAAGGAAAGCGGTAACAAATAGCAGTTAGAACAATATGCAAATATTCATATATAAAGCAAAATAGTTTAGGCAAAATATAAAGCAAATAAGTGTGAAACACAAAATAAGCAAATTAAGTAAGTTAAGCAAATAAATAAAAAACAAATAAATAAAGAAAGGAAAAAAGAAGCACAATAATTAACCTATGTTTGTTATGGTTAAGAACCTGTCTATCCCCAGTAGTCGCTTACGCCGTCGCACCGATTTTGAACTCTCGAGCTTGAATGCGTGGAATGGTTATCCTCCCAAAATGTAAGAAATAAATGTTAAAAATGTTTGCGGAGTCGCCACCTAATTAATTGGGTGAATTAGGACACCTAAATACTAACTAATTAAAGTCAGCATTAACTCCATTTAATGGTCTGTGAAACTAGATTAGATTCTGAGTAAGGATTCTTTATTATCCTAAAGGGAAGGGGTAAGGCACCCTAAAGGATCCGCTAACTTGCGGTTGTCCGTTCAAACATAGGTTAATTTATTCTGCTAAGGGATATGCGTTTTAGAAAAAGATTATTTAAGTAAAAGGGGTTGTGACAAATATTTAAAGAATATATTGATAATAATAAAAGGGGTCTTATGAGATTCCTAAAATATATATACAAAGTTGATTATGAAGTTATGGGACAGGAGATTATTTTATTCTTGACAAAGTAAGAAGGTGATTACTCCTAACAGTGTACGTAGGATTAAAATTCTTGTAAAATTATGAGATTATTATTTCATACGTATGTGCAAAAATCATTTCCTATAATATTTATGAAAAAGTTTATGATAAAGTTTATTTCTTAACGACTAAATACGGAGAAATATATTAACTACAGGACTAAAGTATAACTAGGATCAATTATTATTATTTTTTTTAGATTTTTATATGATGAGTATAGACTAAGTAAGGATGAATTTATATTTAAACTACCCTTTCTAAAGTATTCCAAAGACTAATAGAATTAATTATCCTATTAATTACAAGGTTAGTAAATATGACAATGATAAATGAATGAGCAAATAAACCAATGCATAAATAAGCATAAAGAAGAGTGAGATTGGCGTCGTTGCGACGTCTAGAGCGGATGGTGACATCATCTGTCCTATAGCTGTTTGGAAGCCCTGCGGCGGAAGTATAGTTGGCGATGTGGAAGTCATGATGAGTCTCGTACCGAGACTCTTGATTATTCTCCCGATGCATGCCATGTAAAAAAAAAAATAAGAAAGATAAGGATTAGCATGTCTCAGAATTATCAATAACAAGTAATCATTGGCACAAACATCTAAAGATATATGAATCATTTCATTTTAATGATAAACAAGCCCGAAATGCGAGAAATGGGCCAGGGTAGCAATCAACCAAAGTAAATAATAGTAAATTGCAGGCCCAATAGCCTTAATTTCCAGATTTAAATGCATACAAATCGGCCCAACTGGCCTGGCAGGCCTAACGTATGGTCCTGCATTATGTAAACTCAGTGGAAGGATCCCAACAATTAGTGGTGGATAGAAACGAAAGGGAGGGCCCCAAAGACGAATTTTCAAACTTAAAGATGGCCATTTGGCCCATAAAAGGCCCAACCGATGCATATGCATGTGCCACGGTTTATACAACTAATCGCAGAGGAGTGACATACAGAGTATACATACATGATATGTTTTGAAAGATATACAGATGTCTCTTGCAGGTGACAATATGAGCATGTTTTGACATGTATATCAAAGAGGGATATGCACACTCTTTGGCTTAAATCATAACTATAGCCTAAACAACACACTCATATTTAATGTCAAACCAGAGGGGGAGTTTACTGCTTACTGCCCTGTGGGTTAAAATCAAACCAACATACCGTATTAATTTAGTTAATAAACAAATACAACTAATGTGTAGGCCTGATCACTACACTATCTTTAATTTCTAACTCACAGAGAACAGGTAGAATTAAAGAAGTATGCTCACTCAAATCAATCTAGAGACTAAGACAAAAAAAAAAAAAAAGCTTTTTACCAACAACTGGAATGATTAAAATTAATGTATATCTTAACCAAGAGTCTCTATGCAAGTACAACCACATATTTATTTGGTCAGTAACCATGGCAGTCTCAAGAAAATGAAATGACGGGCCCAAACCAATCAAATTCACAGATTTATGTAGTTCATCCGTTAAGCTAACAAACATTAAGGATTGCATTGGAACCAAACTTTAAATCTAAAAGAACAAAGAGCACATGTCAGGAATATAGAGAGTCTAAATAAGCATCGAGACATACATTACTCCATTCGATAAACCATAAATAGTAAATAACAACTCAATAGGTATACTTGGGGACTTCAGAAATAGCCACAACCTAGCCAACGTACTTGATAATAGTCTTAATAGACTCTGACGACATTTAACATTCGTTTAAAACGTGTTCTAAAACCAATCGACAGACTTAAGTAATAACTGGATGTAGATCAAACAATTGACCAACACATAACTTGATCATACAGGCCACACAATGCAGATAAAAAACTTAAAAAAAGGAAATGAATTTACGAATGGACAATGACAATAGGGTCATTAGAGCACATTTCACAGATAAAAATGCAGTAGCGATATAATCCAGAATCAGCAACAAAAGTGGCAAGAGAACGACCCAAACAGGAGTTGCAAATCGTCGAGCTGAGTGAAAAATCAGCCTGTCATATGCTAAAAATTGGTTTAAAATAGCCAAGATAGTGGACCAAAATGACCAAAATCAGTCCTAACAATCCTATGGGATCACAACGACATTTCATATTAATCCCACACATGTTAGATGACTTTTGATGTAATGTTATTTAGGACTTGCTGACTGATTGGTACACCAAGCACATCTAAGTAAAGTAGTATATAACTGACATTTTGACAGATCTTGACAGACACATGAAGGAACTACGATATTTCTACTAACAACACAACCTAGATCTAGAATCCTTATACGAGTGTTATACACTTAACACATAAAGGACCACAATCAAATACATACATGTTTAAAACGGAATCAAAAACCACAGATGTCAAAACCGCAACCGACAGATTTGTCTAGAAACAAATATTCAACTAAGTGGAATAATTTTGACCAAATCCTTATACAGAATACACAATATCAATTTAAACAACTGAATAATAGAAGGGATGGGTTTCCGGACCTTTTGTGGGTAGCGAACTGAGGCGACGACAAAGGTTTTTCCGAGTCGTCGAAAGGGAATTTGTGAAAGAACGGTTTGCGAGAATAGTAGATTGAATGATAAAGAGAAAGTTAAGCGCGATCTTTATCGTGTTATCGATGATTGATGGTCGATGAAAAAGAACCGATACTGTTGTATGTCGAAACTGGTATTTATAGCCCTTAGTTAGGTTTCCTTTTAAGGTAGGTTTAGGACGCGATTTGAGGGCGATTTCGTACTGGTTTTGTTATGGTAAGTCTATAAGGAAGACATGTGATTTGTTGCCATTTTGATCGATTCGAGACGAAGGAGGATATTTACGGTAGTGTTTAGTTATGGAAAGTCTATAAGGTATAGGTTGGCGATTTGGATCGATTTAGAGTGATTTTTAAGGAGATTTGGTATGATTAGGTGTTTATATGGTAAGGTATTCATTGGATGTGGAGTGCATGGGTAAGCATTCGCTGGGTGCGTGGGTGAAGGAAAGCCGGATTCTCGTGAGAAATCCGGCGCGACGAGAAGCGTAGGTTCTTTGGTTTCTAGGGTTTTGTGTGAGGAGAGCGATGGGTGCGGTTAAATTTGAGGCAAGTGAAAGGCTAAAAGGGAAATGGTGCGGAAAGTAAATGGAGTGGTGGGACGATAACGGATAAGTAACATAATGAATTGTGTTTGGGAAGTGTTGAAGTCGGCCGAAGTTAGGGTTGTCTGTTTTGGGTCGCGAGATTAAGGGTATGGGCTGTTAATTAATTAGTTTTGGGTTGGGTAGAGTTTTAGGTATTAAGTGTATTATTTAATTAATGGTAGATAAATTATTTAAATCGTGATTAAATTATTTTAGGTGCTTTATTAGCCTAAGCTTGAGTTTTAAAATTACTATAATAATAAAAAAAAGGGCGTGCTATTTAATTGATGCTTGAGTTTAAATTATTATTATAAAGAAATAAGACGGACGTACTATTTAATTAATGCTTAATGCGGCGCTTTTATTTAAAATCTTATTATTATGCATTATTGCGACGTTAAATTAAAATTGGATTGAGTTTAAATTAAATTAGTTAAATGCTAAATGTAAGTATGATATTTAAGAATTGTTTAAAGCTTTATAAATGCGACGCTATTAAATGCATGTATTAAATAAAAATGATTTTAAAATATACCAATGATTATGAAATTCTCTTGAGTATTAATAAATGCGGCTATGCTACTTGACACGACGTTGTTGCTAAATTATTTATTTTATGTATTTATTATTAAATAAGAATCATGACAAGGCTTGAAATTAATTAATGCGGGCGCGAGCCTCTAAGTGATTAATACTCTACGTAAGACGCGATGCCATTCATCAAATTGTTTATTTATGCCTGTATTTACGTTTTATTGCTGCATTTTATTATAAAAAACCCTAAAAATTATTTTACGAAATTAGTGTAATTTTATAGTTAATGACTGGTCGGGAGGGTCAAAATTGGGTGTCAACAAGGGTCTGATTTCCACCGTCTATGTGCCTACTGAAGATCAACCTGTTGATGTGTTGTGAAAGTCGACTCGTGGTCACTCTTATTTCTTTGTCCAAGCTCTGAAGAACTTATTTTCAATACCTAGCTTGCGGGGGGTGTTGAGGATAGTTAAATTCTTTATATTTAGTTTATTACTATTTTACCCTTACTTCATATTTTACTACTTTATCCTTACTTGGCATTTTACCATTCTATCCTTATAGCAAACTATACATTGTAATTGCTTAGCAGTCGTTCATTTTAACATTTTCAGAAATAAAGGAAAGCTTCTGCAAGTTTCCATTGTCTTCTATTTCCCCCTTTCCACCCTTGTTAACCACAGGAACTTCGATTCTTCCACATAGCTGCATCTTAACAAGTGAGCACTCCCATTTTAACTCTACAAACTTTTCTTAGGCACTGTTTTTTATTCTTTTTTAAAATTATGATTACGGATCTAAATATAAATATTTAATTCTTAAGAAGTTGTCACTAAATTTGAACATTGAATAGTTAAAATGATTTATTTTCTCAACATTTAAAAGTGTGTTGTTCATCTTTATTTAAAAAGTAATAAATGGTATCCTATGCAATATTAAAATTGTGTTGAATTTGTCAATTCAAAGTTTAATTTCTGAATGGATGATATTTTTCTTGAATTAGTTTGGGTATACTCTTTATCGTTTAAATATATTATAGACACAAATATAATGTGCATAAGCATGGGCTCCCATATGCTTATAGTATACATAATCGCAAAAGGAAAACACGGCAGGTGATTGATAACATAATATATGTTTCTTTTAAGTGTATGTAAATATTTTTACACCATTGATAGATAGAACTTAAATTCATTCACAATTTCTCATTACATAACACGGAAATGCATGCGCCAATTCATTGTACTTTGTCAATAATAACACATGTTTATTGATATAATATTCTTTTCTGGAGTTGATCTAATATCAGTTGATTTGATTCAAATTCTAGTTGTTATAGTACATTTCGCGATTTACTAATAGTAATATTGATGAATCGATACTACTATCTCCAAGACTAATCTGGCGTAAACCGGAAATCTGTAGCACAAAAAAATCTAAATGGAGCTGGTGGCAACTAGCTTGACATGTTCTTCTTCGGCAGAAAACGTCAAAAAGAAGAAGGGTTCCAAGAAAGCTGTCGTTTTATAATTGGGAACATCCTTTTGCTCCTTCCAGTTGTTGAATCATGCAAATGTTTGAATGTGTTCATTATTTAGTAATCACTCAGTTCACCTCTACTTGTCCAATATATCAAAAATAGATTTTCACTTTTAATATATTTAAAGAAGACAAAAAAAGATATTATTTGACGCATAGTATTAATTATTCATTTTAAATTATTTTTCAAGTCCATTAAAACTATGCACCAATTAATATGATTATAATACTAAATGAATTTGGGAGCAATATATAATTACATAAAAGAAAAATTTACCAAATCTTAATCTTTTTCTTTTGGTATAACCATCCAATATTCGGTACTACTACTACTGATCGATTAATTTGGATTCGTGTTAAGTACATTAAGAGTTAAACTCCTGCTGCCAGGAATTTGTCTAATTCCAAAGCTCAAACTTGGCAAGTAAAAAAGTACTGACTTTTCACACAAAACTCGTAATACTAACTACTAAGGTCGACTACTTTAGCTCCTTTTAATTATAGCAACCATTATAATTAAATCATAGTCTCTATTGCTGCCTAGCTATTTTTTTTGTGTTGTATTCTTCACAAGAATGTGGTAGCTATGTATTAGAGTATATATACAATTACAGAAATGCATGATCAATTCTAAATTTACTTTTACAGGTTGACAACCTTTTAGTTCTTCCTCTTCTTCACCAACAAATATTTTATATTTAACGACAAGAAGTTTTTAGTTAATGCTAATATATATTTGGTTAAACTAAAAATAGAATTAGAGTATGTTTGGCCAAGTTTTTTTAAAATTGTTTCTGTTTCTTAAAAGTAATTTTGAAGAAACTGTTTCTAGATAATCTGTTAGGGTGTTTGACTTATAATTATAGAAGTATTTCTGAGAAACAGAAACACTTCCCTGTTTGGCCTACATTTATGCAAAAAAAACTAGAATATTCTTTTTAATAGATTTAAAACTATTTAAAATATTATTTTCTATCATATGTTTCTAAAAATTAGTATATATTTACAATTTAATATTTTTTTTAAAAATTATTTAATTACAACATTTAATAAATATAATAATATTATATTGTATATAAGAAATGTAACGATAATATGATAGTCAATGACTTAAATATGTTCAAACCTACCCCCACCGCCCTTCCCACACCTACCCCTCCACCCCCACCCATCCTCAAATTTCTATTTATAACTACACAATCACTAAAAGTTTATAGGAGTTCCATTTTAAGGAGGTTCTTAAGTGCAAAGACTTATTAATGTAATTATTAGGTCAATAACTACACTATTAAGTGCAATAGGATTGATAAATTAGGTCATTACCTGTTAAAATAAAACTAGTGGCTTAGTTGGATTTAAAACTTTACGACTGATTCATCACAACTCTTTTTCAATCCATTTTTTAAAATATATCGAGAACCATTTGAGGAGATTCAGGGAACTTGTTTTGGTATTTCCCTTAAATTGAATATTCTACTAGCTTTTAGGGTTTTTAGAGACATATGGAAGACGAATGTTGTATGAAGTGTTTGCCCGTTTAATTAAAATTTCAAAATCTTTTTACTTTGAAATATATTTACTGTACAGTAAAACTTAAAAAAAAAATGAATAGTAGTAGTTTGTGTTTCGTCAAATTATTTAATATTTGCTAAGTAACATTAGAGTAATACTTTAGTTGCTCATACTCTTTAAAAACGCGATTTCTTATGCAAGTTATGAAAAATGACACGTAAAGACATATTTACAAAGAGTATTATTTAAAATTACAAATTATTTGACATATTTATCAGATTAATGAAAAATTTCAATTACATTTAATCTTAATGCAAAAAATGAAATCACCAAGTAAGAGAATGAAGCGAGTTTACGAGTCTTTTGGTAAGTGTATTTTTGTTATAGAAAAATAGCTAAAAACAATATGTTTGTGCTTCTAAGGAGAAGCAATATTTTTCAGCTTCTTTTCCCTCAAAATGTTTTAATTAATTTTACCCAAAACTTGGACAAAAGTCATTTTTACGACACTTTTTTTTTTATAAACATTGGTAATTTTTTTCAACATTTATTTTAAATTTCACTAAATCCTCACTTCCTTGTTGAACACTTTCTCTTCAAAATAAATACCCTTTTATTATACGTAATTTAATTTCTCAAAAGCTTGACCAATCATATTTTCTGGACAAATACGAAGCGATTGGCATTATGATATTATTCACAAAAATACGTTTAAAAAGAGAAAGAAAGAGTAAGAGAACAGTAGGATCGCAGGTTCGAATCCCCTCAATGAATATCCTCATTTGGTGGGTATAGAACAGTCACACAAGTTCGAGGCAGAACACTTTGCACCGCCACGCTTGGGAAGCGTCACACGCTTTTTGTCAGTGTGGTTTAGCGACTATGTTTGCGCTACTTCGTCGATCGTAGTTTCTGGTCTGTAGCATTCGGATAGCGGCATGGTTTCACGTTAAACAAAAGAGTAAGAGAACAGTAGTAATTTAAGGAAGAATATTCCAATTTAAAACTAGTTTAAAAGCCAATCATGTGGAAGGTGGTGTGTATTCGATGGAACCGACTATTCCTTGCATCGCTGCTAAACTTTATGTAACAGTTGTACCACGGCTCTCATATCTTTGTAGATTTTACTAGTGTTTTAAAAGGTGGGGGATAAACAGGACATTTCACATATGTCTCGAGACGTTAGCCCCGAGGTACGGGGTGTAAGTCTTATAGATATTTATTTTTTAGTATTTTATAAAATAATATAATTATAATAAATATTTTAAAATAGATAAATTACATAAAAATTGTAAATAAATTATATATATGTGTGTGTGCGCGCGCGCGTGTGTTTGTCTGTGTGTGCGCGGGCGCACACTCTATCCTCAAAAAAACTAATCAAAGAAATTCATTATACGCCACTTACAACTTGTAATTATACATAACATAATTTTACAAGTATAAATAATAAAATGAAATAAGAGGTATTATGAAATGCAAATCAACTCTAACCTATTAACTTTCAAACAATGAAAAAATCACAATCTTTTAAAACAATATAACTATCATACTATTTGTCACGACCCAAATCTCAGAGTCGTGATGGCACTAACCCCAAGGATCAGTAATCCAATCACAACCATCCAACTAGAATTAAATAGAAAAATACAATGCGGAATTTGTTAAGTAAATCAATTTAAGTCTTATGAAATTTCATAGTATAAATAATACAAACTCCCAAGACTGGTGTCACTTGTACAAAAACTATCTACAAAATGCAGGTTGGGAATATATCTCTAAATACATAATTGTCCCGAAATGCGAAGACAAAATTAAGAAGGAAGGAAGAAGCATCCGGTGTCACGGATCTCCATGTACCTCACCCTGAATCCTTCGAAATAGCTCCACAATGGCTGGATAGTCGCAAACTCCACTAGAATCAGGAATAGAACATGCACACGAAAAGGTACATCAAGTGTAGTGTGAGTACAAAAATAACGGGTACACATTAGCATCATCGACCGCTTCTATCTTAAACGGAGACGAGGACTGGCCTAACGATTACTATTTCCACACTAACCGCCATCGGTTTACTATAATGATGTAATATTTGAATCCACTCAAATCAAGAGTCTAAGCCTAGGTTATAGCATCTAATTCCCCGAGCCTAATAAGGTATTTATGATTCATACCAATAGAGTCTAATCAATCCAATATTTAAGCTTAATCATAAGAACCTCTCACTATTCAGGAACACTCAGATAGCCAAGTAGCATGATAAATCGATAATTACGCAGTTTAGGTAAACAAGCAACAATGAAGGAATGAGTAAATGATATGAAATGTAGATGTTATGCAATGCAACACCTTTGTTTCTCATCACCGGTGTACATGGCGTTCGAATGTCAACGAATCGTGACCCATGGGGGACTCACGAGGTACATATACCATTTAGGCTCACACAGTGCCTAAGTATAATCACATTATAGTCTCACACATCACTTAAGATGTTCCCACAATACCAAAGTATAATCACACAACTCTTATACTCGTCTATTTCCACAATGTTTATACATTATGAAGTGTGTCGTATTCTTCCATGATTGTCGCTACGTCCGAGGATACTTCTACACAGTTTGAAAATTCGCCAAATTATGGCCAAAAGGGACGAAATAGTGGTAATGGAGACAAAAATGTGACGATGGCCGCGGTGGTGGAAAGGGCGGCAGACATCATCGTGACGGAGGAGGCAGCAGTGGCGGCGACCAACATCAACCGCCAGCCGAGTGGCACCATAGGACAATGGGCCGACACCATGGCCTGGTAGTGGCTTGGTCATGCCTCCCTACCCCTATCTAGCGATGGTAGGCACGGCCCAAGTCACAGCCAACGACCCAGCATCAACCAGGAATTCTTGGGCCACTGCCGAGCCAGTGGCGTAGCAGCACGCCCACTCGGCAGTGGCACCCCAACATATATTGAGGTTGCATGCATACTCTTAGGCTTAATCCGCCCGACGTAAATTGATACATGGACACCGGTGCAACGTCTCATATGACGTCCTTCCAAAGTAATCTCTCGTCCTATTTTATTTGAGCCATAATAGTGGTATAATTATCGGAAATGAACATTCAATTCCAATTCGAGGTTATGGTACTACAAATTTGCCTCCCCCGAACTCACCGTTAACTTTAAAAAATGTCCTTCACGCTCCTCAATTAATTAAAAACTTGATTTCAGTTAGAAAATTTACTACCGATAATTGAATTTATGTTGAATTTGATCTTTTTGGATTTTTCGTGAAGAATTTTCATACGGGGATGCATCTAATGAGATGTGATAGTCGAGACAAGCTTTATCCAATCACCACAATCACACATCAAGCCACATTACCATTCATTTTTACAGCTTTGGCTCATTCTTTATGGCATGAACGACTGAGTCATCTAACCTTTACGATGGTCCTATTACCCCGGAATATATTTTTAAGAAATTTCTTTGACATTTATCGAATGAGCTGGATAACAATTCAAAAATGTGTTGAACAAAATGTCAAAAAATAAAGTAGGCCGGTCATTTCACTCTTCGAACAAAATAAAAATTAGAATCTCTCCTACACTTATAATATTTTTATGGAGAAAACAGTTGATTCTTTTGAAATTTGATCTTGTGAATTACTATATTTTTTCATAAAAGAGTCTTTGTTTGTGTCGCGTTGAATATTTGTTCGATTTTTCAATAAATGACAAAGAAATTCTTTAAAAATATATTTAGGGATAATAGGACCACCGTAAAGATTATATGTGTTACACCAAATCTAAAAGTTGGGGTGATCTAAAAAAAAACATATAAGAAATCTGAAAATGTAATATTGTTCTGTTGAAATTTTAAAATGTCAAGAGATCTATCTCCCCTCATTATTATATCACATATTATTTGTTTGATTATAAGAAAATTATTAAAATATAGGATACAATTGTTTTTAATAAAACAAGCATCAACAGAAGTGGATGAAAGCGGTAACAAAATTTCCAAAATAAAATAAAATGAAGTGACTGCTAATGTGTCAAAACAATAAACAACGCTTGGTGTTACATTCCCACCAAGTGGACAGAGTTTGCACAGAATATATATACATGACTACGTGGGTGTCACTTAGAGAATCTTGTCAACAAGCATGGAGAAACACAATTCATCAATGCTGGTACCAGTGCAACCGACACGCCGCCACCGAAGCGGTGCAGAGTACCAAACTTACGGTCAACTAATGGCTGTGCCACCCACCACCACCGCCATTACACCTTACACCTCAGTGTCAAGGTTTAAGCTACCACCTGGTTGGGGTGTTGAAGAAGTGCCTCGTTCTAATGGCTATCGAGTTGACAGGGTCCATCACTTATCCTTTATAACATTTTGCAATTTAGGAGTAGTTAAGTGAATTTGCTGCATACTTGCTCTTTCTTTCCATTTTGAAGTTTACTCTTATACACTGATCAGGGGTTGTTTGGTTTGAAGGCAAGTTATGCTAGGATTAGTTATGATGGAATTATGCCATAATTATTTTTTATTAACTGTTTGATTTTTTATACTAAAAATAACATGCATTTCATAATTTCTACCAAGAAGTTATTTCTTTACAAAAAGATCCTCCACCTTATTTAGTAGAAAATTTAGTAGAAAAAGGGTTTGAGAGTCCTTAGGGTATTTTAGTTATTTTTATTATTTTATTCGAAGATAACTAAATATTTTTATTCCACCATCTGATTAGGATAACTAGTCCCCGTACTATTACTAATCCTGCTAAGTCTCTGGATCCGTGCAAGGTGTGTCACCGCACGTGGTCCTCGAAAAACGAAAAAATTTAGGATTCTTTTTTCATTTTTTATTAAGTAGTATTAAGGAATTTCTTGTAAAGGCCATAATTCGCAGTCTTGAATTAAGTTAAACTTTACGAATTAGAACAGGGCTTTAGAGACGGCCATGCCTGCTATAATTATCCCTATCCCACGATTAGTAAGTAATTAAATAAGGAATAAGGCAGTACTAATGTTTTATCTCTGGATTGTTTATGCTTGTCCAGCTCCAGCATACCAAATAACTCCTTGACAGTATAAATGAGATTAAGAATTTTTTTTAAAAAAAATAAGACAAGTAACATAGGTACAATAGGATGAAATTCACTCATAGTAGAAGACTAGAAGAACTCTTTACATTTTATCAGTGTATACAATTTAGATCCTTCTATTTTTACTTCATTGTTTCTGCTTACTAACTTTCAACAAGAGAAAATGTGATGAATGTCACTTTAAGGCCATGAAATTTTGAGTTAGGGTGGTGTGGTGAACAGGGTAAGTGGTAAAAGAAAAATATTATAAATTGCTTAATACAATTTGGGTCTAATTGAAGCTGACAGGGTAACATGTCGAATGATTTTTTTTCTCTCCGACCTTTAAGGAGCTGATGCTGCTTGTTGACAACGGGTGCGAGCACGCCCTCTGCTTTTAGTTTGAATAGTGTATGCATACTCACATGGTTGAAAATGTCAAAAGGTGTAGAGTTATCGAGGCGTTCGAATATGAGTTGGCTAACATTTAAAAAAAAGTAGCATTTGAAGTTGAAGTTGACAAAGGTTATTTGGGAGTTGAAGTTGTATTTGAATATGAAAACATAGTTAGAAAATTTTGACTGAAATTGTAAAGAAAAACTAAAACTCCTAAAATCTGTTTTTCAAACGTCAAATTCTATTTCTAGGTTGAAGTTGAAATAACGGGCCAATTTGATAGACAAATATTTATTTGATTATTTCAAATCTTTGAGCCAAAATTTATGGCCAAATGGGTAAGTCTGCATCTATTGTAACGAAGTGGGTGAAATGTTACTATAAACCCACTGATTTAATCAGATTGTATCTGCATGCTTAGCCATTTGTTTACGTTCATTCCTTTCTGGAAGTAAATTTTCATGAATGGAGGTAGGTCAACAGCAAATGAGACAGGATTCGGTTTGTAGGAGTAGATATTATATTAACTTTCTATCAGCTAACTAAAGTGTTTTAAAGGCTGAGTGTTTCTGTGGCATTATGCTTACATTTTTCTTTTCAAGAAATATTGTTAGTTTCAAAATGCTTTGCATTTTTATTACTCTATTTTGATGCATAAGAGTATTTTTTTTAATATCACAAAACCTGGTTTGATTCATTTTGTCATGGAATTTGAATACTAGTAGACAACCGGATAATTTGTCCCCAGGGAAACCTTATACAGTAGGTTCACAGTATAGCTGACAATAAGAGAATATTAACCATGACTAAGAATAAAGCTGAAATGAATTAAATATTGGTTTAAATATGAGATCTTTATGGCTTCGTCTCTTAGGGTATGTCGTGCGTGGTGAAAGAATTGATGTGTCTGTACTTTGAGGCATGAATTTAGACCTTCAATTTTACGAGTCTCTGACTATTTTAGATCGTGTCTGATACCAGTGAAGATAAAGCAAGGGATCAATTACGAGTTCTTGCTGCTGAAGAAGCTTCTCTAAAAATACATATTTGACATTCATTTCCAGATTGCTATGTAGAAAGCTAGTGTTGAGCATCTGTTTACACTATGTATAAGAGCTACTCCGTGAATTAGATATTACTGAAATCCAAAACCTTTTAAGTGATCTATGTAGGCTTGGGCGCGTTTTTTTTCATTCTGATGTGATTAATTATAAAGATGTCAATTGTGTTTTATCACATCATACTATAAAACATACATTATGTTGACATGCAGTACTACTATGAGCCTGGAACTGGGTTAAAGTTCAGATCATTGAGAGAAGTCGAGCGGCGACTGAACGGTGAAATATTTGCTCCTAGAACCAGGGCATCGGTAATGAGAGGCTATCCTAAGGCAAGTGTAAGAGTTGAATATTTCACAAAGATTTGGTACTTTCTCTAGTCTTATGATGTCTGAGTATGAATCTCCTCGTTTTTTTTCTTGATGCTTTTTCTGTTTTGGTCATCCACGGAGTATTCATCCTTCACAGAGTTCTCTATCTCGGAAGATGGTTATTTATGGCGGAGAGGTACAGACTTGACTACACTTTTGCCTTCAGTTCTTTTGCTAACTACTTTATTGTGGATGGTATGCGTGGAATCAATATTATAGTGATATATTTTCTTTTCATTTATTTACCTTTTTTCTTGTGTTTCTTTGTCTTGGGTTTGGGATGGGGGCGCCTGGAAGGAAAATGATCATACTGTTGCTCTTCTTCTTCCCATTGTTCTTATAATTGAAAATTATAAAGTAAAGGACTTAGATTTGGAGAAGAAAAGAAGTCTGGGTTCTGCATGAGGGAAACTACTACTAGTAATTTAACCTACTAAAAAGTAATTCTGGAAGAATATATATGGCTGTCCAAATTTCCTGTCTAATATCGGAAAGTAAGACAGTGAAACTTTTCCTTGTAACTGCAGTAGCTATTCCAGCTTTTAGTGGAGTCAAACGACTTGGGAACTTTGGAATCTATGAGCAGAATGCTGCTTTTCTGCTGTTGTCACTGTTTCTTTTGATTTTAGAAAACACAAGTTTCATTTGAAAATCTTAGGATGGGGATGCAAAGCCATAATTCTGCTGCTAACTCGGAAGTATTAGCTAAATGAATCGAGGGTGTTATATTACTTGACAGAAAGTTAGACAACAAAGAAGCTCATCTTACATTGATATGCTATGCAATTAAAAAAGCGAGATTTTTTTAAATGGCAGCAAAGATATTGCCTTCGGGCAAGGTGGAAGATGCATTCTGAATCAAAAAGGAACCTGATAATTGATGTCGACGAAATTTCAGATCATCGAAATGGATGAAGAACAGTTGAATGAATGGGCAATCATGCCGTCAACAAGTGCAGCCACCTTACCGTATGATCTTCCTGATGGTTGGGTGATAGAAGAGGTACCACGTAGAGATGGAAGCCTCGTGGATAAGGTACTCTCTTGTCCTTCAATATAGTTAATTTGTTTTATCTACCTTGATTTCAGCTGCTGTTATGTTTTCTCAGATTGTCCTATCATCTATGTCTAGTAAACCATGGCACATTATGGATCCAAAGTAAAATCTCCGGAAAGTTTGTTAAGTATAGCTTTCTTATTTATGGTAAGAGATAATTTCCTTAAGGACGGATAGTGGGAGGTGGGGCGGGGTGGGAATAGAATCATCCCAAAAATTTGAACCTTTTCCATAAGCTTTTCCTAAATATCGTACATCATGTATATCTTTTGATTGTTTTCTACTTCCTATATTTCTGTTTTACCTTATTCAGGATACACCATTTTGACGTCTCAAGCATCATCATAGGGTAATGTCACTTATAAGCATATTAATGCAGTTATTTATCATCAACTTCTGTCTAGTTCTTTGTGAGTTTATGAAGTTTCATCTATTAACGTGCTGTTTGTGTCCATTTTCGCTATTATGACAAAGACTATTCTGTTTCTCCTTTTCGTTCTTTGTTTTGGTAAGTGTACCGTCTGATGAAATTGTAAACTGGTTTACTATTGTCCTCTTGTGCAGTATTACTATGAACCAGGAACTGGACATAAATTTAGATCCAGAATAGCAGCACTGAGATACTTGGCAGAAATGAGAGAAAGTGTTCCTTTATCTGCTACACTAGAAGAATTAAAAGAGAATAAACCGCTGACCAAGATGTTTAAGTTTCACCATCCTGCAAAGGTGAGCTCATATCCTGAAGGTCAATATAAGCATGACATTTATTTATCTTCTTTTGATGTCATGAATACGTCTCCTTTTTTGCCTTTGTAGAAATCTCTTCCATGTAAGAGAAACATCGTTCTAGAGGATTCAGACCAATCCTCGTTTATTTCTCCACCGGCAAAAGTAAACTGGGTTCTTTCTAGTCCTAAAGGAGATGCTTGGAATCCTTTCATTGCTGGAACACCAATTCCCGATTCGGTAAAACAGCAATGGACTAAAAGATTCATGTTCTTTATGAATGATGAGACCCCGGATGCAGAAAACTCGGACTAGAAAGGTAAGCCAACGCACTAAAGCTTCAACTCTTCTATACTCCCTTCATATACTATATATATTTTCTCTGGAGGTAACGTTCCCAACAAAAGATTGGAAGCGCACCTATGACTCAACTATGGTAGTTTCCAACTCAAAGCTCTCTGCATTTGTTTTGTTAACTTTCAACCATTATATGAAAAAATGATTGAAACAACTGGAATAGCACTGTATACACCAGAGATGCGTCTAATTAGTTGGTCGTTATCTTCCTTGCAGGCGTTAAATGGAGAGTCCAAAAAGAATGCGGTTGCAAAGCGTTGTTGACGTTTCAAGAAATCTTAGACTGCTTCTGACCTAGAGAATTGCATGTTCATATTGTACATACTGACATTATGTAACTCCTTTTCACATTGGTGTCTAACCACTTGTACAGAATCTGTTGTCCTGTTAACTGTGTCTGCACATATGGTCTAAATATGTCTTGTGACAATTTCGGAAACTTTCTTCTATTGTGCATGTCAGTTCAAGTTTTAATCCGGTGTAAATGTGCTACATTTGAAAGCTCGTGGTGTTTCACTGGCCTTCACACTATGGAATAAACCTCAGGATGAAAGGACAGAAAATGATATTCAATAATCGATACCTCGTACAAGAGGGCACCAGAAGAGAAGCTTGCAGATTAACATTAAAGTGGAATTATTACATGTTTTTACATGATATGTATAAGGAGGTTTCCCAGTGTATTCTCAGTTTTCATAGACAATGAGGATACTTCTGCCTGTAAAAACTTAACAATTATCATGAATCATTATGGTTAAGACCAATTAAGAATAGGATATATAAGGGGTAGCAAAGCCAAAATCTTCAATGTTACTTCTAATTTTCTAGGCTTTTCTGATACTTGGAGTGAAAATGATAGGTAACCTATAGGACCTTTTGAATTTAACTTTCTATAAAGTTCCGATATCAAGTCTTGTGTAATCTGATATCAGAAGTCTAATCTCCTTTTATATTAGAAAAAATTCAAAGTATGCTTTGACAACAACTTTAGTTGTGTAAACTATCCAGGGGTGTCTTTGGGCCTGTGCCAACGGTGCTATAGCACAGGGCCCAAAGATTTTGCTTTTCTCTAACTCATATTTATTAATTGTGAATTAGACCAAAAATGTTTGATCGGCCAAAACTATAATATCCAAGAACTTAAGGAATTAGAGATGTGGGCATCTTTATTTATTTGTTGGATACTTGGATGATCAAAGATGGATAATTCCTGCCTTTTTTCCCTTTTTGTCATGACTAATATTTCTTAGCAGGCAGGGAAAGAATTAAATTAAATGTTCTTTCTATTTATCTAATCTTATTCTATTTTATTTTATTTTATTTTCTTTTCTTTTTTCTTTTCAAAAAGAGAGCTGAAACTTGAAAGGTGTATCTGGTTAGAAATAAGAATGTTCAAAATACCTGATTTGACAATAAAGAAAATCACCTTGGTTTAAAGTAAAAGTAAATATTAAAAAACTAGTCCAATGTTTCAGTTTAAGTGAATATAAACATGTTCAAGAAATTTCAGTTACTATCAAGATTGGGATCCTCTTGAGCCGAGGGTTTATCGGAAATAACTATACCTCCCAAGATAGGGATAAGGTCTGCGTACACTCTACTCTCATTCAGACCCCACTTGTGGGATTACACTGAGTATGTTGTATCAAGATTGGGATCCTCAATTTGAGGTTTCACAAAAGATGGACAAACATTTTGCTGAAGTAACAATGGTTACTAAAGAAGAAGGTACGAGCATAGGCAATGAAAATTTTGCTGATGAATGGAGCATCAAAATTCATTAAGATTCAAACTCAAATTCTCATGAAATCAGTGAAAATGAGAGACAATGGCTATGTTCCTTGGAGAAGAGTAGATGGTACATTGGCTCATTACAGAAGCCAAAAATTCAGATGGTTCCAAAAATGCATCGCGAGATTGAATCAAACAGAAGGTGTTATGAGCCCCTTGTGGTTTCTATTGATCCATTTCACCATGGAAAACCAAAGCTTCAACTTATGGAGAAGTACAAGGAGCTACTGGCAATTCATTTTGCTGATCAAGATAGTACTAAAGAAAGACCTGAAGGGGTCTCACCATGGCTTTCGACAAATTCAGTGTCCATTGATGAGCTTTACAGAAAGGTCAAGAACATTATGCCTAATGTCAGGGAGTGTTATGCTGATGAATTGATCAAAGATTACAGCGACAAGGAGTTTGCATAGATGATATTCCTGGATGTCTGCTTTTTCCTCCAATACTTTCACTGCATTGTCACTGGCAATTATAAGGAGCTGAAAATGAAGAGCCATGATATAGCTTTCATTTGTTGTGATCTTTTCTTAGTTTGAAAATCAGTTACCATTTGAAGTCTTGCAGGTGTTAATGAGCTGTGAGTTCAAGAACAATGAAGGAATGAAGATGATTAAAACGTTCATCTCGAGTGCACATACAAAGCCTCAATGTCACGGATTAATTCAAAGCATCAAGATTTTCTTTCTTGATTTCTTTGGTGGAGTTCTTTTTCTGTACAGACAGAACCGGAGCAAGGTCCCCTTCCTGAAAGCTATACATGTACTCAGAAAGTTATGAACTTTCTTGGCAAGATATGTGAAGGAGAAGGGCCTTCCATTACTAAACAAGAAAGCATGAAAAATCGCCTTCCTGCCCATCTCCTTGAGCTATTAAGAACACATCTCATACACCTGAAGGTTTTCTCAAAAGGTGGATGCTATCTAAGGGGTGAATGGTGCTCGTATCGTTCAGCCATGGTGCTCAGGAGATCAAGAATCCATTTCAGTCCTGGAAATTAAGAGTATCCGTCTTTCAGATTTTTAGTTCAATTCCTTTCATTGCTCAGCTCTTTTAACACTTCCATCTATAACCATACATGATTCAACCAAGTCGGAGTTTTAAACTTGGTTGCATATGAAGCATGCCCTGATACACCAGATGACTTGGGTGTTACATCTTATCTTAGCTTCATGGATTCACTAATTGATCATGCTGAAGATGTGAGGGAGCTGAGATCCAAAGGTATACTACTTAACTTTCTTGGAAGTGATCAAGAAGTCGCCGATCTCTTCAATGAGATAGCAAGAGATTTGGTGCCTAATCCACATTCCCTTGTTGATGTGAAAGACAAAATTGAGAAACATTACAATAGCAAAGGAAAAATATGGATTGCTGAGTGGAAGAACACTCATTTTACTACCCCATGGACTATTTTTGCATTTATTGCAGCACTTTTTGTCATTAGTTTGCAAGTAACTGATACATTTCTTGCAGGCATCCAAACCTATTATGCAGTCCATCAAAAAGAGAGCTAGTAATGATAGGATTCAAAACCAACCAGTTCAACTTTTTTTTTGTTCTCAGCAGGAACTCGAGTGTCATGTTTGTTGAATTCATCTTTCTTTTACCTTATTGCTACTACGATGATCTATCTTTGTACTGTTTATGTATTCGAACTAGTAGTAAGTTTTTGTCATACTTGTGTAAATATACTACTTTGAAACACGTGTTGGAAAAATAATTCAAAGTTATAGGAAATTAAAATTGATCAGGTTTTGGTATTTATGTCCAGTTAGGATTTATAGTCAAATTTATATAGAAATAGGTTTTTCTGTTTTTAGTCAAAATAGGTTTCGTACTATTATAAAAAGGGTGCTGCTAGCTAGTGGAAATAGTGGAGATTATAGAGAGCATTCAAAGATTTATTAGTTTATAAATAAAATATATTTTCCTTCAACATGGATGGTATTGGGTCACATGAATGGTATTGTTTTACTGAGAGCTATAAATGACTATTCAGAGAACTGATATACTCAAGTCTAGATCATTAGACCAATTGATGTTACTCCTTTTAACTAATCAAAAGCAAAGTCATTTTTAAGTGATTTAAGTTTCTCAAGATTAAGCAAAATGAAGCAATGCGAGTTCATTTCTTACACTTGCAGAGAAAGGAATATACAAGACTTGATATTGGAACTTCTCGATTGTCCCTTGACCGGAGCCATTTACATCATTACAAAGGCAAAAATTAAAGCCTCGTTAGTTATCCTATAACTTTAAAAAGTGCATTTGGATGAATTTGAACCATAAAACTCTGGCGTATTAGCATTTTCTACCAAAATAAAAACTTACTCAAGTTAGAATTTTGCGCTGTCTCAAAATGCCTGCACACCTGCAAGTGTTTTCACCGGTCCTACAAATTGAGTTTCCGAAATGAGTGCTTTATGGATTCGATTTTGTTGGTTCATATGTGCTCTAATGAGACAGAGCACTTCGATTGAGTTCAGCCAAAGTTTGGCACAACTCAAAGTTGTTAAACGACATGGTAAATTCCTAGGATAACAAAAGAATGTCGGATACGATTATACCAGCACTAACGCACGGGATTCCATCAAAAAACTCTGAAGTTAAGCGCGGATGAGCGCACTAGCGCGAAAGCCGTTGCGCGTTAGTGTTAGTAGTACTAGGATGGGTGACCCCCGAGAAGTCCTCGTGTTGCACCCTCCTTTGAGAGGTTACGAGTTCAAGCTATGGAAACATCCTCTTGCAGAAATGCAGGGTAAGACTGCGTACAATAGACTCTTGTGGTTGGACCCTTTTTCGGACCCCGCGCATAGCGAGAGCTTAGTGCACCAGCATGCCCTTTAACAAAAGAATGTATGCTTAAAAGGGAAAGTAGCCTCATAATGTCTTATTTCCTACAAGTTATATCTCAATATCCATTCTGAAACAGAAACCAACCTAATTAAACTTAAAATATAAAAATTAAAAATCAAATATAAATAACCTACACATCTTTGAAAATATTCTCTATCTGCCATCAAATTGAAAGCTTATGCTATCCATTATTTAAGAATGTCACCTCCCAGATAAGTGAAGGGACAAATTGTCCCTTAAAACTGAAGCAGTCATGTCGACGGATTCGCAAACCTCTTGCCCATATCCCGGGTCATGGTGATGAGATGATATTGGTAACTCATCCAAAACCTCGTCTTCCATGTCAATAATAATGTTGTGGAGAATGCAGCATACAAGAATGAACCTTGGTAGCTTGTGCTTATCAGGTCGCCACATCATTCCATGTATCATTTTCCAGACTTCTTTCAGCCTAGCCAACGCCCGTTGTGCCACGATACGAGTTGCAAAATGCCTTTTATTGAAATCAGCTTTAGATTCCGAAAGTTCTTTCCCTTGATAAGGAGTTAAGAGCCAAGGCAGCAAGGGAAAACCAGAATCACCAACAATATATTCCCGTACTTCTGCTTCCTCAGATAGATTTAACTTTTTCCCGTTCAACCTTTCTCCTTTCTCGCAGAGTTTAAAAAAAGTTGAGCTCTGAAGCACCGAATTCTCGTTCATTTTTCCTGGCAATCCGGTTACAACATCACGGAACCTCATATCGAGGTCCACAACAGCTTGCAGAACCATGCTGTGGTTCTTATTCTGATCGAGCCATACATCAGCTGTCTGCTCGGAGGAGGATAACATCATTGTAATGTGTGTAGCATCGATCGCACCACAACAGTTTGGAAGTCCTTGAATTCTTTCAAATTTCGACTTTATCTGTGTCATATCCTCTTCTGTTGAAGGCCACCGTAAGTGGTGAAGACCTTTTTCCTCAATAGCTTCTATAAACCGCCAAGTTACTTGAGACACCGTCGAGTGGTGGGCCCAGGCAGTCACCAACTGAAATTAGAGAATTACCTGAGCTCAACCTTCTTAGAGCTAACGCTACTTGTTCATGCAAAGACATCGGCTTGCCATTTGAAAACACAAAGTGGGCCAGTTTTGCCTGCATGTGCTCCTCTGCAAGGGAACATATGTAGTCGAAAGTTCTTCTAGACATCTTGAAAACAGATTGGAACTTATCCAAACCCTTCGACGGAGAAACATTTCCTGCAGAAAAAGATAAATGTATCCACACAACAGCAAAAAAATCAAATCCCATGTTGCAAGAGCTTACAAATTGTAAAGTTCAAGAACTTTGGTTGATAAGAAGGCAAGGTAAAATAAGTAAAGTAGTCCTATTTGCTACATTATTTATAACGTCATGCAATTATACAACTGAAAATGAATTTGAAAAGTGAAAATAACACAGTTGAGTACATCTAACAGCAACATGTTTAATGTAAGCAACATTGCATGATAAATCATTTGACTTCATGCACAGTCTTCATTTTGGTTGAATAGGTTGGTGGTTATGTTTGTAATAGTTTTAAACTGCAAATCTTTCACTGCTTGACAAGAACTAATCACTTGATGTATTAAGGAATCAAGAAAATAAAGCAAACAGGCATGCAAAAGCTTTTCAAGGTCTTCTGTACAATTTAGTTACGCAAGTAAAACGGTAGTTTTCCCAAAGCTTCCATTACGGATCAAACCATTCATCTTTTATCAGAGTAATCACAACTTTGATCAACAGATCTAATTCATATGGCATTTTCTGTCAACGTGGATATTGTCATGCCCTTGTTCATGAATGTGTCCCAAAAGAAACATGCATATTTTTTTCTTTTGACATGAAAAATCAAAATATTCAACAAGGCCAATATAATGTCATTTCTCACTTTATCTGATAGACATTCAGTGATCTGAAGCTAGTTCTTCAGAGCTCCATAACTGATTTAAATGATCGAGGGATTTCCATCTCTACCTTGCATTGATATTGTTCAGTAAAGCATTATATGAAAAATCAAGACAATAAAAGGCACCACCAATTATCAAGGAACATTAGATATTATTCATTGATCATATTTTAAACTTCTTCTTTCTTTTGCTCTCCAACTCTTACTGTGACTAGGAACACCATTTCGTAAATTAATTCTTTTACTTTGCCCAATTTTTAACTAAAGGAATTGAGAACCATCTATTCAAACTGAAAACTGGAAAAGAGCAAATCAGATTACTATTCAAGATATTGCGACTTTCCTACTTCTTAAAAGGGAAGCCCGGTGCACTACGCTCCCGCTATGAGCGGGGTCCAGGGAAGAGCCGGACCACAAGGGTCTATTGTTTAATTAAGAAAAAAATCAAAATAATTATCTCCTTATCTATAAATTGATCCCTCCATCCTACTCGTCTCTATTGGTAATATGGTAAACAAGGGGTTTTCACAAAGTCTATTACTTCACCTCAGGTCTCCATCTGATCTCAATTTCCGAAGTGCTAACTTAAACATCTATCTCAATTTCTGAAGTGCTAACTTAGATATCTCCATCACCATTTTCATTTTCTTTCAACCTAGATTATATACTCCTAAACTGTTAGGTTAGTAAAGTGAGCTTCATATATGTACTTCACATGTAGTTCGGAACAAAATATAATTGCTTCCCATGCTGTCAAATATGGGACACCATTCTTATAGCAGTTCAAGCTACAAAACAACTAAATTTCGACTAATTGTGCCTTCAAAAGCATGGGAGAGACCAGTGGACAAGAAGAAGAACTATACAACAAGAAGCAGACACCATCCATATAAATTAATAATGTAATGATAACTTTTTTCCAAAAAATATTGGTGCCAGGTAGGAAATAAGGACCTCAGTGATTCTATGGAGTACATGAAGAAGTTATATCTGAAATCAATGCAACGTAAAACACATTGGTGTTAATTCTCTGTCAATTTTTTGCACCAATTAACTTGTGGTATATATACAACCACTTATGCACTAGTGACTAGACTTGATATAGACAAAGATATACTTGATGAAAGAGCTGAGAGGAGAATTTCCTCATTGGTCTTTTTCTCTAATTTTTGCCCATTCAAAGAAACTAAGCTAGAACATCTTATTGACTACCACTAACTAAACATCTCGCTTATAATTCAACAGCTTTATAACTCTAAATCTATTTGAATATCTTTATAATATCCATGCCAAAAGCAATGACAAGATTCTAGTAATATCTCTGTACTAGAACCTTTATAGGAAGAATGGAAGCAAACAAAAACCGGATTTACTGTAGCAACTCCTTAACTATCATTCATTGCCTAGTAAAATAATTCGCATAAATATGCTTAGGTCTCCACTGTAATAGTGGTACTAGAGAAACCCCTGTGGCCGCTGGCCTTTGCTTTGGCAAATCCATCAGTTCTCCTCTTAATCATTGTTCACAATTCAGTACAAAAGATGCCTCATAAATTTCATACTTTCCAAAACATTCACATTTTAATTGATCACCACATATGCTCAACATTTGTGGCAAGGACCATCTTTTACTTCAAAAGCTAAAAGTAAGCTGATCTACGACAGGGAGTTTCCTTTATCCAAGTACTGTAAAGTACAAAATCGTCAAGTATGAGGAGCCTAAACTAACTGAAAAATATCTTCACAGCACATAACAGTAGGAGGTAGAACATCTGTGGGATCAACTTATAAATCTATCCGAGTTTCATTCTCTTTCAACTAAAAACTCCACCCATTATAAACTCTTACTGAAAATCTGAAACATTCAGGTCTAATGGCTTCACCCAAACTGTGTTTTATGTGTAAGACATTCATCCAAGTTCCATGTATGCAACAACTGAGAGGAACACAACTAGCCTGCTAATACAAGACGACCACCAATATAATCCACTGAAAGTGGGAAGAGTAATATTATTCTCTAAAATCAGCAATATTCGAACCTAATCTTTCGGTTAACTGGCAGACCGCTTCATAGTTCAAAGTAAGAATCCAATGGCAAACCAATAATTTTCCTAGCTTCCATTTTCTCAGATAATTTTCCAGTATGTTGAACTTTTGAGCAACCTTGATATCTCCTGTGGTCTGACTGTTGTACTTCAGCAAAAACACTACTAGAAAACAAGGAATTAGCGACGGATAAAATTTCGTAGCTAACAGGAAAAATCCCATGCTAATCTCATTTAGCTACGGATTAGCGATGGATTATAAGAAAATTCAATTAGCTAGGAGCTATTTAGCAACGGACTAGCTGGGAATTACCGACTAAAGCTAACATGTTTTCTAGTAGTGAAAAGTGTCTCTTAGGTACACCCTTAATTAACTTTGATATATACTAACCCGATTTCTATGTGACCAAGCCAGTTTTGTTTGCAGCCAAGGGACAGCAGAGGTTTGGACTATATTATTCTGGGTTCATTGACTACTTGACTTCAACGTTAGAATGGAAACTTTAGATCCATGTGACAATGTAAAAGGTAGATGCCAAACTAAAAACTGCTAAACGGGAATGAATAAGTACATATGGTCATGCTTCAACACTTCTTCTCAAGAAAGAAAGAAAAAAGAGAACAATTTACTGTTACTGCCTCTAATACAAAACATGATTTTTCAAGGAGCATGGGAAAAAAACAGAGAAGTAAAAACAATTTTCAATAATGTACTAGCCACGATAGGACATTAAAGAGAAAAGACAATGAAATTTTCGGCCATTAATCATCACTACTATTAATAGATGTTAGCCAAGGATTACAGATGCAAACTTACACGCGCAGGTGAATGTCACATCAAGATCTCAAGCCAGCTAAATATCGTAAATGGTTCTCTAAGGGATGAAAGATGAAGTAAAGATAGCAGAATGGTTGTATTTTGTCGAAGCAACAAAAAGTTGCTATCCTTTGAAACATTAAGGGGATAGAAATGTAAGGAGTCAAGAAGCACATTGGAAGTATTCGTGCATGTGGGACTTGGTCAATATGTGACAGACCAAAGGAAATAACATATCACTAACTGCTCAAGCAGAAAGCAATTCTAGCAGCCAACCACTTTGTAGAGCCTAAATACTTGCAAATTTCATTTTTGGCTCTACAAGATTTAATTGTTGGATAGATGGTTCAATTTACCAATTTAAGGCTAGGTCTAATACTGATCTTCACCGTCTAGGCTAACAACTTGGATTACTTAAAATAGCTAATGATGAGTTGATCACCTCGAAATTCCATGTTTCTAAAAGATTGTTTTCTTTCACCTTTTTTTTGGTTCGCAACTTGGTTTTAATTCTCAAAGTCTTGTATCTTCTCCAGATTTCAGACTTTCAGCTCTAGAATAAAAGAAACAACACATCAACCAAAACGGAAATATAAGCTAGCCATAGGTGTAACGAGTGTCTTAGTTATCAGTATCCTACTTCTGTGAACACAAAAATGACACTATCTTGAAACCGAAGAACCAAGACTACACAGTTGATATTGCAAATATGTAAGTGTCTACACCAGCCGTCATACACTAAAAGCAAAAGGATCGTGATTACAATTTTTATGGTAAACATAACATTGACGCAAAGCAACGTTATTGTAAACACAGAGTATTATGCAGATGAATTTAAATAACTATCCTCTATAACTTGGAGTTTATAGGCTATAGCAATGTTCATCCTACCTGCATTTGCACAGTGCTAACATTGTTGATTAAACGTGTGAATTCTTCATGTTCTTTTATTAATAGAAATGGAAAAAAATCATAATATTCCTCTATACACCAGTAGAATTTAGCAGTCCAAAGATGGATCATTTAACAAGAGAATTAAGGATAGAAACCTATCAAATCACATATTGTCAGGTCTAAACTCGTCTCAAATGGCACTCTAACTTTTGTCTAACTCAAACTAGTACAGTGCACATACTCTTAGGGGTCGTTTGGTTGTGGGTTAGGACGTGAATTATTCATGCATTAAAACCAGCATAACTAGTACCATGTTTGGTAGCATTTTTATTGCTCGGTATAAAATTCAGACCACTTTACATTCCCGTACAACTAATATATGTATAAGTTATAGGGTAGAAAAGATGAAATAACTAAGACATAAATAACTAATCTCTGCATAACTCTAACCAGCAACCAAACGTCCCCTTAACTCATAATACTTCAGCGAAAAAAGGAAAATCAAGAAGCCAATACCAGTAAGAACTTATACTCCAAACTTTGTAAATCATCGACACATTTCCAAATCCGAGTCATTATCGTTACAAGTGCATAACAATCTAACCTATTCTAGTTTTTTCTCTTGCATCATTTGGTAACTTAATGAATCAATTATGTTAGGTCAAACAAGAGCATTATATAGTCGAAACTCGTAAACAAATACAAATTAGGGATATTTAATTCAAAATTCACAGCACATTGACATAACAAAAACATGTAACATCAATGAAAGGTAACGAAAAACACGAATTTAACTATCCACAAATAAAAAAGACAACATTTTTTAACACATACATAAGAAAGACTTTGAAAGATAATAACTTTACCAGCAATTCTTTTGGATAACATCTCCCACCAATCAGTTGAACCATTCTCTGAAGACCCAGAAGCTAAATACTCCTTTTCAACCTTCTTGTCTACTTTCCTTTTCTTTTTTGACCCTCTAACAGGACCCATCACTCAATTCAATCAAAACCCCACAAATTCCCACTTTTGCTTCAAACAACCAAAACCATAGCAAACCCCATTTCTTGACAAAGTCAAAAAAAAAACACAAAGAAAGATCATAATCATCATATATACAAGTATTGAATACATAAAAACATGCAATTTACATATACAAATAGAATTAAATTTACTTACTTTAGTTACTTGATGCCATTGGTGTGTGTTTTTGGTATTCTTGAAATGTTTCAAAGCATGCAAAGTACATATAGTGAAAGAAACATAGACACACTAGAGAACAAGAAGAGATAGGGAGTAATGCCTTTAGTTGTGTTTGCTTTGCTTAAAACAACGTTGTGACAGACATGAAAATTTGGTTTGAGACTTCAATGAGACTCTTTCTTTACAATGGTCAATAAACTCATAGATTTCAGAGTTAATAAAAAAAAGAGACAGAGAAACTTTAGTGTAAATTGGATTCAAAGGAAAAAAGGGGTTGCTAAGGTTATCAGTGTGTCGATATTTACCAATTTGTAACAATTCTTTGTTAGATCCATAATCTAGATTAAGGGGTAATTTAGAGAGAGAACATTTGTTATTTTTTCGTTTTCTCATTTATTGTTTTTTGGTTGAAATATAAATAAATAAAAAATGTGTTTTCTGTCGATGAGTTCGAAGTTTTAGATCATAAATTTATTTAATTTAACATGATATTAGAGTCGTAGAAATAATCATTAATATTTGTATTAAGTTAGATTGTCTACATCACACTTCTTTACGGTACAGTCTTTTTTATCAGAGTCGATCGGATGGAATGAATTTGAACTTCAACGTCATATATTAAGAAGAATACTTTTATGTTATTGGCCCTAAAAAGGAAAAAAGAACTTTTAACATGTAATGAGGATACTATCGGAAAGAGATGTAAATAGAATGACAATTCACATAATTCAACCATTTTCAAGTAACATAAAACGTTTGCATAAAAATGTTGGTCAAGAGCCATTTCAAAGGGGAAAAGAGGTGGTTAAGGTTTAGTCAGGGTGTCGATATTTACCAATTTGTAACAATTCTTTCCTAGATCCATAATCTTTATTAAGGGGTAACTTAGAGAGAGAATATTTGGTATTTTTTCCGTTTTGTCATTTATCTTTCTGGTTAAAATAAAAATGTGTTTTCTTTCTATGAGTTCGAGGTTTTAGACGCATAAGTTTATTTAATTTACTATGATATCAGAGCGGTGAAAGCAGTCATTAATGTTTGCATTAAGTTGGGTTGTCTTCACACCTTTTGTTGTGAGGCTCTTTCCCGTATCCTGCTAACACAAGATGCTTTGTGCATCAGATTACTTTTTTTATCAGAGTCGATCGGATGGAATTAGTAGCATGACCAATACTCTAATTGGTCCTATAGATATAATTTGTTATCAAGAAAAGAGTTGCAATAGATGTATGATGATGGACAATGTCAATCAATCATAGATTCCAGTAAAATCATCCATGAAAAATAAGAACACTATATATTTTGACCATTCAATGTGAAAAATTGGATTGACCTTTTTGTTTTAATTTTTTTTATTTAATATTCGTTTTTGGGCTCAACTAATCTGAATTTGTGTTGAGAAACTACGCTTTAGGAGATAAAATATTTTCTACCAAATTTGATTATATTTTCAGGACTCGAACTCGATACCTATAATTGATAAGAGGGGATTGCGACTAAACACATCTCGGTTAGGTTGACTCGGGCAGGCCAGGTTGACCGAGAAAATCGGACGGCCGGGCCGTGGGCTTCTGGGTTGGAGGTTGGATTGGCCCAACCCCAACCCGCAGGTTAGGAAAAAGCGGTAAGGCGGATGGTTAGAGCCGTGTAAAACCGGTTCCATTCTGGGTGCCGGGCCGGTGGACCTGAACACAAAAAAATTGCAAGCGATTGCCCAAACGGTATTGTTACCGTTGGGAGGGGTGGGGGGTGTGCCAACGGTCATTTCGACCGTTTGGCTGCTTTTTTTTTTTGTTTTGTTTATTATTTTTTTTAATTACATTTTTACCCTTTAAAAAATCTATAAATTCTCTACATTTTTTCATTTTTATCACACAACATTTCTCTCAATTCTCTTATTCTCAATTTCTCATACTCTCTTAATCATCTTTATTATCAATTTTCAAGTTATTATTATTATTAGTTTTCAAATTCAAAGTAGCAAGAGCGAGACTTGAGCCGAGTTTGAATTGAATTCGAATCCAAGTTTAGTACACTCGTTTCATTCTCTAATTATTTTATTAAATTGTCATATTTATTTGTTGATTATTTAAATATTTTATAATGTCTTTACTAAGGAAATTGCGTCGGATTGTAGTAAATCTAGTTCGAGGGTAAAAATCTATAGGTTCTTAAATCATCTAATCAAAATATAGATTATGATCAAATGCAGAAGATTTTGGAATAGAAGATAATGAATATGATAACGTTCAATTAGATAATATTGTTGAACTTGAAGAGCAGAACCTCACCTGCTCTTAGTGTTCCTTACATCGATGTTGATCTGCTAGTGTTAGTCGTAGTCGTAGTCGTGGACCTCGCTTTGCAGAACCGAGCAAGAAAAAAAGGAGTAAAGTGTGGCTCTTTTATGATAAAGTTGCAGTCTTGATAGAGTTAGATGTAATATTTGTGGGAAAACTTATAAACATAAGGCGGGGTGGTGCGGGGGCGGCACTATAGGTAGACATATAAAACACGATCATACGACCTGATAGAATGCTCTATGATTTAGAACCGATCAGCAACAACAATCCATTAGCGGGGGTGGCTAAATCACGATCCAAAAAGGATCGCGTTGAATTAGCAAAAATGATTGTCGGAGGTTGTTTACCTTTTTCTTTTGCTTCTTCTTCATATTTAATTACATATATTCAAAGAGTATATAATCTTATTTTTAAAGGTGTTCTCGTAGTACTACTAAATGATATTTTTAGACTTCATAATGATTATGTTATTTTTGTAATATTTGTTTGCTAACCTTCCATGCCTAGTTAGTTTTACTTGGACATTGGACATCATTAAGCGGTTATGATTATTTAACAATTACTTGTCATTGGATTGATGAAAATTTTAGAATGGAAAAAGCGTATTATTGCTTTGCGTATGGCGAAGATCAAAGTCATCTTTTGGAAAAAATATATAAAGCGAAACTATTTGTTCTTATGCCCAAAAATATAATCTTTATAATAAAATACTTTGTGTATCATTCGATATGCATCTAATAATCTTCTTTGTTGTAGATCTTTTAAGCGGAAGTACAACCACCACTTCCTCATATATTTCATGTTCGTTGTGCTTGTCGTATTTATAATTTAATTGTTAAAAGTGGTCTTGATTTATTTTCTGAAATAAAACTTGTCAAAAGAGATGTTGGAGTTATTCGGGGTAATAATAGGAAAAATAGAATTATAGAATTTAAAGAAAAATGTAAACAATTTAATTTGAGACCTAAATTCATGCGAAGAGATTATTACGGTGAAATTATACTTATTTATTTTTAAAAGAATGTTATAAGTATAAAGACCTCATAACACGTATTGCAAATGCGCATTGTAAGAGCGTGATGTATATGTTAGCAAGCGAACATTGGAAATCAATTGGTGAACTTTTAAAAATTTACGTAAATTTTACCTTCTTCTTTGTTGAATTTTGGGATCTTATTACAACAATTTGTAATGCTTTAGCTCATATATTTGAAATTTCATATTTACTTTATGGTTTAAAATCAAATGTGAAATATAAAGATGCGATTACACTTATGTTTGAAAAGTTTAAAAATATTTTTCTCTATTCACGATATTTATTGTATTGAGTGCGATCTTAAATCATACATTAAAAAGTAGATTGTCATAATTTAATATTTAGTTTATATACTTATATGGAAGTAGGTGAAACAGAAACTTATCTTCATTTGATTGCATAAGTACACTTGATACTAATTTAACTACATTATATGAATATTATGCTACATTACATGATAACAACAACTCTGCTACTAATATTCCTTCTAGTTACATACGTGTCTACACCCGAGTTGAATGCGTGGCGATGAAGAAGAATCTTTAGACATATGGATCACTTTTACAACACAAGCAAGCACAAGTCGATCTTGCGATGAGATGCAATTTTATTTGCAAAATCCAGCGGAGCCGAAGAAAAGTTTTGACCCTTTGAGGTGGTGGCAGGATAACAAAAGGCAATTCCCGGTACTTGCAGCGATGGCCCGAGATATTCTTAATGTGTCGATCTCAACAGTGGCTTCTGAAAGTGCATTTAGTCAAGCCCCAGATCAAATAGGAGACACACGTCACTCATTGGGTGGAAGCACATTAGAAGTATTAGTCTGCTTAAGAGATTGGATCAGATCAGAGAGAAGAAATCAAGGATGTGGAGACGTTAATTCTCCGAAAGATGAAAAAATAGGCAATATTTTGGAAGGCGGGACTGTAATTAATACTCCAGATTTAGAGGCTATGAAGCATAACCAATTCAATCAACCTATAGATTACGAAGAACTTGCAAGAATGATGCATAATATGTAAATAAAATTATTATTACTTCATTATGTACTCTTATTAACATTATGAAAGTTCAAAAGTTTACATCTTATCATTAATTTTAATTTTACTATCTATTTAGTTGTTAATCTGTTATTACTTATTTGTTAACTTATATCTACTAATCTAATAAATTAATAAAAGTATAATTACAATATAAAGTTATAAACTATAAAGTATAACTATACTTGATACTATAAAGTAAACTATAAAATAAAGATAAAGTATAAAGTTATAAACTATAAAGTATAAAGTTATAAACTATAAAATAGAAAGTTAACTTTAAAGTTTCAAACTTTAAATTTTAATATATAAAACTAAATTAAATATTATATTATTATATTACATATTTAAATTGAATTTAGTTTACATTATAGAAAATAAATACTAGAAATAAAAATAAAATAATAAAAAAAAACGGATGATAGGCGGTTCGAACCGACCCATGTGACGGCGAAATCCGGTAATGAAGCGGACCAGGTTGGCCGATAGTCGATGAACGGTCGGACCGATTACGACTATAATTGCGACCACCCTTCTCCAAAATAAAAGCTCACGAGGAGGGTAAAAAGACCTATAATTAGAAAAGGGAATACCCTACCGCAACTTTTGATTGTAGCACATGTTACTTCTTAGATCCATAATCTATCTAATCTAAGATTTAGAGAAAATTAATTTAGAGAGACAGAATATTGTAGTTTTTGTTTTCTCATTTATTTTTGCTTTTGTTGTAATATAAATAAATAAACCTGCTTTCTCTTTCAGAGTAAAATATTTTGATGGACCAATTTATATAATTTAATAGTGTTAGTCTGTTAGAGTAGATATAGTGAATTCCAGTTCAATTTCGTACATCAGAAAAATATTTTTATGCAACCCACCCAATACAAAATTCATTTTGATTTAACTAAATAAATTTCATGTGTTTAGTTAAAATTTAATTAAATGTCATATAAGTGTGTCATAAATGGAAGACAATGGTAAGTTTGAAAATAATATTGGAGATAAATTTAATCAAATAGATGGAAGGATGAACATTTTTGAGTCATTTCTAATAGGTAAAGGACATTTTTTATTCCAACGGATGGAAGAAGGGACAAATTTAATTCAATAGGTGGAAAAATGACATTTTTGAGCCATTTCTAATAGGATAAGAGCATTTTTGACCCCCTTCAGTAGACTTTATACTAGTGATTGTAAAATACCATTAGACGTGTTAATTTTCGAGACAAAGTCTGTGAATTTAATATAAATATACATGATAAATGCATTTTTGATTTATCTGTTGCTATTTCACCTAAGAATCTATACAGCTTCGTATTACCCTTACCATGCCAAATGACTACTATTAATTTAATTGTAGATTGACCTGTTATTGTAGTATTTATTTTCAATCATTTTTTATAAAAGTAATAAAAAAATATGAAATAGAAATTTGAGAATGGGGTAGGGCAATGGGGTGGGGTGGGGGTAGAGCGGGGGTAGGGGAAGAAAAAAATCACATTTTTTATAAAAGTAAAAAAAACATGACATAGAAATTTGAGGATGAGGTGGGGGTAGGTGTGGGTAGGGCGGGGATAGGTTTGGACATATTTGAATCATTGACTATCATATTGTGTTACATTTTTTATGTACAATATAATATTATTTTTTGATTAAATGTTGCAATTAATTTTTTTTTTATTAAAGTGTAAAGATATACTATTTTTTAGAAACATAGAAAATAATATTTTAAATAGTTTTAAATCTATTAAAAAGTATATTCTAGTAAATTTGCATAAATGTGGGTCAAACAGAAAACTGTTTATGTTTCTCATAAGTACTTCTATAATTATAGGTCAAACAGCAACATGATTAAAAGCAGTTTATGCGAGCTACTTACAGAAGCATACACTTTTTGAAGTTTGTGAAAATTTCTAAGTTTATTTTCCACCTACTTTTTTTTCAATAAAGGTAGAGTAGTAGGTTGTGGAATATAAAAATTCTTTTTCTTAATTATGTGCCATACTTCTGCAGTTGTATTTATAGGGAGAGTAAGTATTTAGTCAGCTAACAATTCCTTAAAATAAATTACTCCAGTAAATTTTAGACATATTTTAGTTAAGGCTTAATGCATAGGCAGCCCCTTAAACTTGTCGGATTTTTTCATTTTGGCACTTTAACTAAGCATTTTTTTATTGAACCCTTGAACATGTCCTCAAATGTGTCTATTAAACACAATTCGACTAACAAAGCATAAATCGGGAGTTTCATTTTTTTTAGGTTAGTGTAGTTTCTATTTTGGTTATTTTCTAGTTCTTATTTTCTAGTTTTGTTTTCTAATTTTCCAGTGTTGGTTTTCAGTTTTAGTTTCTTATTTTCCAGTTTTGCTTTCTTATTTTTTTTAGTTTTCCAATTTAATTTGCAGTTTTGATTTTCAGTTTAGATTTATTATTTTTCAGTTTTTGATTTTCTAGTTTTGATTTCTTTATTTTTCAGTTTTATATTTCAGTTTTTGGTTTCTTATGTATGACATTTTTGCTAATTATTGAAGGTTGTTCTTTGATTGTTATTTGAAGTTTCTCACTTTGTAATTTAAATTAATAGACACACTTGAGAACGGATTCATGAAATTTAATAGGAACCGGGTTAGTTGAAGTGCAAAAATAAAAAAATCGAACAAGTTTTGAGGGGCCGCCTATACATTAAATTAAGCCTTTAGTTAACGTATAGTTGCAGAAGTTATACTTAAATGAAAAAATATATTTTCCTTTTGAGCTTGTTGGTATGCCAATCTCTGGTTACTTATACAAGAAGGTTTTTTTTTGGGGTTAGAACACTAGACTTTATTGATATTAAAACCGCTTATTACAAAGTTTGATTTGTCAAGAATATATAGTACCTATCCGAAGCAAATAGGTTAGTGCTTGAAGGCAGTATCACCGTTGGGTGGTGTGGAGGCCTTGGTATGAAGTTAACCTCGAGTAACGTCTGGCCTGCGCCACGCCTCTTGGGGGCACATCACACACTTGGCTGTCGAAGTGTGGTTTAAGCTGGCGTGGTTTGCGAGTTATTCTTGATCAGGGGTTTCTGCTGTATGTATTCGAAAAGCGAATGCGGGTTCGCCGTCAACAAAAACAATATATAATACCTAGACAATTATTTTGAAACGAGGATAAAGCAAAAGTAGGGGCTTCTACAAAGTGTTTCTTTTCGCGGCTTTAGTAATTAAAATGATATGTTTTCATTGATTATTTAAGAGAAGAAATCAAAAGGTTTTAGCATGTTTCTAATAGAAAATAATATTATTCTATGATTAAAGTATAGTATTTCATACTTTCATTTTTTTATATAATCATTTTATATCTCTCATGTGCTAGCTCAACTAATTTAAATTGTCAGTTTCATTCTCAAAATCTGAGTAAGGGTGAAAGATCATCATCTATCTATCTCACCTCACGCTGGTAGTCTGCTTTTAATTTTGAATTTTGACGAATTTCTGATATGAATCTAAACAAGAAAGAAGTAATTGAAAGCCAAGAACACTAGCTAAAGAATGAAGAATAGAGAGAAGTTTTGTGAGTGGTAATGTGTAGAACGAGAAAATAATAACAACAACAAATTTTAATAAAACTTGGAAATGATCAAATAGAAGGGCTTGCTGAGTCGACCAAATTCTTGATCTATCCTTAAGATAATATTGTCCCGTATATCCTTTCAACGGTTGTAATGACAACTTATCTCCCAAGATAAAATAACAATCAAACAAATGAGCAAAGGAAGCTCAAGTGTTTTGCTTTGGAAGAAAGATCTTTGAGTGTTTTGTGATTGCAAAAGAGGAAGAAGTAATTCAGATTTTTAAGTGTTTTGCAAATGAGCCTAAGACCTCATTTTATAGTGTTGTGAAGATGACTCTTCAATTGCCCATGTAATGGCCTTGAATGACCATGTAATGACCTTGATTATGGAGTGTTAATTCAGCCAAATAATGACTGAATTCATTTGGGATGTAATGGAGGTTTAATGCCTCAAAAACCCTGATAGTCGTATCTTTCGTCTCGTCGCGACCTGCGGACTCTGGCGTCGCAACCTGCGGAAGCGTCGCGTGCGAAACTTCAGAGTTGGCGCGTAGCTGCTTGAGGTAGCGCCGCGGTGCTCAAACTTCAGAGAGTTGGCGTCGTGGCCCTGCAGTTGGGCGCCACGGCGCCACAACTTCAGAGAGTTGGCGTCGTGGCCCTGCACTTTGGCGTCGCGACGCCACAACGTCAGAGAGTTGGCATTGTATGTACACTTGTACACTTGTACACATTGTACACTTTAAACACATTGTACAATGACTCGTTTCATCTTTAAACACATTGTACACTTCTTCCCGTTTACGGCGTGAAACGGCGTCATTTGGCCAATAACCGTCTATTATCTTACGTCTCAAACAATTCGTATACGTACCAATATCTCTTCCATTTAAGGAAATTATGATCCTTGACATTGTATGTACACGTGTGTGGAACCAATATTTTCGACGTGTGGGGCCCCTAATTGTTCGATTCGTAATTAAATAGGATTATGTTTAATAAATATTTCCAACAAGTTTTTCGAAAAAGTCATTTTTTCAGATTTAAAAAAGACAATTTTCCTTATTCTTATTCTGAAAAATACAAATTTTCCTCATTTTTAGATTAAAAAAACAGTTTCCAACTTTTTGTTTAAACAAATCATTTTTCAATTTTTTTAAAAATTGTCCACGTATGAAAATTAAGATGGAAATGATCCGAAAGTTGGATGAGAAGGGCAAATATATCAAAAAAAAATATAACAAAGGGCAAATATAAGTTATTTGTGAGAGTACAAGGGTAAATCTGACCCTTTTTCATAAATTAAATGTCATGTAGAATAAATTAAATGACATGTCATATTTTATTGCTTAAATATTAGTCGAGTGACTTTAGATTTGATATATGAAAAATTGGATGAGCTTGTAGTTGCAAAACAAATAAACATGACCTTGAGCGATTAATACACATAGTTGGGATGTGTTACTACTTTTAGGAAAGAAAGATCTCAAGCTTATGTTGAATTGAGAGTGGACTTACCTTGGTCTTCTGTGAGTTCCAGAGATTCAGATCAAGGTAGTTCAGTTCTCCGAGGCAAATAGGTCAAGTGGCTTCTTAAGCGGAATAAAGTCAAGTGGCTTCTACGCTTCTAATACTTAAAGCTTGGAACTCCTCTCCTGTAAGTCGAGTTTCTTTTCATTCCTGTAAGTCTCGTTGCTTTCCACTCCTGTAAGTCTCGTTGCTTTCCACTCCTGTAAGTCTCTAAGGAAGGCAAGTTGTTTATAATACGATTCATAAAGAGTCGTAATAGTAAACTTAGAACATCGTAGCAACTTTCCTACTAAGAAAGGAACGAAAGCTGCTCTTAGAATGCGAGGGTGGATGCTAAGAAAGCTCAACTGTTAAGGAGAGGAATGAAACCTTTCTTTTGCTCTTTTCCTGTTCTTTTTTTTGCTTTTAGCTCCTTGTTCCGACAGAAAACATAATTGAAGTTTTTGCGTGTGAAAATGAAAGAATTTTTTTAAAAACTCCTAAAATCTATTTTTCAAAAAATTAAAATAATGAGCTAATTTGATAAACAAACGCTTGTTTGAAATAATCTTCAAATAAGTCACCTCCGACGGGAACATCGACGTCAGACGGTCAGAGTAGCACTCCCGCAATCTAACATTTCTGTCACTTAGGCCCTGTCGAGATAATAGTCCATTCAAATTCACGGAAATGGGATTTCTCATTGGGCCTCAAGTGAGGCCCATAAACTGATATTTATGGAAACCCAAGCTATGTTTGCTGGACTAGCTTGCTGACTTGGCCTGAAGCTTGATCGTTTTACTTTAGAAAAGTTACACATTGGGCCGTTCGTCATAAGCAATCACAATTCACAAATGTTATCCATATATACAGAAAATATACATTAGTTCTCTATATAATATAGGGGTGACAAATTGGACCCAAACCCAACTGACCCGCCTAGATTTTAATGGGTTTGAGCATTGACATATTATTAAATGAAATTAAGTTTGAAATTAGCTCAACACATGATCGTTACGAACATTTCAAATCATTTCATTACATTAGTCCAAAATAACTCATATACTATTCAATTATTTACTCAAGTCTTCTATTTCATATTTTTTTTATTTTTATAAAAACATTATTAAAAATATAAAAAAATTCTTACCTCCTCCCCTACACCTACACCCCATCCCCGCTACCACATTCTCAAATTTCTATTTTTTTATTTTTATTTTTATAAATAATTTATAAAAAAATATGATTTTCTTACCTCACCCCTTGGGTCTACCCACCTACCCTTCCACCTCACTTCATCCACAAATTTTTATTTCATATTTTTACTTTTATAAAAAAATGTTAAAAATATGAAATTTTATCTTACCTCATATACCCAATCTCAAATTTCTATTTTATATTTTTACTTTTATAAAAAATATAAAAATATTAATTTTTCTTACCCACACCTACCCCTACTCACACCTACCCTTCACTTGCTTTATTTTCAAAATTTTTCTTTCATATTTTTACTTTTATAAAAAAATAGAATTTTCTTTTACTCCTCCTACGCCTAACCCTCCATTATCAAATTTCTATTTCATATTTTTATTACTTTTATAAAAAATATTAAAAATATAAAATTTTATCTTACCTCCCCTACCCCCGTACCCGATCACAAATTTCTATTTTATATTTTTACTTTTATAAAATTATAAAAATATGAATTTGTTTCTTACCAATACTCACTTTCTACCCCTACACTTTGCCACCACTTGCTGCCCTTTTAACCTTTTGTCGTCAATTTCTATTTCTTATTTTTACTTTTATTAAAAAATGAAATTTTCTTACCTCTCTCATCGCCCTAACCCTTGTCTCAATTTCTATTTCATATTTTTTATTCTGATCTCAAATTTCTATTTTATATATTTTTACTTTTATAAACAATTTATAAAAAATATGAATTTTTCTTACCAACTCGACCCTAAACTCACTTTCCCGTTCTCAAATTTTTATTTTATATTTTTTTACTTTTATAAACAATTTATAAAAAATAGTCTGAGTCTGAATGTGTCTCATACTTTGTTTTGCTTTGTCTGATTATGCTTTGTCTTGAGGCGAGGGTCTCCCGGAAACAATCGCTCTATCTACCAAGGTGGATGTGAGATCTGTGTACATTCTACCCTCTCCAGACCCCACTTTGTGGGATCTCACTGGGTATGTTATTGTTGTTGTTGTACCCCCATCTCATTCTCAATTTTCTATTTCATATTTTTTTGACTTTTATAAAAAATGAAAAAAATAATAATATTATTCTTATTTTAAAAATAAAGATATGAAAAAATCAAATATCATACAAGATAAAATAGCATCATAGAAAGTAAGTTTGAAATTTGTAAAAGTAAAGGGTCAAGTTGGATTATGACCCGTCATTTAGCTCATCTTGGCCATAATCTGGTGTATAAGTTTTGGGCGGGTTGGGCGTTGGTCATCTCTGGCTTAGTACATCTTTCGTTCAGCGCCATTAAGCAGTCATCTTCCACTAATATATTATATACACACCCACATTAATATACAAGAAATATATCTTTGGCGGCTATTATTTTGCTTGGTAGCTACACAATGTAGAAATCTCTTTTTACTTTTGAAACATTTTCCTTCATTGTAAGTTTTATGCACTGAATATAAAACTTAAAATGGTGGATAACCTATGAGAGCCGGTCAAATTAGATATGAGATTTGTCAAAATATTTGCTCCTTCCTTGCATAAAACTTAAAATCGATTGTTGTGTTTCCTTGATCAAACTACTCTACTTTTAACTAAGCTACATAGAGAGCTACAAATCAAATGCAAGTGTGTTTTATTTTTTGTAATTAATTGCATTTTATTATTAGTGGAAATTTATAGCATACAAAGTTACCTGATCTACACTAAATCGGACATGTTCAATCTTAGTGTTTTTCTACACTATATGATATTCTACCATTGCTTTACATAGGATAACAATTCAGTTCTTGCAATCTACTAGCTAATCTTTGAACCATGCTACATCTAGCAAACACCTCATGTATAATCAATCTATCACCTCTGGTTGCCTCCTGTTCTTCTGAAAAATCGCTTTGTTCTTTCTTTTCACACATGATATAATGCGTCATTCTGTATATTGTGGCTCCTGCATTCTTACTTCTTCTGTTCATCCATTGTAGTTCAGCTATCCATCCTGCTTGTGCTCTATTAATTCCTTGCCATTTAAGTAAGGCTTTCCAGACCTGTACAATGCCATGACACTGAAAAACATGTGTTCTATTGATTCCTCATCATCCTGGCATAGTGGACATCTTTTATCTTCAATAACATCCCATTTAGACAATCTATCATTTGTGTATAGTCTGTTGTGTACTACCAGTATTGCTTGAAACAACCACTTTGGGTATCCTGGATTACTACAAGTAAGCATTTTTCATGGGCTTTAGGGTAATATCCTAACATCTTAAGATACATCTGTTGATAGAGAAAGTCCTTAATCCCACAATATTTTCTCTAGTCATTCCTATTGGTTCAATGTAGGTTTTTGCTTTGAATATTCTTTGGATGACCCAACAAGTTTGCTTAGGTATCAACTCCCATATTACTTTTCTATTTCTATAATAAGTGTGCACCCATGTCACCCATAGAACATCCTTCTTCTTAGTTAGTTTCCATAATAATTTACACAAGGCTGCCTTGTTCCAGAATCTAGTATTTCTCAAACTGAATATCTAAAATAATTGGGAGTGTAATGTTTCTCATGAACTATACCCTCCCTGTTATATCTTATGTTGTTAGCAGATTGAGTAGATATACTCATAATCTCAGTAGTGAATATTGAAATATTCTTCATCATTTGTTAAGGTATATGAGAGGTACTATGGATTGGTATTTGCGTTTTAATAAATTTCCTACTGTTTTAGAAGGTTTCTGTGATGCAAATTGAGTAGCGATAATAATAAAGTTAGCCCTTTGGTAACTATGTGTTTAATTAGAAGTCTTCCAAATAGATTTGCATAGCACATTCTACCATAGAATTTGAGTTTATTGCTCTTGAGTTGGCAGGGCAAGAAGCTGAGTGGTTAAGAAACCTTTTTACAGATATGTTGTTGTGGGGAAGATGATCTTCACAAGTCTCTACACATTATGACTCACATACAACAATTGAAATTGCAAAAAATAATGTATACAATGGAAAACAAGACATATTCACATCAAACATGGTGCAGTTAAATAATTGTTGAAACATGGTGTTATCTCCTTGGAATACGTAAGGTCCGAAAGAAATTTGATGAACTCTTTAACCAAGGGTTTCGCAAGGAAAATGATCCTTGAAACGTCGAGGGAAATGGGGACAAAGCCTATGGATTGAGGTAATATGGTGGATACATATTTGTTAGTCAAACGAAACCATATGATTCCTCAATATACACTACATATCCTATCCCTATGGCGTGTGGTAATATTTGTAAGGTTGAGTTTTACTCTTAATCCATAGTCGTTGTGGTGATGCTTTTGAGACACACTTGATGTATTTACTTGAATTTTACTCTTAAATGTTTACATAACCCTTTGTGGTGGTTCTATTGAGAAACATTTAATGGATTCATCGCTTGAAATGAAAGGTTAAGCTTATTCTGCCCTTAATGATTCCATGGCCTTAAGATGGTCTATTTGAGATAGACTTGATGGAATCACCTACGTGAGTGTAAAGGTCTAGTCTCCTTTTATGAAAGACTTAGTCCATTTTTCTAGAGCACTCATTAGACCTAAGGTGTGTGCATGACCATAAAAGCACTTTGTTAGTATCACAAAGTTTGCATAAAATTAAGGATATGATATGTCTTTTGGGGGTCTCAACTTATGTCAATTCAATTCAAGAGTACTTCACTTTTTGGATATTAATTGTTGCCTCATTTCACTATGTGTTTGTCCTGACCCAGATGGAGCGCGACGGTGTCTGCACAGGCACCGTATATCCATCATCACGTATAATCACCACGGATACGAGGATAATGTAAACATCATTAATAAACTGTCTCAGAGTCACGTCTAATTCATATAACAAAATAGGAAGCGAGTAGCGCCCTTTGTACATAGAGATGTCAAGCGGACCACGACCGCGTATACAAAAACACATCTACCACCCGTTGTCTGACTCTAAGAATCTGATAAAGAAATGTGGCGGGACGGGACTCGTCGTGCCTAAATATCATAAGTCAGAAAATAAGGTTACGTACCAAAATGACTAAGCTCACGAATCCATGGAGCTCTCAAGCAGTGAGCAGGAATCTAGGCGGAGGATCGCAAGCGAAAGCGAGAGTCAACGTGTGTCTTATAAAAATGAGAGTCAACTTGTGCCTTATAAAAATGAGAGTCAAGACATGTCCATATAAAATAAGTCATATTCATGGATACTTATCCACATAAATCATCATATATATATATATATATATATATATATATATATATATATATATATATATATATATACTGCCCGGCCCTGTAGTGAAGGACGCGGTGAACACATAGTCATATCCGTGGATGCCTGTCCACTTATCATCTCTGCCCGGCCCTGTAGTGAAGGACGCGGTGAACACATAGTCATATCCGTGGATGCCTGTCCACATATCATATCTGTCGACCTCTACAGTGAAGGGCGGTGAACCGCATGAGAGCGGCAAAACTTCGGGGATGCGGTGAATTCATATAATCATATCCAGCACGAATAGAATATCATGAGTAACTTTATTCAAATTAAATCATCATTTGACTCTCAATGGAATAATAAAATAACTATCACTTTAGAAAATCAAGGCCTTTATCATATCATGTATCACTAAAATTAGGATTGATGGAGTTATGTGCGCCCGTACATTCATTTTATATAAATCATTCGAAAAGAAGAAAAGATAGCTTAGCATACCTTATTTTGAAATAACCAACTCTATAACTACAACTCGTCTCGATTAGCACTTGACTATAACAATAGTAATTCGTTCGTCGACTACATGATTTCTAGCGTAAGTTATATCGAATGGCGACTCTCTTTCTATCGAAATTTGGCAGCACTTCCCTGTTTATATGCACGTCCACAACTTACAAACAAAGACAACAATACGATAACAAGATCTGACTTAAAGATCTGACCAAAACAATCCCAAATACTCCGTTTACGTCATCATAATACATTCGTTCTCTTTCGTTCATGGATGACAAGCAACAACTACAACAATCGATGTGATTAATTGATGCGCGATTTATGCACACACTTCGCAAGTGCACGTGTCGTGACAAGTAATATAGTCTAGGTAAGACCGAATATCGTCCTCGGGGTGGTTTTCAATCTGGATTATCTATGCTTTAGTTTCTATTTGGTTAACGTTAATTGAGTTGGAATTCTAAACTAATAATCGGAAATAAACTAATTATAAAAATACTTTGATTTAAATCAGTTATGATGGAGAATTAGGGCTTCAAGATCATCGACTATCACTCTATTCAATCTTTAATACAATTAGAAAGCGAAGGCCAAATGCGATCAAAGAAAACTTAACCTGCGTTAAGATGGCGGGTTAACTAGACCGTTTTATACTCGTATTAAGGTAATATAAACACTTTCGACCCGATGGAGAACCCTTACCTTTCGGTGACAAGATTGACTACAAAGGAGGATTAAGAGCAATAACCTATTAAGCTACACAAGTATCGGGGTACTTTCGTCCACGATTTAACATATGTTTATTCAACTATAACATATTCACAATCTCCCCTTTCGACTAGAAATCATATAAGTGATGATAACTAGTGATCAATTAATTATCAAGCAATCAAAACAACTATTGAATAAATTTTAAACAAGTGAAGAAGAAATCAACTAATGTATTAATTCATGAATAAGAGTTTGAGAGAATCTGAGAAATCCCTAATAAAGTAATTAGATCCTAGCCATTGTCACACTAAGAACTAACATAATCTCCATATATGAACTGAAATAAACAAAGCAAAAAGAAAGAAAAGAATTTAACAAGTCTCCAAGCCTTCTAGCATCCAAGGATTGTGTTGTGGAATATTTACAAGATGGAATGGAATGGTGGATGGAGAATGGGATGGGTGATGGATGGTGGATTGAAGGATGTAGAATGTCGAATGAATTCTTCTAATGATGTAGAGACTATTTATAACCCAAGAATCCTTTAGGTAAAGGGTTAGGGATTATGTAGGTAGGAAAGGTTATGGAATCCTTTTAGGTAAGGTTTTAGGAAAAGTTATGGAAAAGGGTTAAGGAATATGTAGGTAGGAAAAGTTATTCCTTTTGGACCCTGAAAACATGTCAAATTCGGACCAGAAACTAAGAAATCCCGCGTCGACGCCGCGGCCCTGCAATCCGGCGCCACAGCGCCTGAAAATCAGAGGGCTTCAGACGGCTTCAGTGGTCGGCGCGCACTAACGCGGCGCATGGCCGTGTGGCGTCTGCCGGATTTTCGTTTCTTCGTCCTTTGTTCGTCCGGTCTTCGTCGATTTTTCTATATTTTCGAAACTTCTTAAACCGTTTCTTGGCCCTTTTAGTATGCAATTCATCTCGTTTATGCTCATTTGATCTCCTTTCGTCATTTCTCCATTTACGACCGTTGTGGCGCAAAAGAAAGGAAAGCGACCTAATCTTATACTAAACATAAATGAAATGAGTAAAATACTAACTAAAAATGACTCAAAAGGTATATATAAAATACAACGATCATTAATACACCTATTTCTCTTGTTAATTCAACCCTTAATCCATATTAAAAAACCTTTAAAAACAGTCCATACGTCTAGCAACAACGAGAGTTCAAGTCCTATAGTTTGCAACATAACACGTTTCTACACTTTAATTCTTTTGGGACATCATTAGCGATTACCAAATTGTACATGCATAATTGTAACTAAATTTTGAGCATTGTAACACCACCAAAACAGCCCCTTAAATACAACACAACATGTCGATAATTCCATACAAGTCTCGTGACATCCATAAAATCAACTCTTTCTTAACTCGTAGAATCGATTCACGTTTGACACTTTCATATAACCAATTATAACTTAAACATCGAGGTTTTCCTTCAATTTCAAACATGCAATTAGTGACAAGGATAACAACAACAACACTCAAATCCAATGTATATAAAATAGTCTTTAAAATCGGCTTTACCCACAAATAGTCACATGTATTGTCTAAATTATAAGTTTCTCTTAACACAAGTTCATCTCTCAATTACAACATCATTTAACTCCAATAACTCAAATAATAATTGTCGCGCCCTTTTTCGGCCGCGGCATTCTAAAATATGGCGAACCCTGCTCAAAGTGCAAATGTTAGAAAATAAATAAAATGCTATTAATGTTCAAAAATGCTTAAAGGTTTTAAAAATGCTAAAGGATGCCAAAATTGCAAAAGAGGCTAAAAGTGCAAAAGATGCTAAATGCTGAAGGGTTGCTAGACTGCTAAGGGTTCGCGGAGTCGCCACCTAATTAATTTGGGTGAATTAGGACACCTAAATGTTTAACTAGTTTAAAGTAAAACATTAACTCCATTTCGTGGTCTGCTAAACTTAGTGAGATTCTGGGTAAGGGTTCTTTATTAATCTAGAGGGAAGGGGTTAGGCACCCTCTAAGATCCGCTAACTTGCGGTTGTCCTGCCAAACCTAGGGTAATTATTATATTTAAGAAAAATGCGATGCTAAAATGTTAAAATGTTTAAAGGTGCTTAGGTCTAAAAGAGCAAAAGGTGCTATATGCGAAAGAATGCTAAGAGGTGCTAAAATATTAAATGTTAAAGACGCTTAACAAAAGTGCTAGCAATTTAAAAGTGCTAAGTGTAAACAAAGTAGTGCTAGGGTGCCTAAATATTAAGAGGGTGCTAAAAGTGCAAAATGCTAAAGAGGTGCTAAAAATGCAAGAAGTGTTAAATGTGAAGGGTGCTTAAAAGGTGCTAGAAGGATGCTAAAATGCTAAAGAATGCTAGGAAGGTGCTTTATGGACTAATTATGTATTTATGCAAAGGTTATTTAGTTAGGTATCTACTAGCTAAATTAATTTTGCTTAACATAGCGTAATATTATATAAAATGTTAAGATGCTATTTTGAGAGTTTAAGAGAAAATGCATTTATGGATTTTAACAAATTGTTAGTTTTATGATGCAAGTTAGATCACTTATTTTTTGATTTTAAACATGCTTAGTAGTCCTAAAAGGCAAATAAAGAAGAATCGTTTCTAAAATGTAATTACTTAAGTCTTATATATTTAAAGACCTAATTGCTAGAAGTTCTCTATTAATTACAAAATTAAATAATGAAATTACGATAAACAAATAAAGCGTAAAAATAAGGCGAGAAAGTTAAGAGAATGAAGGGATTGGGCGGATGGCTCGATCTGTTTGTTTTCTAGGAGTTTACAGGCGGGAATGCGAATGCGGATGCGGGTCGCCATTTGAATAAGCTCGCGATGAGTCTCGCCATGAGACTCTTCTTTTTTGCTCCAATGCGTGCCATGTAAAACAAAGGAAGATAAGGATTAGTATACACTCGAACTTATCAATTAATAAATACGCGTTTAGCAAACTTGAACACCTGATTTATATCAAGACCCGTATATTCGTGAATAAGCGGTGAGTCGATATCGATGATGAACGATGAGAAACAAGTAGAGGACTTAACCCAAATATACACATGGGCGACTAATAATGCAAAGGTAAGAATGAGTACTCGTGGGCACAGGAAGACTATTACAACTTGTTAGGGCGACAAGGGTCACGGTATGGGTTGAATCCAGTATGCCTATGTACGGTAGCCAAATGTGAATGTTACAATGATATACCTAAAGTTATTGAATAAGACAGTCAGTGCATTTAGTGTATATTCAGAGCAAACAGAGAATCGAGGGGAAGTTGATGTCGAATAAGTACCTGAAGGATGTATACATGGAGGTTGATTATAGCAAAGGATGGAATCATTTAGAAGTTCTATGAAGCAACTATTTACAAAGAGCATGCGTGGTGACATCTTAGGAGTTCAAAGTTCATCATGAAGTTTTAACTAGCTGTTTAACTATCTAGCATTTAATTATTACTCTTAGAATCAATTCGACACAAATTTATAATCCTGTCAAATATATCAGATCTAGATTTGTCTTAAACTAACACAAAAGTAGGTGTAAAATATGGATTTCCATTTAACAATCACTCATACATGTATCATAAATGAAAAAGCCTCTTCTCCACTATCTTTGAACATGATTAAATACACGTTATATTTTCTGAGATCACGAATATGGTTTATGATCGAATTTTGCTAAAATTGTAGACAAAAGCAAGCTGGGACAACAAACGATGGGCGGATCTAAGCGAGCAATTGAGAAACATGGGACATATTAGGTGCGTAAGAATGATAATCGGCCAAGGTGATCAAATCCGATCCAGACAATATTTCAAGAGCGTAATGGAAGCGTTTGGACTTAAATCGCCCTAAGATACTATTAAATGCTGCTTGGCTCAAATATCAACGAGAAAAATACCAGCGTTTTTACTAGGGTGAACGATTTAAGAAGGGTATGAGAATAAGACATGATTAGTATTAGGCGACTACAACATAGCCAAGTATCCAAAATCTCATTTAGTTAAGACTAGCGTTAAACGATGTATCGACCTAATACATTATAAAAACCTATGAATACATTAAACGGTTTTTAACTTGATAATCGATTAATGTTTAAGCTGTTTTAACATGATGGGCATTTAATATACCGAGGCGATTCTTTATAATACTTGCGATGACCATGGACTAGATGAATATAAGTAACACTCGATCGATCCCATAATATTCAAACACAAAAAAACTATTCTATTGACCCGCGCAAATACTTAACAAAACACATTAACAAACACGATCGCGACTATTAATAGCGATTAGTACTAACTAAGCGAGTTCGGCAATTAATTTGATAGCATAAGCGGTATTAATATTGACTTAGTACATGTTTAATCGATCGTACATAGAACCGCGATGTACGCCTGGCGATATCAATTTAAGACTTGAAAGGATAATGATTTTACCTTCTCAGGCGTGACCGAGGCGTATCAAGTCGTCGGTCGATCGGCGGGTTTTGGATTTTGCGATGCGAATGAAAAGGGGAGGTTCTGCGCTCTGTGTTCAGCTGCTTTGCTAAGGGTTTCGATGCTATCGGTTCCACTAAATTGCTATGTAGTTCCTCACAACTATTGCCGTTGGACTCCTCCGAGTTGCTTGGTGCTCTCGATTTACGAGCCCCATTGCTATATGTCTTGCCACAGTGGTTCTTTAGCTGCTAAGGTCGATGCTATCCCCTAAAACCACATCTATTAAATGCATATAGCCTCTGTATTTATAGCCCTCGTTCGGGTTCTAAAATTGGTAAAGATTTGAGAATGGGCTAAAATTAGTCTTGATTCGACCAGTTGTGCTATTTGGGTATTGATTCGATATTGATTTTGGGCGATTCTTTGGGTGTAAAATCGATTAAGGTAAGCTACGATTTTAGGTTGATTTGAAGGAGATTTAGTGCGATTTGAGCGAGTTATGGTAAGAAATGAGTTGTCTGTGTGCATGGGTAAGGGAAGCTTGATTCTCCGTGAGAAATCGGGCATGGCGTGAGGCTTTTGGTTTAGGGTTAGTCGAGGTTTTTTTTATTCTTGGAAGAGGCAGTGAAGGGTAAGAGCTGCGATAAGAGTGTGTGGGAACAAAGTGAATTGGGTGAGGTTGTTGGTATGTGGAGTAAAATAAAGAAATTTGGGTAATGGGTAATTCAAGTGGGAGTGAAATTTGGGTAGAATTAGGAGTTAATTAGGTATTTAATTAGTGTTAGTTTTAGCTAATTAATTCTAGGCAAGTGTATTAATAATTAATTAGTGATAACTTAAATTAACACATGTGATTAAACTAATTAGGTGCTTCATTAATCTAATTGTTATAATAAATAAATGCGTGTGCTATTTAATTAATGCTCAATACTTTAGAATGCGCTATTATTTAAAATCTTATTATTGTGCATTATTGCGAAGTTAAATTAAAATGCATTGAGTTTATATTAAATTACTTAAATGCCGAATGCAAGTACGATATTTAAGAATTGTTTAAAGCCTTATAAATGCGACGCTATTAAATGCATATATCAGATAAAAAATTGATTTTAAATTACAAATGATTAATAATAAATGCGGCTATGCTACCTGACACGACGTTATCGCTAAATTATTTATTTTATGCATTAATTAATTATTTAAGAATTACGACAAAGCTTAAAGTTAATTAATGCGGTAGCGGAACTCTAAATGCTTAAGACTTTACGTAAGGCGATGCCATTATTAAATTAATTATTTATACTGTATTTAATGTTTTTATTATTGCATTTTATTATAAAAATCCTAAAAATTATTTTACAAAATTAGTGTAATTTTATAGTTAATGGTGGACGGGAGGGTCAAAATTGGGTGTCAGCAGATGTCCTCTTTGTATGGAGATGATGGAAGAATCTTGGACAAAGCGTTGACTCATGTGAATTTTTGTCTCGATCTTGAATTGCAAAAATCTTTGGCGGTAGATAAAGGTACGCAAAAATCAAAAAGCGTCGATGTCGAGTTATGGCGACAGCTGGTTACCATGGTCTAAACACGAGCGGGCTACTTGCGGACTCAAAGTGTCGGTGTCGAGTTATGGCGACCTTTGAGCTACCGTCGTCAAAACACCAAGCGGGCTAATGCGGGCTTAAAGATGTCGGTGTCGAGTTATGATGACCTTTGGGCTATAGTCTAAAAAGTAAAAGAATATAAGCGGCTTGAACACAGGGTGTCTGCGCTATGGCTTGTGGTCTTTGGGTTACATGGTGATGTGGGCGAGTGGGCCAGGCGGCAGCGCTTACGCGATCGTTGGGAAGGTTGGCCCGCAGATTGCCGGTTTTGTAAGATAAAATCCACGTTGTGCTCCATTGCTGCGTACTAAGACTTGAACAAGCGGTTAGTGCATGCGCTAAGGCAAAATAATTTTAAAAACAATGTAACTGTGAATAGAAAAGGTTATCCTGCAAAACGCGATGCCTGTTGTGTTGATGCGATGTTGCGAATGCTGTGATTTCGCCCTTGCACGGACGTGTTGCGATGGTGAATGCGGATACGTTGTCCTTGCTGCAACTGTCCTTGTAGACTAAAGCTCAAGAAAGAGTTAGTGCATGCGCTAAAACGAGAATAATATATGAGAAAAAAAATGCAATTTTGAGAACGAAATCGTCCCTGCGTAGATCTTGACTTGTGCGTCGTTTTGGACTGGCGTCGTTCCGGACTTGTCGTCGTTCCGGACTTATCGTCATTTCGGACTTGTCGTCGTTTTGGACTTGGCGTCGTTTTGGACTTGGCGTCGTTTTGGACTTATTCTTTGCTTGCTCGTAGACTAAAGCTCGAGGAAGAGTTAGTGCATGCGCTTTAAGGCGAGAATAATAAAGCATGAGCGATAAAATGCAATTTTGAAACGAGAGAAAATCTTCGCTTGTGTAGATGTAATATCTTGATGATGGCGTCGTTTGGACTTCTTTGTCTTGATCGCGTCGTTACTGGGCGATATTCTTCTTTGGCGTCGTTGCGTGGACTCATTTGTCTTGTCGCGTCGTTACTGGGCGATATTCTTTCTTTGGCGTCGTTGCGTGGACTTCGATCGCGTCGTTATGCGGGCGTGTTCTTCTTTGGCGTCGTTGCGTGGACTTCTTGATTCGTCGTTATGCGGGCGTATTCTTCTTTGGCGTCGTTGCATGGACTTCGATTACGTCGTTATGCGGGCGTGTTCTTCTTTGGCGTCGTTGCGTGGACTTCTTGATTACGTCGTTATGCGGGCGTGTTCTTCTTTGGCGTCGTTGCGTGGACTTGCTTGATTACGTCGTTATGCGGGCGTGTTCTTCTGGCGTCGTTGCATGGACTTGCGATTACGTCGTTATGCGGGCGTGTTCTTCTTTGGCGTCGTGGACTTCCCGATTACGTCGTTATGCGGGCGTGTTCTTTCTTTGGCGTCGTTGCGTGGACTTCTTGATTACGTCGTTATGCGGGCGTGTTCTTTGGCGTCGTTGCGTAGACTTGTTGTCTTGATCGCGTCGTTACTGGGCGTGTTCTTCTTTGCTCTGTAGAATAAATGCTCGCGAGCTAAGCTTGAAAGCGTTAGTGTATACTGTTTAAACAAAATGATAAATATATATGAGAAGTGCAATTTTATGGATAGAGATGTCGTCACGATATGCGGCGAATGCGAGATGTTGCCACTTGCTGTGGCGAATTGTTATGATGCCTTTGTTGTGTGCGATCACGGCTGGTTGCGATTTGACTTTATGCGAGTTGGCGTGCTAGGTTTTGTTGCGGAACTACGAACTTTGATTCTTAGATTGTTGATGCCCCTTTCTGCTGCTGCTGCTTCTGATGCGGACTTTGAATTTTGAGATTTTTTTTTTGTCATATCTTCTGCCTCTGCTGTTTCTTCTTGCGAAGAAACTTCTTGCCGTATTTTCTGCTTCGGCTATTGCATTTCTTCTTACATTAATATGAAGAGACTGCGCTCAGAAAATTTTGTGAGTTTTTGGGGTCGATTTGTATTTGACCGCCGCTTGTTCCTTGATATCTGCGCTTTGGCTTGTTTGGACTTGCAACCTATGCAGTTTCTACTGTGTCGATTTTGAAAAGATATGCAGCGTAAAATGGATCTTAATGTAGTTCTTGTATGCTATGTGTATTCTTGTCATTTTCAAAGCAAAGGAAAGTTTCTAATGGTGTGGCCAAAGCGATTTAGGCGCTACGTATCCCGTGGGAATCGGGTCGAGCGTAGTTCATTACAAGCGAATATTGGGAAAATTAAAATTTCTAGGTGTGGGGCCAAGCGAGGCGGCGCTGCGTATCATTAAGGAATCGAGGTCAAGCGTAGTTCATTCAAGCGAAGCGAAAAAACATTATTAAAGCTTAAATATGAGTTTATAAATTATTACGCTAAAATAAATCGTTTTCCTATCCGGGCTCTGGCGGACGAAGACAAGGTGCAAATCCAATCGCGCTTGCACTCTGCGTCATGGCTGGTTTGGTCTTCGTGCTCTCTTTGTCGATATCTCCTTCTTTTGGCCTGCGTGGTGCTGCTTGGATAAATGGCCAGGTCAGCGGGCGGGCTCTGGCAGGAATGCCTCTCTTCCTTTGGGGTTCATTGTAATCATTAGGGTAAGCATCACTCCGCTGAATGACTCCTCCGATCGGCTCCACTTACTTTGTCTCTGAGTGTATAACACGCTTCCGTCGTGTCAGATGGCTCGAATGGTATCTGCGACTTTGTTTCCATCATGAGCTTTGGACTTGGGATTGGGCACGTGCTGGAATTGGTGGAGTATCCTGCAAACCTCGACCTCTCGTACAAGCTGCGATAAAGGCTCGGCTAAATGGCGTATATTTTGGTGGCCTTTACGTAGTATTTAGGCGAAGTGCGAAGATGTTTAGTAAATAGGTTTGTGGAGGCCTTTGGTTTGTGTTTAGTAGAGATGCGTTAGGCATTCGATTTTGTGTGGAATATATGGGTGCATTGTATATTGGTGAGCAGGATATGTAATGCAGTCTGGTAATAATTTGGAGGTTTTTATTATTTTGGTTATTTGCGGTGTGAGTGCTCTGGTGAGGTTCTTGAGCCTTTTGATTTCGGCTGCGAGGTTGCCATTCTTTGTGGTAATTGTGCGAGTTGCTCATTTGGATCTATCTTTGTCTTTCTCTCACGAGACCTCTGCTTTGCTTATAGGAACCAGGCAGTTAGGCTCGTTCGCTCGGATGTCCTTGAATCGGTTATGTTCTTTGGACCGTACCTTTGATCTTGTGAAATATTGATGCTCTGCCGTTGCTTAGTCAAATCTGAACCGACCTTTTTGGGGAGGATGATAAATCTTTCTAAAAAATGCAACAAGCGGTGTTAGCATAAAGCACGTAATTTGCAAGTATGTAGCGGATATATCATACTTACGTTGAAGCGTTTCCTAACATGCGGGGACCTCTTTATGCGGTAAGCTAAGCGTCACTATGCGAGATTATGGCGGATTTGTCCAAGTCGTCCAACTATAATGCCTTTGTTGGAAATGGCGACCAAATGGCGGTGCACTTTTCCCAATTTCAGCATGTCATGATTGGGTTTGGATTTATGCATCATTGCCACGCTACGTAATATCTTTGGTTGGTCGTTGGGTTGAGAAACCCGTCGACAAGTTTAGTGTCTTCCTAATTGTGGTGTCGATGCGAGGCCAGCCAGCTAAGGTAAATCGTCGTGCCCTAAAATAAGGGTGGTATAGCTCTATCTTAGGTTTGCTAAGATTTGGCTTTCCTAGGCCTTGAGTTCGGCGGACAACTCAGTGAGAAGGCTACGTGACCGGTTAGGCAAGGCACTCCACGTATATTACCAACTCTCTAAATTTGGATTTTGAAGAAAGAATTTTCTTTGATGCACCAGTGCGCCTCGCATGTAGTGTGTGTTTGTGTGAATTTTCGAATGAAAGAAATATGGCGGAATGCGGTTTAAGGAAGCGATAAGCATGTAGCAATTTAAAATAAACAAAACAAAATACCGCAACAAAAATTAAATGCAAAAGTAATTGCCAAATAATTATCCTAGGTGCATTGTGGTTAAGAACCTAAAATCCCAATGATCGCCATTTACCAAGCGCCTTTTTGTGGCATTCTAAAATATGGCGAACCCTGCTCAAAGTTCAAATGTTAGAAAATAAATAAAATGCTATTAATGTTCAAAAATGCTTAAGGTTTTAAAAATGCTAAAGGATGCCAAAATTGCAAAAGAGGCTAAAAGTGCAAAAGATGCTAAATCTTTGAAGGGTTTCTAGGCGCTAAGGGTTGAGTCATACCTAATTAATTTGGGTGAATTAGGACACCTAAATGTTTAACTAGTTTAAAGTAAAACATTAACTCCATTTCTTGATCTGCTAAACTTAGTGAGATTAGGTAAGGGTTCTTTATTAATCTAGAGGGAAGGGTTAGGCACATCTAAGATCAGCTAACTTGCGGTTGTCTGTCAAACCTAGGGTAATTATTATATTTAAGAAAAATCGATGCTAAAATGTTAAAATGTTTAAAGGTGCTTAGGTCTAAAAGAGCAAAAGGTGCTATATGCGAAAGAATGCTAAGAGGTGCTAAAATATTAAATGTTAAGGCGGCTTAACAAAGTGCTAGCAATTTAAAAGTGCTAAGTGTAAACAAAGTAGTGCTAGTGCCTAAATATTAAGAGGGTGCTAAAAGTGCAAAATGCTAAAAGAGGTGCTAAAAATGCAAGAAGTGTTAAATGTGAAGGGTGCTTAAAAGGTGCTAGAAGGATGCTAAAATGCTAAAGAATGCTAGGAAGGTGCTTTATGGACTAATTATGTATTTATGCAAAGGTTATTTAGTTAGGTATGCTACTAGCTAAATTAATCTTACTTAACACAGCGTAATATTATATAAAATGTTAAGATGCTATTTTGAGAGTTTAAGAGAAAATCATTTTATGGATTTTAACAAATTGTTAGTTTTATGATGCAAGTTAGATCACTTATTTTTGCAGATTTTAAACATGCTTAGTAGTCCTAAAGGCAAATAAAGAAGAATCGTTTCTAAAATGTAATTACTTCAGTCTTATATATTTAAAGACCTAATTGCTAGAAGTTCTCTACTAATTACAAAATTAAATAATGAAATTGATAAACAAATAAAGGCGTAAAAATAAGGCAGAAAGTTAAGAGAATGAAGGGATTGGGCGGATGGCTCGATCACATTTGTTTTTCTAGGAGTTTAGGCGGGAATGCGAATGCGGATGCGGGTCGCCATTTGAATAAGCTGCGATGATTCTCGCCATGAGACTCTTCTTTTTGCTCCAATCGTGCCATGTAAAACAAAGGAAGATAAGGATTAGTATACACTCGAACTTATCAATTAATAAATCGCATTTAGCAAACTTGACACACAATTTATATCAAGACCCGTATATTCGTGAATAAGCGGTGAGGTCGATGCAGAGACAATGAGAAACAAGTAGAGGACTTAACTTGAATATACACATGGGCGACTAATAATGCAAAGGTAAGAATGAGTACTCATGGGCCTAGGAAGACTATTACAACTTGTTAGAGGGCTTAAGGGTCACGGTATGGGTTGAATCGGTATGCCTATGTCGGTAGCCAAATGTAGATGTTACAATGATATACCTAAAGTTATTGAATAAGGCGGATCGGTGCATTTAGTGTATATTCAGAGCAAACAGAGAATCAGGGACAGAAGTTGATGTCCAGAATAAGTACACAAAGGATGTATACATGGAGGTTCAGTATAGCAAAGGATGGAATCATTTCCGAAGTTCTATAGGCTTAACTATTTACAAAGAGCATACGTTGTGACATCTTAGGAGTTCCAAAGTTCATCATGAAGTTTTAACTAGTTGTTTAACTATCTAGCATTTGATTATTACTCTTAGAATCAATTCGACACAAATTTATAATCCTGTCAAATATATCAGATCTAGATTTGTCTTAAACTAACACAAAAGTAGGTGTAAAATATGGATTTCCATTTAACAATCACTCATACATGTATCATAAATGAAAAAGCCTCTTCTCGCTATCTTTGAACATGATTAAATACACATTATATTTTTACAGATCACGAAATATGGTTTATGATCAATTTTGCTAAAATTGTAGACAAAGCAAGATGGACAACAAACGATGGGCGGATCTAAGCGAGCAATTGAGAAACATGGGACATATTAGGTGCATAAGAATGATAATCGACCAAGGTGATCAAATCGATCGAGACAATATTTCAAGAGCGTAATGGGCATTTGGACTTAAATCGCCCACAAGATACTATTCATGCTGCTGGCTCAAATATCAGCGAAAAATACCAGCGTTTTTACTAGGGTGAACGATTTAAGAAGGGTAGCGAGAATAAGACATGATTAGTATTAGTGACTCTAACATAGCAGCAAGTATCCAAAATCTCATTTAGTTAAGACTAGCGTTAGACAATGTGTGCGACCTAATACATTATAAAAACCTATGAATACATTAAACGGTTTTTAACTTGATAATCGATTCGTGTTTAGCTGTTTTAACATGATGGGCATTTAATATACACAAGGCGATTGCTATAATACTTGCGATGACCATGGACTAGATGAATATAAGTAACACGACTCGATCCCATAATATTCAAACACAAAAACTATTCTATTGACCACGCAGCAAATACTTAACAAAACACGTTAACAAACACGATCGCGACTATTAATAGCAATTAGTACTAACTAAGCGAGTTCGAATTAATTTGATAGCATAAGCGGTATTAATATTGACTTAGTACATGTTTAATCGATCGTACATAGAACCTGATGTACTGCAGTGATATCAATTTAAGACTTGAAAGGATAATGATTTTACCTTCTCGCGACTCGGCGAAGCGTATCAAGTCGTCGGTCCAATCAGCGGTTTTGGGTTTTGATGCGAATGAAAAGGGAGGTTCTGCACTCTGTTCCACTTTGCTAAGGGTTTCGATGCTATCGGTTCCTAAATTGCTATGTAGTTCCTCTAACTATTGCCGTTGGACTCATACGAGTTGCTTGCGCTCTCGATTTAGAGCCCCATTGCTATGTCTTGCCACAGTGGTTCTTTAGCATTGCTAAAGTCGATGCTATCCCCTAAAACCATTGTCCTATTACATATAGCCTCTGTATTTATAGCCCTCATTCGGGTTCTAAAATTGGTAAAGTGAGAATGGGCTAAAATTAGTCTTGGTCGACCGGGTTGTGCTATTTGAGTATTGATTCGATATTGATTTTGGACGATTCTTTGGGTGTAAAATCGATTAAGGTAAGCTCTGATTTTAGGTTGATTTGAAGGAGATTTGGTGCGATTTGAGCAGGTTATGGTAAGAAATGAGCTGTCTGTGTGCATGGGTAAGGGGAAGCCCGGATTCTCCGGCGAGAAATCCGGGCATGGCGGCGACTGAGGCTTTTTGGTTTAGGGTTCGTCGAGGGTTTTGTTTTTTTTTTATTCTTGGAAGAGACGAGTGAAGGGTAAGGGCTGCTGATAAGAAATTTGGGAACAAAGTGAATTGGGCTGAGGGTTGTTGGGCCGCGCGGGTAAAATAAAGGGCTGGGTAATGGGTAATTCAAGTGGGGAGTGGGCTGGGTAGAATTAGGAGTTAATTAGGTATTTAATTAGTGTTAGTTTTAGCTAATTAATTCTAGGCAAGTGTATTAATAATTAATTAGTGATAACTTAAATTAACACATGTGATTAAACTAATTAGGTGCTTCATTAATCTAATTGTTATAATAAATAAATCTGGTGTGCTATTTAATTAATGCTCGATACTTTAGAATCACGCTATTATTTAAAATCTTATTATTGTGCATTATTGCGAAGTTAAATTAAAATGCATTGAGTTTATATTAAATTACTTAAATCTGAATGCAAGTGCGATATTTAAGAATTGTTTAAAGCCTTATAAATCGGCGCTATTAAATCATATATCGGATAAAAATTGATTTTAAATTACAAATGATTACTAATAAATGCGGCTATGCTACGACACGGCGTTATCGCTAAATTATTTATTTTATGCATTTATTAATTATTTAAAATTACGACAAAGCTTAAAGTTAATTAATGCGCGAACTCTAAATGCTTAAGACTTTACGTAAGGCGATGCCATTATTAAATTAATTATTTATGCTGTATTTAATGTTTTTATTACGTTTTATTATAAAAAATCCTAAAAATTATTTTACAAAATTAGTGTAATTTTATAGTTAATGGCTGGACGGGAGGGTCAAAATTGGGTGTCAACAATAATAATAAATCTTACCTTAGTTTGCCAAAACAATCCCTAAAAGTCACGGCACACTGCTCCTATTTTTCTTCACCATTTCTTCAACTCCAAATGACATGCATGTATTCTACAAGTTTAAATCTATCTTGTACATGTTTTTCTTCAAAATGTTCATCTTAGCTGGAATTTTTGAAACAAGATCGATCCGACAAAGTGACTCCACTGCTTCACTTTCACCCATTTCTTAGAAATTAGTAGAAGGATTTAATCTTGGAAGAAAGAGTTGATAAAAATCTTCAATGTTGGCTATGGAATTGGGGAGAGTTTAGGCTGGTAGAGAGAAAGAGAGAAGGTGAGGGAGTGTTTTTTTAAATGAAACCTTCCTCTCTCTAAAAATCTCTTCCTTCTCTCTAAAATTCTTCTCCCTTCTCTCTAGAAATTCAAGAAGAAACCAAAGCCTAGAGAAATTTCAGAAAAGATGGCAAGAAGGAAACATGTTGACAAGCTTGTAGGAGGTTTGTGGAGGTGATTGTGGAAAGAAGACAAGTAAAAATTTGTAGGGCTAATTTGGGTAAGCTCTAAGGTAACAATCCTTTCTCTTTTGCTAGTAAATGGTGTTGCATGTGTGGGAGAAAGGACTTGTAGTTGTCAATATTGCCTTTATATTTATTGCATGTAAGAATTGGATAAGAATTTGGATTAAAAAGGAATTGGATAAGAATTTATGTTGTTATACCTCAAAGTTGCCGAATTGGACCTTGTAGTTTGTACTAGTTTGATATCAATTGTGGGGAGGAATTTTACACGTCTGGTAGGCGTGTAATCCCCTATTTGTTAACTGCATTGTTGAGCCTTAAAGATGGCGTGTTTGGTTATTGAATTCGGCCTTGAAAAAGGTGGCAAAGTATGTAGAAACAAAGGAAGTGCTGCCCAATTTTCCGTAGGAATAACAGACTTTTCTATTAGAATGTTCTACGTTGAAGATGGAGGCTAATGGACGTATTATGGTCATTATAGGTTAAACATACTACGTGCGGTATATTGGACTTGCAAGTGGATTGACCCGAAGAGGTATGTGGAACTTTTCTATCTCTTGAGCATGAATAGTTGCACTTATGTAGTACGGTAGACGTACAAGGCTTGATATCCCTTACTTGTTTTAAGGACGGCCAAGTTTGGTGAGTAAGGGGATTAACTCACTTCTTCAAAAAAATATTAAGGATGTCTCAAGTTTTCAAAGTTAAGGGACTTGAAGTGTTTTAAGTATATCATACTTGTTTCGTTTTAAAAGTATAAGTCCCTTGGATATAGGGAAATGTATTTGACTAATTTATAAAGTTGATATAACGACTTTATGGGAAGTGATTATATTAGCTTTATGGAAGGTTAATAAGAAAGATTTACTCTAAGTAAAATAAGTACGGATAAATGATTTGAATTTGTGAAAGGCAAATTGATTTTAAGGCATTAATTGCCTAAGGTTTTAAAAGAAATGAAGTCACTTGATTTAGAAGCCTATTATATTTCTAAAAGGAAATGTGACTTGTCTTGAAAAATAGTCGTGACTTGATACTACGGTTATTAGTATCTTGGATGTTTTATATAAAAATGAGTCATTTCTTAAAAGGTTAGAGGTACGTGGTACTTGGGTTGAATCCCCGGATTTTCTCTTAAATGACATGTTAGTGCCTTAAGTAAACTAAAATGAGAGGGTATATTAATAATGCTAATAAGAAGTTAGGGGATTTTCTTAACTTGCTTATGTTATGATAAGCCTGTAGCGCTTATGTTATGTATGATAGCCGGTTGTGCTAGGTTACGTATTATTATTATTCTGGGTAGACCAGGGTTACTACTTATGTCATGGATTTGCTACCCGTGATGCGAGTGCGCGCTTGTACTCATGCGCCCAGGTCGTCTTTGGTGAAATAGTCTCGTGCGGGTGAAATAGTCTCGTGCGAGGCGGATGACCTCGTGCGGGTCCACGGGACCTATGCGGGTGAAATAGTCCCAGAGTAGGATTGTAATGATACTACGCAGGCGAGGACCTGTTTTGATCATGAGCCTCTATTTTTATGCGGAAAGTTTATACTTATTACTCTCATTGTTAGTAAGGCACGATTCGATGTAATTTGATTTTCATCATGACTCAAACTTATTTTAGACTTATGATATTATTACGATTTTCGAGTTTACATGCTTGGTACATGTGTGTCTTGACCCTTCCTCGCTGCGTTCATGCCAGTAGGTGGTAGCGGTGGTGGATCCTCATTCTTAGGATCTTTGCTCAGGTGTCAGAAGCTCCATTTCTCCGGAGGCTTGACTTTTGGTACGGTTCTCCCTGATGTACCTCAGCTTCAAAATGATCCTCCTACTATCCATGTACCTCACTTCCCGCTACTTACTTCCACAATCACCCTAATCGCGGGCCGACCAATACCCGCGCACCATACCCATTACCCCCCGGAAACAACCAGCGGGTAAGCTTACCTGAAACCGCCGCACTACGAGTCACATGCTTCGGAAGCGGTCATTCTGAAGAAATGGAAAGGGAAGTCAGAGCCAAAATGGGCGAGGGCGTGGCAGAGATTCCACGGCAAGGAAGCGGTTAGTGGCATGCGATCGGATAAAGGTCACGAAGGACTGAACTACGAAGATCTTTGCCGTCGGATGTGGGCGCGGTGGGATACAAGGTGCGAAGTCGATCTATTTGATGGGAAAGGAACCCCGTACGCGTGAGGTCATATTGCGACAAGCTAATCGGGGTAAGGGAAGAACGTGATCATTATGAAATTGTTCATTCGAAGTTTGGCCGCGAGGCACTAGATTGTACACTGCTTGAGTTAGCGAAAATGACATAGTTGGAATGCATTGACCCAAGACTTTGTGGAGCGGTTCAGGTTCAACACAGAAACCGTTGTGGACAGGTTTTACCTAATGAAGTTGGAAAAGAAGTCTACGGAGACTTTCAGGGAGTACGCCATGAGGTGGCGTTCAGCGTGGTACAACCACCATGGTGGAGTGAGATGACCACACTATTACGTACAATCTTTGAGACACAACCTACTATGAGCGAATGATAAGCGTCATCGGACGGAATTTTGCGGAAGTTGTTAGAATGAGCGACTTCGTGGAAGAAGGTATCAAAACTGGTAGGATTACAAATCTGGCAGCATTACAGGCAACTAATAAGGCGATTCAGTCAGGGACACTCGGGAGTACACCACAAAGGAAGAAAGAGCGGTTCCTTCCATGTTTGTACAAGAGCAAACCGAAGCATTCATAACATACAGAAACCATCATACTACGAACTCCACACCTCACTATACACCACCCCGTACCACAACTATCACACGGCGCTATATATACGCTTCCCGAACACGGTTTATCACGCACCGCGTAGACCCGCCCGTGACGACAAAATAGAGCACGATGCCCGGACGAATAAGAATTTTGAAGGAAAACCACCCAAAGTTCGCACCTACTAGTGAACCCATACCTCAAATATATGAAAGGTTGCGGTGCGGGCCTAATCAGCCGATTCCATGAAGGATTCGACCTATCCCGAAGATGGTATGATGAGAACAAGCTGCGGCGCGTATAGCCCGATAGCATGACGTGAAGGTTGCCAGCCTCCGCCGGGGGGACGGAATCGGCGATCGGAGAAGGGTAATTACTAAAGGATCCTTCCCAAATGTGCATGATAACCCGCGCAAACCCGACCACGTCAATATGCACTGATAACCTTGGATGAGAATACACTCCTTGCACATGCCCGTTCCGCCCTCGAATCGGTCGTTTATCAGCGCGCGCGCGAAGCCAAAGAAGGAATGCGATAGCGAGCATGAAGACCCGGCCGTCCACGATCGAGCATGAAGCGTATTGGTTGGATTTGCACCCTTGTTTTAGTCGCTAGAGCCGGATAAGAAAAAGCAATTTAGTTTAGCGAGAATAATTTAAAACTCGTATTTAAGCTTTAATAATGTTTTTTTTCTTGTAATGAACTCGTTCGACTGATTCCACGGCGGATCGTGGCGGCCACATCGGCCTCGTCCCACATTTAGAAATTTTAATTTCACCCCAAAATTTGCTTGTAATAAACTACGTCATGACCTGATTCCCTCATGGGGATACGTAGGCGGCCTAAATCGGCTTCGGTCACACCATTATGAAACTTTCCGCCGTTGAAAATAACAGAATACACATAACATACAAACAACTACATTGAGACCCACTTTAGGCGGACACCGCTTTTCAAAAGCGGGACAATGTAGAAACCGACGGATTGCAAGTCCCAAGCAGGCGGGCACGCGGATATCGAGACAATGGCGAAGTCAAATCTGAATCGACCCCGAAAACTCACAAATTTTCTTTGGCGCATGTCTTTTCATATTAATGAAGAAAGTGCAATAGCGAAGCGAGAAAATCGCAAAAAGTTTCTTCGCAAAGCGAGAAAGAAGCGTGGCGAGGAAGGATATGACAACAATCAAAATTCAAAATCCGCAGCGGCGCAGGCGGTAGAAGCGAAGGACATCGACAATCAACGGTCGAGTGAATTTAGAACAAGGGCTAGCGTCGGTAGCGCATAAAGTCAAATTGGCGACTCGCGCATCGCACCGCGGAAAGGCATCATGGCAATGCGTCGATTGCGGCGTTTAGCATGTCCATGCAGGACAACATCCCGATTCATCAGCGTATCGGATGACATCTCTACCTATAAATTGCACGTCTCGTATGTATTTATCATCTCGTTTAAGCGGTATACACTAATTTTTCTCAAACTTAGCTTGCGGAGCATTTATTATACGGCGAGCAGCAGAATAAAGAAGACGCCCAGTAACGACGTTATCAAAGACAAAGCTAGTCCACGCAACGCATCGCCAAAGAAAGAATACGCTCCGCATAACGACGGATCAGCATTGCGGTCCACGTTAAACGACTAACAACAAAGAACATCGCCCATAACGGTCGATCAAGAAGTCCAGCCGCAACGACACTCGCCAAAGAAGAATACACGCCCAGTAACGACGCGACGCGACAAAGCAACTCCACGCAACGACGCCAGCAGAATATCGCCCAGTAAATGACAAGCGACGCGACAAAGAAGTCCACTGCAAAGCACGCCATGAAAGAATACGCCCCAGCTTGACGTTATCAACACGCTAGTCCACGTTAACGATTGCGCCAAGAAGAATAACGCTCCGTGCAATGACGTTATCAAGACAAAGAAGTCCACTTAACGACGCCGCAAGAAAGAATACGCCCAGTGCAATGACGTTATCAAGATGCAAAGAAAAGTCCACGCAACGATCGCCACAGCAGAACACGCCCGCATAACGACGCGGATCGTGAAGTCCACGTAACGACGCAGCGCTAGTAATATCGCCCAGCAATGACGCGCGCGACAAAGCAAGTCCACGCAGCAACGACGCGAATACAATGCGCCCAATAATAACGACGCCGCTTAACAAAGAATATCGCCTACGCAAACGACGCGCAAAGAAGAACATCGCCTGCTGGGCAATGACGCGTATCAAAGACAACAAGTCCACGCAACGACGCTTTCACAAGCAAAGAACATCGCCCATACAACGACGTGATCGCGAAGTCCACGCAACGACGCCAACAAAGTTAATATCGCCCTCGGGCAACGACAAGTATCAGACGACAAAGCAAGTCCACACAACGACGCCAAAGAATAACGCTGGTGGTCACACAACGACACGCCAAAGAAGAATATCGCCTGACGCAATCTTATCGCCAAGAAGAATAGACGCCCATGTCAATGACGCTGACGTCAAAGACAACAAGCCCAAAAACGAAGCCATCATCAGCATATTCCATCCACGCAGGGACGATTTTTCTACTCTCAAAATTGTGTTTCTTATTCGTGCTTTATTATTCTGTCTTAGCAGTTATGCACTAACTCTTTCTTGAGCTTTAGTCTACATGGGCAGCTGCAGCAAGGACAACATATCCGCATTCACAATCGCAACACGTCCGTGCAAGGGCGAAATCACAACATTTGCAGCGTCGCATCAACACAGCAGGATAACATTTTCTACTCACAGTGGCATTGCTTTAAAAATTATGCATCATCATTTTGCCTTAACAGTTATGCACTAACCGTTTGTTTGAGGTCTTAGCATGCAGGAGCAGGAGCACAACGTGGATTTTCTCTTCTGACAGGCAATTTGTTGGGGCGGCCTTCCCAATGAATGGCAGAAGCGGCCTCAAGCGTCGGTCCACTCGTTCCACATCACCATAAAATCCAGCACCATAAGTCGATAGCAGTACACCCCAGGTTCAAGCCAGTTATTTTTATTTTTATTTTTTATTTTTTACTTTTTGCACCATAAACCAGTGTCATCATAACTCGACACTGGGACAAATTCCAGTCGCGTTAGCGCATGCGTGCCGACCATGGTAGCCCGGTGGCGTCGTAACCGATCTTCGGGACAATTTTGAGTCGCGTTAGCGCGCAGTGTTTTGACCATGGTAGTCGGGTCGTCATAACTCGAGCTTGCGACAGATTTTTGATTCGGCGCCACCTTGTCTACATACTTGACATTTTTGCAATTACGAGGAACGAGACAAAATTGGCTATGAGTCAACGTCTTTGTCCGAAGATTCTTCCATCATCTCCATACAAAGAGGGACAAGTTGTTGACACCCAATTTTGACCCTCCCGTCCAGTCATTAGCTATAAAATTAGACTAATTTTGTAAAATAATTTTTATGATTTTTTATAATAAAATGCAGCGATAAAACATTAAATACAGACATAAATAAGCAATTTGATAATGGCACCGTGTCTTACGTAGAGTATTAAGCACTTAGAGTCCCGTGCCCGCATTAGTTAATTTTAAGTATAATTAATAATAAATACATAAAATAAATAATTTAGCAATGACGTCGTGTCAAGTAGCATAGTCGCATTTATTAATACGCAAAGCAATTTCATAACTTATTTTAAATAATAATGCACAATAATAAGATTTTAAATAATAGTGTCGCATTCTAAAATATTAAGCACTAATTAAATAGCACGCCCGCATTTATAACAATTACTCTAATAAAGCACCTAAATAATTTAATCACAACTTTAATTTAATTTACCACTAATTAACTAATTAATCACCTAAAATTAAGTACCTAATTAAATCTAACTGCCCTAACTAATTAAATGCTACCCTTCGCGACCCGATACGCGACGCGCCCAACCCCATGACCTTTATTTCTCACCCACCACAGCCCTATTTTTCTTTCCCGTCCGGCCAGCTTCCTCTTTGGACTTTCATCCGTCACCTCTTGAAAACCACCTAGAAAACCCCAAGGACCGCCGCGGCTCCTCTCCCTTTACGCACGATTCTCGCCTAGAAATGGATTCCTTTCCTACCCGGATTATTCGAATCACACAAAATCGCCTTTTACATGGTAAGAACCTTCAACGAAATCGCACGAGATCAGAGTAAGAATCAGCACCAAATGTTAGTCTAAAATCAGCCTTGATTACTTACCAACATTAGAACTCGAACCATAGCTATATAAAGCACATGCAATAGGCATTTAAGAAAGCGAGCACGATGGGAATAATATGACGGAGCTCAGTGAGGAGAGCAGTCCAATAAGCAATAATCAACAGAGCATCAGGAGTTAGGGGGTTCAGTACCCATACCATTAGCATCGCACGAATAGGAAGTTCGAAACCCTTTCTTTCAATTCCAGCCAAGAAATCAGGAAACGAACCTCGTCCTTTTGCTCGCATCGCAAAACCAAACTCGAGTGGACCGACGACTTGATACGCTGCCCCGGTTCGTTGTCCAGAGAAGGTAAATCCAAATTCCTCTCGTATTATAATTTTTACATCATTTGTGTGTTGTGTGGTGTTGTCTATTCGTAACTGTTAATTTAAGGTTTGATAATTCACCTTGCTTATGTAATTTATATCATTAATATCATGTGTGTTCTTCTGGTTTAATGTGTATCATATTGTATGGGTTAGGTGTAGAGGGCAATAGACCTCTTGGGATCTAATTTAAATATACCGCCAGTCGCATGATTAACACAGTATATTTGGATGTTTATAATCAAGTGATTAGTTGATATATGTTGGTTTAGTATCGTAACTGAGCAGGAAGTGTAATCTATGTTTTAGAACCCTTATAATATGCATATGATTTGTTTAGCCTCAGTTTAGGTATATTAAATGCATATATAGGTATATCCTTGTAACATTCGCATCTGGCTATCCCTGCTCTTGAGAGCCTGTTAATTTGATCACAGCTTTGCTTCGCTTAGTTTAATGTCAAAGTGATATGTTAAGCATAGGAATATAATGTCAAAGTGATGTGAGGGATATATTGTTTAGCCTCTGAATTCCCTTTAGTTATCTAAGTATCTAAGCATGCCTATCCCAGCTCTTACCTGTTCAATATTAGTTTGACCCTTAGCCATTTGATAATTTTGGTCCCTGGGTATTTGCTTTATTTGCTGGCTAGTGTATATCTTGAATATCATTGCTAGTGCGCGTTGTCCTATATATCTATGTATGTTAAAATGTTGCCTTGAATTGTCAGTTGATCATTCCTGCGTATAAGATTGCTCGTTGTATCTCGATTTGAATTAGAATGCGGATACCACCTTCCCGTTTTATTTCCTCATCTATGCGTTGTTGTATAGCCTATGTGTACATCCCAGGATCTGTCCGTTGGGTTTGCTTAGTTATTCTTGTTACCTGTTGATCTCACAGTTTAACCACGGCGTTGCAAGTCATATGTTAAATTGTATGCCAAATACTTATTTATTATATTTGATAAAATCTGGACATATACTAATCCTTATCATTTTCTTATTTTTACATGACACGCACCAGAGCAAAATAAAGAGTCTCACGGCGAGACTCATCTTGAGCTACTTCAAAAGAAGGCGCGTTTATATGCATTCATCTCGCATAGGAACTTCCAAACCGCGGCGAAAGGATATCGCCATTCTTCGAGTCACCATTATTAATTCATATCATTTCCCTATTCATTTGTTACAATTATTTGTCTAACATCTACTCTAAATATATTCAGAATAGTTTGAGCTTGGGTCATCCTTAGTAAAGAGTTTAACATTAGAAATTTACTTGCCCCTCTAAGTAAACCATTTTAACTCAAGTTATAACTAAATCATTTAGTCGCCTAATTATTCGTATAGTCTAGACATTATTTTTTAATCTTAACTTGCATGACTATGATATTATTTTCAAGGTTCCTAACCGCCTACTATAACATCCATATGGAAAATTCTTATTTTTTATATATACTAAGAAACCCCCTTAAAGCATGTGGTAAACTAATCAAGGCAGGCAAATGTATACATTTAGTCAATAAACCCATTTTGCATCGCATATTCTTTTATACAATAATATAAGGCGTGCTTTAAACTCTACATGTGTCTTATAGCACTAATCTTATTAATCTTTTGCCAAAAATACTTTCAATTAAACATCTTTCAAAACATGCGTTTTTAGCATAAATAATTAACCACAGGTTTGAATGGACAACCGAAGTTAAGCGGATCCTTTAGGGTGCTGACCCTTCCACTTTAGGATAATAAAGAACTCTGCTTGAGAATCTCATTAAGTTTGGCAGACCGTTAAAATGGAGTTAATGTTTACTTTAAACTAGTTAACATTTAGGTGTCCTAATTCACCCAATTAATTAGGTGGCGACTCCGCGAACCCTTAGCACTTTTAAATTGTTAGCACCCTTTTAAGCACCCCTTTTTTAAACATTTAACACCTTTATATTTTAGCACATTTTAGGCACCTTTAAATATCTAACACTTTTGCACTTTAGCACTTTTATTTATTTTTCTAACTTTGTTATTCAAGCAGGAGCCAATTTTTATTTAAAAATGTCGCGGTCGAAAAAGGGCGTGACAGTAACTGTAACATATGTTAATTCATTTGTTTCTCAGGTAAGTAAAGAAAAACAACCTGCTGCGAAGAGGTTCAAGGGTAGAAACACCACAAATGTAGATCCATCATTAAGGCCAATGTCGTTTTTCGAAGCAAATACTAGAATACTTGAAAGGATGCATCATATCTTAGTTACACCAACAAGAAGAATTTCATTAGTTGGTGATTCTAGTGGAACGAGTCAAAAGTCCAATCAAGAATCCAATATGCCATTTAAACCACCAAATAAGACGATTTTTACGATAGAGAAGCTTAAGACAAGAAAGGGAAATGGAACCTCTCAAGAATAATGTTGAATACAAGAACATACTACTAGGATTTCATTTTGTTAAATGTTGAATGTTGAATGACGTATGGTGAATTATCATTCTGTTCACTTGAGCTTGATTTATACTATTCAACACGCAGATTTGTTCTTTCAATGCGTCTCTTTCCTTCTTCAAAGTTTCTATTTCATTCTTCAACGCATCCAATGACGACACTAATTCTCCGACGAAGCTGTCGCGGTATTCCTCATCCTTCCATTGCCAGTATCCACAAGAAATTTGCTATGAACAATAAAATGAAGAAAGAACAAAAGAGAAAATCAAACCAACAAGGATCAATATTCGTCAAAATAAATTGAATCATAACATAGACATTACTTACCTTAGGCTTGGGGCATTTGAAGAATTTCCTTCAAGGATTGGAAGTTGTCGACAAAGTAAATTGTTTAGCAACCATACCACAATTGCACATCATTTGCGAAGAACAACTAACTTGCGGTATTTCTTACCTACTAAACACAAAATAGATACTAACTTGCGACATTTCTTACAACAAGTGATGCCATTAATATGATCTGCAATCAACAAACATCTACAATCGACAACATAAGTCAGAATCGTAATCGACAGTGAAATCGACGAAGAAGAAGCAAAAATGTAAAGAGAAGAAGCAGAAATCGACGAAGAAGAAGTAAATCATCTGAAACAAAAAAATAGATACCACAAACATAGCAGAAAAACGAATCGGCGAACAAAAATCGACGAAGAATTTGTTTATGGAATCGACGAAAAATCGAACAAAAATCGACGAATAAATCAGAAATAAATCGTCTGAAACAAACAAATAGATACCACAAACATAGCAGAAAAATGAATCGACGAACAAAAATCGACGAAGAATTTGTTTCTGAAATCGAACAAAAATCGACGAAAAATCGTGGGAAACAAACAAATAGTTACCTCCTTTAGTGATTTGCAGTCGAAAATGCTTCAGGGATTGATCGACGGGTCTGGGAGAAGGGAGATTATCGACGGGGCTGGGAGAAGGGAGATTATAGACGGGGCTGGGTTCAGGGATTTTACGCGATTTGGGAATTTAGGGGAAGTCGTGAACGATGGGTTATAAAATTGGGGAATGAGGCGAGTTTAATTGGATCAGATGTGGGTTTAGATGGGTGATGTGGCAGCCACGTGTGCAGTCCGTTAATAAAAGGATAAATGTGATAAGTATTGGCTAACGAAGGGTAAATATGATCTCATAGTTTAACAAAGGGTAAATGTGATCCATTTACCATACTTTTAGGGTATATATGACCCTTTTTTCCTTTTTAATTTTTTTTAAAGAGTCTAATGGTCAACACAACGTTTTTGCTAGACTAAGGGCCCGTTTGGATACAACTTATTAAAAAAAGCTTTTAGGAGTAGAGTTTTTATCAAAAAGTGGTTAGGTGTTTGGTTGTCAATAAAAAAGTGTTTTGACTTAAAAATGGGCAAAATCAACCTCTACTTTCAAAAGCCCAAAATTTGAGCTTTTGGAAATAGAGGTCAAAGTCTTTTAAGCCAAAACATTTTTCGATTTTGAATCAAACACTCCGATTTTGACCAAAAATTTTGGCCTTAAAACATGAATCGCGACCAAGCGGGACTAAACAATTCATATGTCTTTGTATATTTTTTTTGCTCTTTTGTGCCTACATTCGTTTTTTATTGCCACGTCAACTTTTAAGGTGGGAAGTGGGAACTGATATACTTGGGACAAGACAGTAAAGTAAGAGGATACTACTTGCAAAATTGTGAAGATTTTTTTAAACAGGTTTATCAGACAAAATATCTATTTTCCAATGTTTAAAGCAAATTAGAATTGCTCTCAGCTCTCAAAGTCTTGACAAAAATGATAGAAAATTGATATGGAAAGACAATGATCCAACATGCAAAGCAACAAGCAAACAGTTCCATCCACAAGTTTCAACCAAAAGAAGTTGTATTGAAATTCCTAATAGGAATTAGCAGGCCACTTTCTTTTCTCTATATAATATTGGAACCTAGCTACTGCACTAGCCGTGCCGTGACTTGCAACTCCAATACATACAGGGCAGGGCATCTTGTCCTATGTTTCTCGATATCATATCATCATGCGTCTTTTCCTTGAGCATACACAAATTGTATCACAACTAAAATAAATAAGAATTACTCACTTATAAATTTTGTAGCTAAATAACAAAATTCATAGCTAATCCGATTTAACGATGAATTAGTGGCATATTAGCTATGAGCGATTTTGCAACATATTAACGATCAAATTTATAGCTAATTCCAACATTTTGTTCGTAGTGTATTTACAACCTACCATGGAGATCAGAACTACAAGATTGTTTTAGTGAATGCTTCTGACCCTCTAAACTATTGCTTAATTGAGCTCGGGTTGAACCACTACCCTTTTGCTACCATGTTGGCTACTGCTACCACTAGAAATACTTGCACTGCTACCGCAAGACAAGTCACTGTTGCTTCCTTCCTTTCTGGTAGTGGTTTGATTCTTTGGCCTTCTTGGAATACATTTTGCTCTCACCCCTTCTATGTCTTTCTCCCTTATTTCCAATTTCGCGCTGCTGCAAACCAAAAGAACGATTAGTTTTTTTTTTGTTTACACATCCCTTAATATAATTCACATCGCAGTCGAAATAGCTAATTAGCCTCTAATTATAGGCAATTCGAGAGCCGTTATACCAACTAAGGGGCATACATGGTCTAATTTTATAACAATCTATGTTGCTCGAACTCTCCAACAATGTTATCACACCCGTATCATATCCTTCAATAAAACACTATTTTTGGAGAATCTGACATGCACTTATCTACATCTTTTGTAGAGTTCGAGCAACATAAATAATGATTAGATAGTAACTGAAGCTAATTATTAACGGAGGATATGCACGATTAATTTTATAGAGTTAGGAGTAAAAAGTTAGACATTTTCCATTTCAATTTGCAGGAAACAGAAAAGTATCAAGAAGATAAGCAACCCACATGATCAGAATTGAAGGCAGCAATAATGCTACAAACTTAATACTAAAACATTTTTTCTTCTTTCTGCAAATTGTTCTGTGTAAAATCCGTATATGGATTTTCTGAAAGTTACAGAAGTTATTAATGTTGACTATACCATTTGGGAAGATGGCAATCAATTAATTAGCTACTTGTAAACTATTGATGGCAATGTGACGTACTAATACCCCTATGGCAATTCATTGGAAGTTTACCGCGACTCCAATCTTGAAAAAAGTTGATAACAATTGAAGCAAAATGTCAATTGTCACATACTACCAATCACTCATGAATTGCCCTTTAAGTAAGAGACGTGTAATGGTGTATAAACTTGATTTCAAGTTACTTATCCGTCGGTCTCAAATTATTTTTCTTTTTTTTACAAACCTCTTGAGAAAGTACTCCATCCGTCTCAAACATTTGACTTGACACATAGTTTAAGAAAAAAAAAAGATTTTTAAAACGTGTGATCCAAAATAAATCTTATATTAATGTGTGGTTGTAAATCATTTCATAAAATTAATTTTTTTTTAATATAGAAATGTGGTGTCACATAAATTGAGACACATGGAGTATGGAGTAATTAGGAGTGATATTTGACCTACTTTATCCTTATTTATGTTTAAGTTATAATATTTCTCCATTAAATATTTATTTTGTGAGTAGTAATGTGTAGAACGAGAATATAACAACTATTTGTTAGAAATCTGAAAATGATCAAGTATGAGGGTTTGCTGAGTCGACCAAATTCTTGATATATCCTTAAGATAATATTGCCCCGTATATCCTTTCAACGGTTGTAATGACAACTTATCTCCCAAGATAAAACAACAATCAAACAAATGAGCAAAGGGAACTCAAGTGTTTGCTTTGGAAGAAAAATATTTGAGTGTTTTTTGATTGCAAGAGAGGAAGACAATTCAGAGAATTGTTGAGGGTAAGATGTCAAGTGTTTTTCCAAATGAGCCTTGTGTCTCATTTTATAGTGTGTAGATGATGACCCTCCAAATGGCTAAGTAATGGCCATGAATGTCATGTTAATATCTTGAATTTTGAGTTACAATTCAGCCAAGTAATGACTTAATTCATGAGCAAAATAATGGAGAGTAAATATTCCAAAATCGGCCCGAATCGGTTTTAATTCACAGCGAGTTGAAACGATCGAGCCGCGGCCGCCGGAGGCTGGCTGCGACCGCCGGAGAAGGCGCGGCCGCCAGTAACTCGCTTCGGAAGGCTGAGCGTCAATCGTCGCGCCCGATTCGGTGAGTTACTAGAGGTGAAAGCGTCGATTAGCCGCATGACCGGAGGCGACCGCTCGATTCGTGGTGATTTACGATTCATTTCATCTTTACACATTATACACTTCTTCCTTCGTTTACCAGCGTAAAATCGTTCGTCGTTTGGCGATAGCGTATTACCTTACGTGCCGAACAATTCGTATCGTACCGATATCTCTTCCGTTAAGAAAATTTTAATCTTTGACCTTAGTTTACGAAGGCTTGAGTAGCGGGATAGGCTAATCACGGTTGCTCTGGAATAGGTTAATCATTGGAAACGAGCGAGTGAATCTAGTTTCGTGCGGTACTCCGTGACGAAAAGAAATGATTGAAATAGGCGAAGAATGGAAGCGGTGCGAGCCCGACTCGAAATGAAAGAGCGAAGCAACTTGAGAGGAAAGGAGCGAAGCAACTCTTAAAACAGTCGAGCCAATGGTCGTCGGCGAGGCGAAGACTTTCTTGCTGCGTTCGTTTTCTTTGCATCACGCGCGTCCGTTTTTCTTGCGTCATGGTCGTTGTCGAGCGGCGAAGACACTAAAGAAAGAAGAGATTCTTTCGGCGCTCTGCAGGGATTATCTGAGACAAGAGCAGGCGGCAAAGATAGGGCGACTTTGACCGCCTGAGAAGAACGTGCGCGAGGCACAGGCCTCTTAATTCTCTTTTACCTATTTCTTTCTAGAATTTGTTTTTGTGGAATATGGCTTTTATTATTTGTTTTCTTTATTATTGATAGGAATTCTCTTGTTAAGACCGATCCGACGAGCTCAACTTCCACTGAAAAGAGAGGCTCCACCTCAACCTCCATTGGCTTTGATGGTAGAGATTCCCTTAGAAGCCTTTGCACAATTTGCTTCTGATCTCGATAAAGCACGAATCCATTCGATTTCTAAAAAGGATTACTAATCCTTAACTTTCGATGTGTGCACGTGTGTGGAAATAAGATTTCCTACGTGCGGGAGCCCCAATTGTTCGATTCATAATTAATAGGATTTACTTTATTTCACGTTTAATAAATATTTCCAACATATTTTATTTATGTATCATCTTCATTAATGATAAAGGGTAAAATGGGAAAAAAATAATTACTTATGCCTACAATAAATAATTTGAAATAATTAACTTTAATAAACAGGACAAATAATTTGATAGGGTTTTGTTTGTTTCTGTGGAGAATCCGTAATAAATGCTCAATCACCCAAAAGCAGAAATTACAGAGCCTCTTTAAATGCTATTCCTGATAAATTATTACTCCATCTTTGAATAGTTGTTTTCCGATGTCAGTAATTCAGATTGCAGACTAATTGACCACATGAAAATGCCTTTTACAACCCCGGACAACTCCTAGTAACACCATAACCCGCGGGGTAGCTAAGTTAGATATAAAAGAATTAGTAAGGCCAGTAAGGTCGATCTGCATCGTAATCTTGGTTGGCGCATCGCGTGAGCATCAGTGTGATTTCTTCTTGGTGGCGTGATTTGCGGTATTACGTCGATCGGAGTTTCTGTCACTTACTTGGCGAAACTGGTAGCGCCTTCGGATTGCACGTCAAGAAAAAAAATGAAATAATCAGACCAGTGACATGTCTTGGCACTCTAGTGTTACAGCTCTCTCTGTTGCAGTTTGTTTGACACTTAACTAATATTATGACATAATTAATATTACAAAGTTTTAAGTTATGATATGTTTAAGAAGATAATTTTAAAATTTTCATTTTTTTGTGGCGAATTGAACTATACAAACAAATTGGAATAGAGTATTTCCAAACTTTGAATAGATATTTGTATTTGTGAACATTTTAACCAGTGGAGTTTAATTTCAGTACACTGATAGAATATAATAATTTCTATACTATCAAATCACTACAAAAAAAAGGTGAGTATAACTAGTTGTTCATGCTAAGTAAAACTAATTATTCAGTAAATCAAGCAAATATTATGCTAATACGTTAAATTATTTTGATTTGCTTTATTTGAGTCGTGGATTCATCGGAAACAACTCCCTTACCTTCACAAAGTAAGGTAAGACTGCATATACACCACCGTCCTAAGACCAATTTGATTACGCTGGATATGTTGTTGTAGTATGTTAAATTATTTTGATAATGTAAATTCTCTACACCTCCAATGCGTATATGCTAAATCCTTACACTATCAAGACACCTAAAAAATAACTATCCATAACATAATTATACTAATATCATATAATTATTACAAAGTTGGTAGATCATAATTATGTATGTAAATTAAGTAGAAGACAGTTGATGACCTTTTCTTTTATTTTAACAACTAATGACTTATTTCCGGTGGCAGATTCAGAATTTTTACTCAGGATGTTCGAAAAAATAATTGAACCACTTGAACTAGTCTTTTGCATTTGTTCAGGGTGTTGAAAAGTTATATGTACATGAACACAGAAAATTTACCCTAAATATACATTGTAACTTTTTGCTCAGGGTGTTCGGGTGAACGGGCCATGACTAGATCCGCCCCTGCTTACCACAAAAGGATGTGGTGCATCGAATGAGATGCTCCTTCCTTAATTAGATGTCTCGGATTCGAGTCATATGTATAATATTTTTTTGATAGGAAGCGTTTCCTCTTAATGTACTCTATGCAACACGAATTTGAATATAGTCGGACACTAATATCACTAGACACCTAGCAACTAATGACTTAAATTTAGGCAAGACGGGCAATATTTTGTTTTGAATGAAACAAACATTATTGAGGGAATCAGTCTACAATCAGGTACAGTATTTTGGAACTAAGCAGCAAAGTGTTAGTCATCATATAGTATATACAAACAATTTGACACCCAGCATCATTACATATATAGAAAACAAAACAAACAAAAATTTCTCAAAAGGGGGTTGAACTCACCGCTCTGCATTAAATGAAGAAGATCTCTTCAGTGCTGGATATTCGTCCTTCTTTGTCTCTATTAAGCTTCCACTAAAGTACTCCTTATCTTCTACCTTTGTAATCCTATGATGATACTCCACCTTAGTATTCTCTGCATCCTTCTCCACCTGATTATTTAACCCTGTCCCACGTGGCAGTCTGGACTTGTAATGTGAAATAAAGTTAAGCCCATGATCTTTCCTATAACCACCAGGCCCACAATCCTTGAAGGACATTGACCCACGATAATAATTGCATGAACACGGAAGATCCTCTGTTCTTTCCACTTGATTGATTATTATTATTATTATTAGCCGTTTGATCTTCATTGACTATTTCTGACCGTACGATCACCCTACCGTTGGCCTTCATCAACGTTTCGAGTGTTTCGGGACTTGAATCCAACGGTGGTGGTGAAATTTCACCTCTGCTTAATTCAGTTGAATGACTATGAGTTTGTTGAATCCTTCTATAACCTCTCTCCTCCTCCACAACTCCAATTTCTCTCCGCCGACGACCGCGGTCGTCGGTCTGAGTTGCCGCATCCGCGGCAGCTTTTCCCGCGGATTCGTTACTAGATTCGGCTTTGTAGACTCTGTACTCATGGAAATCAGTGGAGCACCACGACTGGTTGCGCCGCCGTGAAACCGCCGGGAATTCATGATCTTCGTTGATTTTTCTCACTTCAGGTACCTGATTTTTCGTACTAGTAGAAAATTCTAGTTCTTCTGATTGAGATGTTATCGTTATTGCACCATCAACAACTAGTTCTGATCCTTTGAGAACGTACTCTTGTCCGTGCGCTGGATATATAAAATCGTGGTCAGTCAAATCGTGCCACACAAATCCGTTCCTGTAACTCCTGAATTATTCAAAAAATTGGAGAAAAAATGAACTTCGTGTGCATAAAATGTACAAAACTCAGTGACACAGATTTGAAATTGATTAAAAAGAAAAGAACTCGGATAATTCACCTTTTGGCTGACCAGGAATATAGAGAAGCCATGCCTTTTCCTCGGAGAAAATTCAAGCGGTTGATCACATCTAAAAATTAATAAAACAAAAGAATAACATTTAAACAATTGCTTAAAGAAGATTAAAAAACATAATCATCAAAACTCAAGATCGAACTCGAAGTCCTTCAAGATCTTAGAAATGAATTAAATTTTGTATATTTGTAATTACTACTATGTCAATAGATTGTGCCTTGGTCTTCACTTAACAAAAAAACACGAACAATAATATACTCGGTGTAATTCCACAAACTGAGGTCCGAAGAGTGTAGGATGTACGAAGATATTACATCTTACTCTTGTTGGACTGAGAGATTATTTCTAACAGACCCAGCTCAAAAAATAGTTAATGCGAGATTGCAAAAAAATACTCCCTGTTTCAAAATATATGATTGTCTAGAAATATTTTAGTTTTTCACAATAGTTGATTGTTCGTAATTTCAATGTAGTTTTAATCTTATTTTCTCCATTTTACTTCTATCACAATCCCTTAATAAATATATAATGATTAATTTACTTTTAATGATCGTAGGGTATATTAGTAAACTATCACAATCTCTTAATAAAATATTTTATTCTTAGACAATCATGTATTGTGAAACAGAGGAAAGGAAGTAAGACACAAAAAATATCAAGATATAGAAAAACAATTCGAGGGAAAAATATGTGTACCTCTAAGATAAAGACCATCAAGTGAAGAAAGAGGGACTTCCATAAAATGAGGGTGCTCAAGTTGGCCATTTCTAGTGAGATAATAAACAACAGACACTTTGCGTTCGGATTTGAGTTTATGGTTAGGAGTTTCAGTCCAAACTTTGGTACGTTCAGGGTTAGTATCTCTATCTTTCCATTTTTTGGGCATTTGAAGCTCCGTTTCTCTAACGGATCTTGACGAACCCGCCATTAATATCTTTGCAAGTTTTTGGTACAAATACCTAAGTTTTAAGAAGGAAGGAGAATAAATAATGGAAGTTGTGGAGTGTATCCCTATATAAGAGAAGTTGTGAAGGGAATGTTTTTTACGAGGCTGAATAAGCTTGGAATTATATGTGAAGTGTGAGGGAGAGTTGAAATATAGAGAGTGTGCCGGGGGTTTAATTTGGTGGGTGGGGGGTGAGGGATGTATATTTGTGAGTTTATAATAATACAAATATTATGATATATTAAAAAATATACATTTAAACTTTTTTTATCATTTTTTTAAAATTTCATATCCAGTTAATATATGTTTATAATAAATTAAAAATGGAAGTAAAAAAAATGAAAGTAAAAGAGAAAAATTATTGTCCCCCGGGCACAGTCCAATGACAAAGAAGGGGGTTTAAAGCACTGGACACTTGCAGCGTGAAATTGATTTTCAGTGGGAGCATTCTGCTCTCTTTTGGGGTTGATCGTTATCAGTTGTTCGTTCTCAAATATTAATTATTGAAGCACATCCCAAATTTACTAATAGTAGTGTCGAGAGACCGATAAAAAAAGGGTTATGGTGAAACAAAGGGAGGGAACAGAGATTTCAAAATAGGATGCGGCATACAACAGCTACATGACAAATTTCACTTGTATTATTTTTTTAATGGTCTCTCAACACCACTATCAGTAAATTCGGGATGTGTTTTAATAATCAGTGTTTGGAAACGAACAACTGATAGCGATCAACCTCAGAAGAGAGCAGAATGCTCCTACTGAAAATCAGTTTCACGTTGCAAGTGTCCAAAATGCCTTAAACCCCCCTCCTTTGTCATTGGATTGTGCCCGGGGGACAATAATTTTTCTCTTTTACTTTCATTTTTTTTTACTTTCATTTTTAATTTATTATAAACATATATTAACTCGATATGAAATTTAAAAAAAATGATAAAAAAAGTTTAAATTTATATTTTTTAATAAATCATAATATTTGTATTATTATAAACTCACAAAGAATAAAATGAGATATTTAAATTAAATTATTTAAAAAATAAATTAAAAATGATAATAGGTTCACATAATTCAAAACGAAGTACTTCTTTAATTTCTATATTACCTTTGGTAAGTTATATTATTTCGAGTTTGATGATTGCCAAGCATTTCACGAAGAACTAAATAAGGACTGGATGTAAATTGGTTCTCTATCGATCGTACCTTACATCTGTAAAAGCTGCTGTGTTCTATCGACTAACATCAATGCAGCAACACCGCTACAAATCTGCTAGACGAACCAATTTAATGTCTCTTTCACTTGCTCTCATATAAAAACAACACGTTACAAGTGCAAACCTACCACTTGAAAACCTAATAAGGTTTTTCTCTCAAGTGTTAATCCACGTCTGCTCTCAAGACAAACTCAAGGACATGTTCTCTATCACGGAAAATGTCTTAAGTCCTTAAATTGTTGAGTCTTTTTCATTTGGTCTTTAACTTGTAAATCTACACCTCTTATGAGAAGTTTTTATGTAGGTAGCTTGTTTTCTTAAGTCTTTGAGTTGTATACTTGGTTGGAGTTAGTCAATGAGTTTCTTTGCAATAGAGTTATTGTAGAGAGAGTGCAATAAAGTTATTGCACCGAGATAGCAATTGAGTTATTGAATCGAGATTGCAATAGAGCTGTTGTAAGGGTTGAGGGATTAAGTGTTTAATTCCTAGATTGCGAGATGTTGCAATCTAAACATTGCTCAGTTATAGTGGAGTTTGGAAAATTCTACACTGTGGATGAGCGCACTAGCGCGAAAGCCGTTGGACGTTAGTGTTAGTAACGCGCATCCGTTTTCTTGCTGCAGCCGTTTTCTTGCTCACGCGCATCCGTTTTCTTGCTGACTTTTTGCATTTTCTTTATGTGTTAGGGGATAAGGAAAGAAGTTCCGCTGGGGCCTCTCTTGGGAGAGTCCCTTCTCTCCTCCACCCGGCTTTCCGCGGTACCAAGCTCACTTCATTAAGTCTTTCTTTATCTTTAATAAATATAGGAGTCTTTCTCGCTACTGCCAACTATAGCAACTGAAAAAATTTAATCCCTTGAGCAAGAAATTTTTTACGTAAATATCTTATATTATTTACCTTTTGTATTTATTCTGCAGAAAAGTAGAGAACCTAGTTTACTATATTTGGTGGACTCATACTTTACATAAACCTTACAAAACAACTTGGTATTTACCCGGCGTTTTGAAATTTTTATTTGTACAAAATTAAATAAAAGAAACATACAGGTGAATATATATAAAAGCAAGTTGGCTTGAACTATAATTGAGTTAGTTGCAATTTTACCATACACAAGTGTAGGGTTTCATTTCACAGTAGACTTATTTCGTTTCCATTTAAAAGAAAGAAAAAAAGCTCAAATATGTCATCGAAGTATTGAAAATGACTTTTTCATTAACACCAGTTTTACAATATCAGTTTTTATTAACATTGGCGATAATGAAAAATGGCATGGATGAACCATTTTGTTATAGAGTCAAACTATTAAAGAGTGACATAGACGAGTCATTTCCGATAATTTGGCATATTTGAGCTTTTTCTCTAGAAAAAATATAGAAAGAGTTATATGAATAAATTAAGTAGTCCCATTTATTGACTAATTAAGAACTTTGAATAATACTTGAACGATTTGTAAAAAAGGAGGAATACCCTTTTAAGTACTAGAGATTACATGAATTATAGTAATCCTCATTATCAAGTATCAAGAGATTCAGGTACAAATATTAGACACAACACTTAATTTGAACTCGTTTGTTGCAATAGTCGTCGATCGATAACTTACTTAGCACATGTATTTATAATATAGAGTGTAACAATAATTATCGAGTGAACTAATCGAGATATATATTGTAACTTCAAATTTATATACAATAATAATTAGATTTACTGTCAAATATATATATAAATATTTAATGAAATTTTAAAATGTATATACTAAATCTAAGCAAAATTATTATGTTCGCGTGAACGCATAATCCTTAACTAGTTCGGAGATAACCGTCATTAAAAGACCGGGTTTAACTTATAAACAAAAACTAATGATAGTAACAAGTTGGACTAAATTATATGGATATTAAGGAGGAAATAAGTTTATGGCAAAAGAAATGATGATTTTCTCTAACTTCGTTAATGTAAGTATAGAAGATTTTCCAGCAATTTAAATTAAGCAGCGGAATATTTCAAATTGCACGAAGGAAAATAAGCCATTAGATACATCAACTACTTTTGAATTATGCAGTTTAAAATATTGCGTTTTGAATTCGTTCTTGTGAGTTGTGATTATGAGAGTTGAATTGTTCTTGATTCTTGTCGGAGTAAATTCAAACTAATTCAAAAAGAGTTGACTTAACACTTGTGTGATACACCAAACATTGACTAAGGGTCTGTTTGATCAAACTTTTAAAAATACGTTTTTTGTTTTTCAGTTTTGCAGAAATTGTTTTTAGAGAATCAGTTAAGGTGTTTGACTTATAATTATAGAAGTGCTTCTGAGAAACAGAAACAGTATCCTGTTTGACAACATTTATGCAAATTTACTAGAATATTCTTTTTAATAGAATTAAAACTATTTAAAATATTATTTTATATCATATGTTTCTAAAAATTAGTATATCTTTACAATTTAATAATTTTAAAAAAAAATATTTAATTGCAACATTTAATTAAAAAATAATATTATATTGAACATAAGAAATGTAACGACAATATGATAGTCAATGACTCAAATATGTCCAAACCTACCTCCCGCCCTATCCACACCTAACCTCACCCCATCCTCAAATTTCTATGTCATATTCTTTGTACTTTTATAAAAAATATGATTTTTTTCTTCTCCTTATCCCCACCTCGACCTGCTTTATTGTCACTACATATCCTCAAATTTTTATTTCATATTTTTGTTACTTTTATAAAAATGATTGAAAATATGAAAAAATTCTTACCCCATACCCCCTACTCCTACCCCATCCATTGATTGCCTACGCCTCATCCTCAATTTCTATTTCATATTTTTGTTACTTTTATAAAAAAATGATTTTCTTACCCCTACCCCTTACCACCTCCGTTGCCTACCATCCTCAAATTTCGATTTCATATTTTTGTTACTTTTATAAAAAAAAAAAAAAAAATGAATTTTTCTTACCCCAGTCCTACCTACCCACCCCATCCCACCCCGTTGCCTCTACCCGTCCTCAAATATCTATTTCATATTTTTGTTACTTTTAAAAAAATTATGAATTTTCTTACCCCCACCCGTTGCCTACCTATACTCAAATTTCTATTTCATATTTTTTATTACTTTTATAAAAAAAATATGATTTTTTTCTTACCCCCGCCCTACCCCACCCCACCCCATTGCCCTACCCATACTCAAATTTCTATTTCATATTTTTTATTACTTTCATAAAAAAAAAAAAAAAAAATTCTTACCCCGCCCTACCCCATATCCCTATTCCTAAATTTCTATTTTATATGGGGATATTATATGAGATTGAAAGAAATTTTGTGAAAAGAAAATGGTAAATGGGTCCAAAAAAATTCAATGAATGAGCAAAAAAGGCTTCTTCCGAAGCACTAAATTGGTGTTTCTGTTTTTCTTCCCATTTAGAAACACTTTTTGGTTTCTTGAAAAAATGTTTTTACTTTTGAAAAAAGGTGTTTGGTCAAAGAAGTGTTTCTAAGAAATAAGAAACAATTTCAAAAGCAGTCAAACACCACATAAATCTATTATGATTATGTTATTAAAACATATTTTTCTTCAAAGTAAATCGGAAACAGTTTCTTACTTGGGACCCAAATGTTTGGAAATTTTATTATTACTAATTTACTAGTATACTCCTTAGTCTCAATTTAATTATCTTATTTTTTTTAATTTGTCTCAAAAAGAGTTTTCTTTTATATTTAGCAAGTTGTCCAATCACAAGACAAGTTTAAACCACAAAATTTAAAAGACACATATCTTTAATTTAAGATCACAAAATTAAAAAAAATCATTTATTTCTTAAATTTCGTGTAAGTGTAATGCATGTCAAACTAAGATCTTAAATCGAGATAAAGGAAGTATAATAATCTTTGCTGCGATCGCCCATCAAATATCGAATCAAATTTCTACACTAAAACAAACATCAATTTAAGTGTCTTACTTTTTTTTTTTTTGTCTCAAAAGAATTTTCTTTCTATATTTAATAAGTTGGTCAATCTCAAGGCAAATTCAAAATCACACAATTTAAAATGTCAATCATCTTTAATTTAATATCACAAGATTCAAAAAAAAACTTTTATTTCATAAAATTTGAGTTAAGTCAAACTAAGACACTTAAATTCGGATGAAGTAATTATAATAATCTTTGTTGCTGATGCGTCCATCAAATATCGAATCAAATTTTCACACTAAAACAAACATCAAACGAATCAGTTTTGACGAGGCGATTTAACGGAGCAGATCTTTTGTTAAATTGGACAAGAATGTACGAGATTATCTGCGACTTGACGTGACCGTATACTGTGTATTTGCAACTTGACATGACCGTATCTTTAGCGTATTTGCAACTTTTGCTAGTACTTCACATGATCTACCTACAACTCGTTTTCTATTATAGTATTACGTACTATTTTTATTATTTGGGGGCAAATCCTCTGTCAATAGCTAAAACATGGTAAAAAAAATTACGCATGAGATAGCCAGGATTAGAAGTGATGAAGCGCGGGGCCATGGTCGCGAGTTCGATCACTGCATAAACCTTGGTTGAACTCATCATCGTGGCTTCGAGTGTGGTTAATCGGTGGCGTGGTTTGCGGGCTATTGCGTCGATCGGGGTTTCTGCTGCGTACTCGAAAGAGTAGCATTGCGGGTTCGCCGTCAAAAAAAAAAACATGATAAAATTTTAGCACATCATACTCATTTAAGGTGAACATAATTTACCCTCTCCAACTATGCTTCAAAATCAAATTCATGTTAGGTTTTTTCTGATTTTCTTATCATATTTGAGTTTTTTTATGAAAGTGAAAGTATTATCATAATTATTTTTACTTTTTCTGAAAGTTATAAAATATAATTTAAGTGCTAGAGCTCCGTTTGAGGTGATTTTGTGGCTAAATTCTCGTCTTTGAATGAGGTAAGTATCTAACTTTTATTTTGGTATTTTCCCATAATTATTTTCGCGGGTTATCAATTATAAACGTGTTTGGTTTGTAGAAATTGAAGTTTTTGAGCCCTAAAGTTGAAAAATGATAAATCTTTGATTTGAGGTCAATTCATGGATGAAATTAGTTGATTTTATGGATTTAGAACCTATGGGCTATGGGAAACTCGATTTTACAATGAAATACAATTTAGATCTTCGCGTCTCGGGATTAGCCTTTTGGGTTCATTTTTGGATTTCGAAATAAGGTATAACAATATATATATTGTTGGACTCGTCTAACTTCATAGTTTATTATTTTGACTAGATTTAACTCATTTGACGAATTTAGACGCGGTAGAGCTTTCGAAAGTCTTAATCTTCGCTCAGATTGGGGTTAGGATTGTTTGGAGACATTGCTGAAGAGCAATCCGTTCGTGAGCTATAGGACTTCAAATAGAAGACAAATTGAGACTTACTAGACCCTTTATATAGTATTTTGTGTTGGTTAATAAATTAAGGGGCGTAATGGAGAATTAGGAGTCTCATACTTGTGAGGTGATGAGCACGTGTGTGGGTATCGATGTACTTAAAAGGGAAATTAAAAGGTAAAGTGGTTATACATGTGACCTTTGTAACTATCAAGGTTGGTAAGTCCATCGGTCCATACAGTTGTCCATGTAATTCAATGCGTTTTTCTCTCTTTTTATACCTTTCATAGAGGAATTTCATATATTTTCACATCTAAGATTTACATATACAACATATACCCTTGTCAAGGGGGAAATTTTTATTATTTAGATTAGGTAGGTATTTCCATTTTTTTAAAAGGGTAAAAATAAAAATTAGATTGCGCTATGTTGGATAATTTCTCATGAATTTAATGGTGCTGCATTTTTTTTCTTGACTGGAACGACTTATCTTAGTTACAAGCAATAAATAATAATGAGGAAATAAAAATTATACAATTGTTTTTGCATTTTTCATTTTTTTCATTTTTATAGGGTTATATAAATTTGAACCGTAGACCTTCTCGATAAAACAGATCAAAACGTATAAATAGGCTTATTTGAATAGAAGACCTTAGTGAGAGAGTTGAGAAGAGCTGAGGATTCCTCTATTTTCGGGGATTCTTCTTTATATGACGTAGTTGCAATCCCATCTGGGTAATGAAAGGCACAAATTCTATTCAAATGCCCTATATTCTGCACCGGAAAAATAGACTAGAGAATATTCGCATTCGGGTCAAGGTAGTTTGAACCCCAGTTAGTATTGAGATTGAGAGTCAAAAAGAGACCAGAGATCAATCATTTTACTTAGAAATCCCGTATAACTTCAGATATGGTAGGAAAGCTACAAACCAATCTTAATTCCTACATACTAAGATCCAGTTTCAAGTCCTAGGGGATTCAATTCAAACACGCATACTCTATGTCGCCTATTCTCTGATGTTCCAACCCTGAAGTCTTTTTTAATTACAGGACACCTCCAAGATATCTATTACACTGTTATTTTAAGGGGCTAACCGACTAAGACTAATAGTTATCATTATTGTTGATAGATATATAGCTTATGTCATAGAATATGACATCATGTTTTTAGCCTTTATCAGCATCTTCCCTCGTAGAGTGACGTCTTTTATAAGAAAAGACTTTCTCAGTTGAACTAAAAAAAGAACTGCTCTTTTTTTGTTGACTTTTAGCTGTGCACCATTACTGATTCGTCTGTTGTGTCTGCCTTCTATTGATCTTATGTCATTCCTTAGAGACTATGCGTTTAGCCTTCAAACCATGAGTGTGGTGCTTAAATCCACTTATATTGGTATGATTGTTGTTTACTTGGGCTATGATAGCTAGGGCTGCACAAAAATAGGACTGGACTTGTCACGCCCCAAACCTCGGGCCCGCGACTGGTGCCCTACCTGGGCACCCTTCTACCATACAACACAAGTAGACCGCGGAAGATAAATAACACTCATTTTTTAAAAAAACAAAGGCAAAGCCGGTAAGGCTGCCATCACATATATTGTCGCGCCCTTTTCCGGCCGCGGCATTTTTTAAATAAAAACTCCTGCTGCTAAATAAAAAGGGTTAGAAAATAATAAAAATGAAAGCTAAAAATGTTTTAAGAGAATGCTAAAATTGCAAAAGGTGCTAAAAGTGCAAAAGAGGCTAAAGGTGCTAATGCTAAGAAGTGCTAAAAGCTAAAGAGGTGCTAGAAATGCTAAAGGTTGCTAGGGATTGCTAAAATGTGCTAATATGCTAAAAAGATTAATTTTAAAAGCTAAAGGGTTGCTAGAATGCTGAGGTTATGAGTCGCCACCTAATTAATTTGGGTGAATTAGACACCTAAATGTTTAACTAGTTTTAAGTAAAACATTAACTCCATTTGTAGTCTGCTAAACTTAGTGAGATTACAGGTAAGGGTTCTTTATTAATCTAGAGGAAGGGTTAGGCACCTCTAAGATCCGCTAACTTGCGGTTGTCCTGCCAAACCTAGGGTAATTATTATATTTAAAGAATGCATGTTTTTAAAAAATATAAAGGATGCTTTCAAAGATATTTTATAGAAAGGGGCATGTTGATAAAAAGTTTGCAAGATTAATACTAAAAAAAACAAAGTTTCAAAGTGTGCTTTTATCATTTATAAATATATCATAGTGTTGACTTATGATCAAAGACAAGCTTTTAGAATCAAATATATATGACATAGTGCGAAAGATGATTATTTTATAGTTTTCCGATAATAGGGTTGTTCAACACAAATTGTTTATATTATGCTAATGAAAGAGCTTATGAGAAAAGTAATTTATTTTATCATGAATTATATAAAAAAAAATAATACTCTAGTCGCGAGTTGAATTGTTTAGTAAAGTTTAGATATATATGACAAGCACAAAAGACAAGCAGGTCGGAAATGAGTTTTTAATTATGAATTACTTTCCCACCTTATAAGTTTGAAACTCAGTTGTTCTAAATATCCTAAATATTACAGTAATAGAATAATTAAATTAACATAAACAAATAAATGAATGACTAGCAAGTAAAAGAAAGGATGGGGTTTGAGAGTGTTCTTTACGACGGATGACAACGTCCTATTTGTTTTCTAGGAATTTCTGAAGTGAGGATGCACATAGACGCGGGTTGCCATTTGAAGTAGCTCGTGATGAGTCTCGCCGTGAGACTCTTTATTTTGCTCCGGTGCGTGCCATATAAAAATAAGAAAGATAAGGATTAGTATATATATAATTACTTGAATCATAAAAATCTATACACATAATATATTTGCATGTAATCAGCATATAAGAATGTATAAAATGGGTGAGTAGAATGGCGCATTTGCGACAAGCGAAAGCGATGGAGTTATGGGTGCCAAAGCAATGGGTTATGGAGTGCGCGCAGCGGGAGATTTTCCTTCTTTTTCATGTGGACATGTTTAGTTGGATGTATATAGTCAATAGGTACACTTTTAAGCGGTGCAACACGTGAGTTGGTAGTGGCACCACATTAGAAAGCGATCACACAAGGTGTGAAACAAATGAGTCTTATAATTCCAATAGACAACCCCAAAGTAAAGTGTGGGCAAAATGACATTACGGCATATCAACACATCATATCTATACTTTAATCGAACAAATCGGGACAGCGGTGGGAAAACAAACACATCGGAGAGATCGTGGGATAGAAGCTAATTAGGACATGTCGGACACCAATCAACAAACAGGACAATTGCTATTTTTCTTTTAGCCTCTTTTACATCCCATCGATGTTAAATTGTGTGAGTTACAACCCAATATCATAGATGTTCAGTTTAAACAAATAAAGACACAATCGTTGTAAAAATAACACCTCGACTAAGCAAGACACAAAGAAAACCAGTTGCCAAAATGGGACCAAACTTGAGACTGAATTCAAGCTAGAGTCACCAACATGTGTATTGAAGCATTACTACGGCATGTTGACACAATTTCTCATCATATCGTGATTCTTAAGAGTTCAATATTTATGAAGATTAGGCTGCCTGTGCAAAAAAATCACTTTAGCTAGGTGCAAACCCCTTAAGAGGGCATAACATGGGCAGTTCAGTGAATAAAGGATAACAGTGAATTTTGATTGAAAAATGCAAATAAGTTTAGCTATTTCATGAAGAGTCAACAACACATTATAGTATGAGCAACATTGAATGACCTTGAAGGCATCTAACCACGGCTCATATTTTAGCAAATTGATTCAGCGAAGCGATGTGACAAACGAACGACGCGATGACTACACAATTTCCAATTTGATATTAACACCTTTTATTCGCAAGCAAAAGCGTGAAGGGCTTAACATCGATACACCACATAGCGGGCTAATCCATACGGACGTTCGATAAGCGCTAGATATTGGTCTAATCGCATTAAAATACAATTGCAGCGACAATTAACTAAGCGAGTCTTGACTAATTTGGGGATCATAAACAATCGTCGACACCAACTCGATACATAATCGATACATGTTTGAGTAAACTGAAGCATATTGAACACTAATGTAATAATGCTAACAAATATCATCAAGTGTATAATCGAACAACAGATTTGCATTAAGAGTGAAAAACTCGAAGAAAGTAGGTCAAGTTTACCTTCTCCGACAGAAGCGGCGTATCAAGTCGTCGGTCCAGTCGACGGGTTTTGGGCTTTGCGATGCGAATAGAAAGGCAATGTTTGTTTGCTGATTTTTTTGGGCTGGAATTAAAAAAAAGGGTTCGGACTTCCTATTGTTGCTGTGCTAATGGTCTAGGTGCTGAACCCTAACTCTTGATGCTCTGTCCATTCTTGCTGCCGAACTCCCTCTCTGTGAATCCCCGATCGATGCCTCTGGGTCTCCTTTCGATTGCCTTTGCATGTTCTTATATAACCCCCATTTGGGTTCCAAATTAGGTAAATAAATAAGGCTGATACTTGTGCTTGATTGGTATGCGATTTGGTTCAGTTTCGAAAAGATTTTTGGTGCGATTTTAGGGATTTGGGTGATGAATATGGTAAGGAAATCGTTGGCTGGGAGTGTGGATAAAGGAAAGCCCGGATTCTCCGGCGAGAAATCCGGGCTAGGATCTTGGCGGCGATGGGGGAAGGGGCGGCGACTAGGGTTCTTCGTTTAGGATGATGAGGAGGGCTGAAAGGAAAAGTGAAGGCTGCTGGGGCTTCTGCGGGTAATGAAGAGGCGGTGTGGGCTGTGGTGCGATCGACGAATTGGGCTGGCGTGGGTAATGGGTAATTGAAATTTGGGTAGAATTAATTAGGGTATTAGATTAGTTAAGTTATTTAATTAATTAGTGGTAAAGTAAATTAATAAATGATTAGATTATTTTAGGTGCTTTATTAATCTACTTGTCATAATAAATAAATGCGGGCGTGTTATTTAATTAGTGCTTAATATTTTAGAATGCGGCGCTATTATTAACAATCTTATTATGCGAAGTTAAATTAAATTGAATAGAGTTTGTGTCAAATTATTTAAATACTAAATGCAGGTATGATATTTAAGAATTGTTTAAAGCTTTTTAAATGCGACGCTATTAAATGCACGTATTAGATTAAAATTGATTTTAAATTACAAATGATTACTAATAAATGCGGCTATGCTACCTGACAGGCTGACACGACGTTATCGCTAAATTATTTATTTTATGCATTCATTAATTACTTAAAAAATTACGACAAAGCTTAAAGTTAGTAAGCGCGGGCGCGGGACTCTAAATGCGTAAGACGCGATGCTATTGTTAAATTATTATTATGCCTGTATTTAATGGTTTATTTGTTGCATTTTATTATAAAAATCCTAAAAAATTATTTTACAAAAATTAGTGTAATTTTATGGTTAATGGTAGACCGGGTGAATAAAGGTGTCGTCGGATGTCCTCTTTGTATGGAATGATGGAAGAATCTTGGACAAAGGCGTTGACTCATAGCGATTGTCTCGATCAGTGCGAAATCTTTGGCGGTAAGTGCCAAAATCAAAAGCGTCGATGTCGAGTTATGGCGACCTGGTTACTATCCGGTCAGCTAACGCGGACTCAAGATGTCGGTGTCGAGTTATGGCGACCTTTGGCTACCATCGTCAAAACACGAGCGGGCTAATGCGGGCTTAAAAATGTCGATGTCGAGTTATGATGACCTTTGGGTTATCAAAAAGTAAAGAAAATAAGCGGCTTGAACACAGGGTGTCTGCTATGGCTTGTGGTCTTTGGGTTCTCGGTGGAAGCGAGTGGACGGCGGCAGGCGGCCACGCGATCGTTGGGAAGGTTGGCCCCAGTTGCCGGTTATTGTAGAAAAATCCACGTTGTGCTCCTAACTGCTGCGTGCTAAGACTTGAACAAGCGGTTAGTGCATAAGCGCTAAGGCAAAATAATTTTAAAAACAATGTAGCGTGAATAGAAAAGGTTATCACGCAAAGCGCGATGCTGTTGTGTTGATGCGATTTTGCGAATCTTTGTGATTTCGTCGGGCGTGTTGCGATTGTGAGCAGCGGGTATATTGTCGCTGCGATTGTCCTTGTGTACTAAAGCTCGAAAGAGTTAGTGCATAAGCTGCAGAATAATAAAGCATGCGTAAGAAATGTAATTCGGAGTATAGAAATCGTCCTGCGTGATATCTGCGATGGCGTCGTTTGGGGTGATCGTTTCGGACTTGTCGTCGTTTTGGACGTGGCGTCGTTTTCGAATGGAGTCGTTCCGGACTTAGTCGTTTCGGACTTGGCGTCGTTTTTGGACTTGTCGTCGTTTGGACTTGTCGTTTCCGGACGTGGCGTCGTTTCGGCCTCGTTATCGTTTGGACTTGGCGTCGTTTTGGACTGGCGTCGTTTTGGACTGTCGTCGTTTTGACTTGTCGTTTTGGACTTATCGTCGTTTCGAACTTGTCGTCGTTTTGGACTTGTCGTCGTTTTGGACTTGGCGTCGTTTTGGACTTGTTGCTTTGCTCGCGTAGACTAAAGCTCGAGAAGAGTTAGTGCATGCTTGCTTAAGGCGAATAATAAAGCATGAATGATAAAAATGCAATTTTGAGAATAGAAAATCTTCCTTGTATAGATGTAATATCTTGATGATGGCGTCGTTTTGGACTTGCTTTGTCGATAACGTCGTTATGCGGGCGTATTCTTTGTTGGCGTCGTTGCGTGGACTTCTTGATTACGTCGTTATGCGGGCGTGTTCTTCTTGGCGTCGTTGCATGGACTTCTTTTTACGTCGTTATGCGGGCGATGTTCTTCTTTGGCGTCGTTGCATGGACTTGCGATTCGTCGTTGTCTAGGCGATGTTCTTTTGGCGTCGTTCGTGGACTTCTTGACACGTCGTTATGCGGGCGTGTTGTTCTTTGGCGTCGTTGCGTGGACTTGCGATTACGTCGTTGTTTGGGCGATGTTCTTCTTGGCGTCGTTGCGTGGACTTCGATTACGTCGTTATGCGGGCGATGTTCTTCTTTGGCGTCGTTGCGTAGACTTGTTGTCTTGATAACGCGTCGTTGCTGGGCGATATTCTTCTTTGGCGTCGTTGCATGGACTTCTTGATTACGTCGTTATGCGGGCGTGTTCTTCTTGGCGTCGTTGCGTGGACTTCTTGATTACGTCGTTGTTTGGGCGTGTTCTTTGGCGTCGTTCGTGGACTTCTTGATTACGTCGTTATGCGGGCGTGTTCTTCTTTGCTCTGTAGAATAAATGCTCGCAAGCTAAGCGAGAAAGCGTTAGTGTATACTGTTTAAACAAAATGATAAATATATATGAGAAGTGCAATTTTATGGATAGAGATGTCATCCACGAGATGTTGTCTTTGCGGACATCTTTGACGTTGCGGTGACAGTGCCATGATGCCTTTCTTTGTGTGCGTCGTGGGTTGCCAATTTGACTTTATTCTCGAGTTGATCGCTAGGTTTTGTTGCGGAACTACGAACTTTGATTAGGCCGTTGATGCCGCTTTCTGCTGCTTTGCTCTTTGCTGCGGACTTTGGATTGTTGCAATCCTCTGCCTTTCTTTACATTTAGTATGAAAAGACTGCGCTCAAAGAAAATTTTGTGAGTTTTGGAAGTCGATTCGCGTTGACTTTGCGCTTGTTCCTTGATATCTGCGTGCGCTTGTTTGGACTTACGACCCGCAGTTTCCTACTTGTCGATTTTGAAAAGGTATACGGCACAAATGAGTCTCAATGTAGTTGCTTGTAGGTTATGTATATTCTTGTCATTTTCAAAGCGAGGAAAGTTTCTAATGGTGTGACAAGAGCGGATTTAGGCGCTACGTATCCCGTGAGGAATCGGTCGAGCGTAGTTCATTCTGGCGAATATTGGGTGAAATTAAAAATTTCTAGATGTGGGACTGCCGAGGCGGCGCTTTGCGTATCCACTAAGGAATCGGTCAAGCGTAGTTCATTACAAGCAAAACGAAAGAAAACATTATTAAAGCTTAAAAATGAGTTTATAAATTATCTTGCTAAAATAAATTGTTTTTCCTATCCGACTCTGGCGGACGAGAGCGAGTGCAAATCAATCAATATGCGCCCGTACTGCCGTGGTTGGAGTCTTCGTGCTCTGCTGTCGGTATCTCCTTCTTTTGGCTGCGTGCTGCTTGGATAAATAAGCGATTCGAGCGGGCGAGGTTACGCAAGGAACACCTCTCTTCGCTTTGGGGTTCATTGTACTCGTTGGGGTAAGCCTCCTCCTTTGAATGACTCTCCTTGATCGACTCCTTACTTTGTCTCTGGCGTATAACACCTTCCGCGTCGTGTCCAGATGGCTCGAATGGTATGCTGCTTTTGTTTCCATCATGAGCTTTGGACTTGGGATTGGGCACGATGCTGGAATTGCGAGTATCCTGCAAACCTCGACCTCTGCACAAGCTGCGATAAAGGCTCGGCTAAATGGGCGTATATTTTGGTGGCCTTTATGTAGTATTTAGGCGGGTGTGAAGATATTTGGTGGGCGGGCTTGTGGGCGTATACGTATGGGTATCATGAAAAGGTTGCCACGTCATTCACGATAAGGGGTTTGTGGTGGCCTTTGGTTCGTGTTTAGTTGAGATCGTTAGGCGTTCGGTTTGTGTGGGATATATGGGTGCATTGTATATTGGTGAATGGGATATGTGGCAATGCGGTAATAATTTGGAGATTTTTGTTGTTTTGGTTATTTGCGGTGTGAGTGCTCTGGTGAGGTTCTTGAGCCTTTTGATTTCGACTGCGAGGTTGCCGTTTGTTGTGGTAATTGTGCGAGTTGCTCATTTGGATCTATCTTTGTCTTTCTCTCCTGAGACCTCTGCTTTGCTTATAGGAACGAGCGAGTTAGGCTTCGTTCCTCGGATGTCCTTGAATCGATCATGTTCTTTGGACCGTTACCTTTGATCTTGTGAAATATTGATGCTCTGCCGTTGCTTAGTCAAATCTGAACCGACTTTGGGAGGATGATAAATCTTTCTAAAAATGCAACAAGCGGTGTTAGCATAAAGCCATAATTTGCAAGTATGTAGCGGATATATCACATGCTTACGTTGAGCGTTTCCTAACATGCGGGGACCTCTTTTATGCGGAGGTAAGCCTAGCGTCAACTTATGCGAGATTATGTGGATTTGTCCAAGTCGTCAACTATAATGCCTTTGTTGGAAATGGCGACCAAATGACGGTGCCTTTTCCCGATTTCAGCATGTCATGATTGGGCTTGGATTTATCTGTCATTGTCACGCTACACATAATATCTTTGGTTGGTCGTTGGGTTGAGAAACCCGCGACAAGTTTAGTGTCTTCCTAATTGTGGTGTCGATGCGAGGCCAGCTAAGGTAAATGCGTCGTACTAAAATAAAGGTGGTATAGCTACATCTTAAGTTTCTAAGATTTGGTTTTCTAGGCGAGTTCGGCGGACAACTCAGTGAGAAGGCTACGGTGATCGACGAACCGATCTAACTCATGCGCTTGAACTCTCTTAAAATTTGGGTATTTGAAGAAATTTGCGGGTGCGAAGCACGCCAGCGTGAGTGTGTGATTGTGTGAATTTTCAGTGGAAGAAATATGGCGGAATGCGGTTTAAGGAAAGCGATAAGGTGTAAAAATAACAAAATACAACACAAAATTAAATGCACAATAATTGCCAAATAATTATCCTAGGTGCATTGTGGTTAGAACCTAAAATCCCAGTGAGTCGCCGTTATTTGCGCTTTTCCGTAGCGGCATTTTTAAATAAACTCCTGCTGCTCGAAATGCAAAGGGTTAGAAAATAATAAATGAAAGCTAAAAATGTTTTAAGAGAATGCTAAAATTGCAAAAGGTGCTAAAAGTGCAAAAAGAGGCTAAAGGTGCAAAATGCTAAGAAGTGCTAAAAGCTAAAGAGGTGCTAGAAATGCTAAAGGTTGCTAGGGATTGCTAAAATGTGCTAATATGCTAAAAAGATTAATTTTAAAAGCTAAAGGGTTGCTAGAATGCTAAGGGTTCGCGGAGTCGCCACCTAATTAATTTGGGTGAATTAGGACACCTAAATGTTTAACTAGTTTTAAGTAAAACATTAACTCCATTTTGTAGTGCTAAACTTAGTGAGATTAGGTAAGGGTTCTTTATTAATCTAGAGGAAGGGTTAGGCACCTGCAAGATCAGCTAAACTGCGGTTGTCACAAACCTAGGGTAATTATTATATTTAAAGAATGCATGTTTTTAAAAAATATAAAGGATGCTTTCAAAGATATTTTATAGAAAGGGGCATGTTGATAAAAAGTTTGCAAGATTAATACTAAAAAAAACAAAGTTTCAAAGTGTGCTTTTATACTGTTTATAAATATATGCCGTGTTGACTTATGATCAAAGACAAGCTTTTAGAATCAAATATATATGACATAGTGCGAAAGATGATTATTTTATAGTTTTCCGATAATAGGGTTGTTCAACACAAATTGTTTATATTATGCTAATGAAAGAGCTTATGAGAAAAGTAATTTATTTTATCATGAATTATATAAAAAAAAATAATACTCTAGTCGCGAGTTGAATTGTTTAGTAAAGTTTAGATATATATGACAAGCACAAAAGACAAGCAGGTCGGAAATGAGTTTTTAATTATGAATTACTTTCCCACCTTATAAGTTTGAAACTCAGTTGTTCTAAATATCCTAAATATTACAGTAATAGAATAATTAAATTAACATAAACAAATAAATGAATGACTAGCAAGTAAAAGAAAGGATGGGGTTTGAGAGTGTTCTTTACGACGGATGACAACGTCCTATTTGTTTTCTAGGAATTTAAAGTGAGGATGTACGTAGGCGGTTGCCATTTGAAGTAGCTCGTGATGAGTCTCGTAGTGAGACTCTTTATTTTGCTCAAGTGCCATATAAAAATAAGAAAGATAAGGATTAGTATATATATAATTACTTGAATCATAAAAATCTATACACATAATATATTTGCATGTAATCAGCATATAAGAATGTATAAAATGGGTGAGTAGAATGGCGCATTGTATTCGACAAGCGACAAGCGATGGAGTTATGGAGTGCACGCAGCAAGCAGGGTTATGGAGTGCGCGTGAGGAGATTTTCATGCTTTTCATGTGGACATGTTTAGGCTGGATGTATATAGTCAATAGGTACACTTTTAGCGGTGCAACACATGAGTTGGTAGTGGCACCACGTTAGAAAGCGATCCGCAGGTGTGAAACAAATGAGTCTTATAATTCCAATAGACAACCCCAAAGTAAAAAGTGGGCAAGCGACGATACGGCGTATCAACACATCATATCTATACTTTGTCGAACAAATCGGGACAGCGGTGGGAAAACAAACACATCGAGAGATCTGTGGGGATAGAAGCTAATTAGGACATGTCGGACACGATCAACAAGCAGGACAATTGCTATTTTTCTTTTAGCCTCTTTTCGTCCATCGATGTTAAATTGTGTGAGTTACAACCCAATATCATAGATGTTCGGTTTAAACAAATAAAGACACAATCGTTGTAAAAATAACACCTCGACTAAGCAAGACACAAGAAAACCGGTTGCGAAATGGGACGAACTTGAGCCGAATTCAAGCTAGAGTCACGTGTGTATTGAAGCATTACTACGGCATGTTGACACGATTTCTCATCATATCGTGATTCTTAAGAGTTGATATTTATGAAGATTAAGTTTGTGCAAAAAAATCACTTTAGCTGAGTGCAAACCCCAAGAGGGCATAACATGGGCGATTCGGTGAATAAAGGATAACGATGAATTTTGATTGAAAAATGCAAATAAGTTTAGCTATTTCATGAAGAAGTCGACAACACGTTATAGTATGAGCAACATTGAATGACCTTGAAGTAACCACAACTCATATTTTAGCAAATTGATTCAGCGAAGCAATGTGACAAAACTCACTACCGCAATTTCCAATTTGATATTAACACCTTTTATTCGCAAAGCAAGCAAAGGGCTTAACATCGATACACCACATGGGCTAATCCATACAGGCGTTCGATCGCTAGATATTGGTCTGTCGCATTAAATACAATTGCAGCGACAATTAACTAAGCAGTCTTGCGGTAATTTGGATCATAAACAATCGTCGACACGACTCGATACATAATCGATACATGTTTGAGTAAATGAAGCATATTGAACACTAATGTAATAATGCTGCAAATATCATCAAAGTGTATAATCGAACAACAGCGATTTGCATTAAGAGTGAAAAACTCGAAGAGAAAGTAAGTCAAGTTTACCTTGCGACGAAGCGGCGTATCAAGTCGTCGGTCGGTCGCGGGTTTTGGGCTTTGCGATGCGAATAGAAAGGCAATGTTTGTTCTTGATTTTTGGAATTTGGAATTAAAAAAGGTTCGGACTTACTATTGTTCTTTGTCTTAATGGTCTAGGTCTTTGAACCACAACTCTTGATGCTCTGTCGTTCTTCTGCTGCGAACTCTCTCTGTGAATCCGTCGATGCCTGCAGGTCTCCTTTCGATTGCCTTTGCATGTTCTATAACCGTTTGGGTTCCAAATTAGGTAAATAAATAAAGTGATACTTGTGCTTGATTGGTATGCGATTTGGTTCAGTTTCGAAAAGATTTTTGGTGCGATTTTAGGGATTTGGGTGATGAATATGGTAAGGAAATCGTTGGCTGGGAGTGTGGATAAAGGAAAGCCCGGATTCTCCGGCGAGAAATCGGGCTAGGATCTTGCGGCGATGGGGAAGGCGGCGACTAGGGTTAACCGTTTAGGATGATGAGGTGAAAGGAAAAGTGAAAGTGCTGGGGCTTACTGCGGTAATGAAGAGGCGGTGTGGGCTGCGGAGTCTGGTCGACGAGTGGGCTGCTTGTTTGGCGTGGGTAATGGGTAATTGGGCTGGGTAGAATTAATTAGGGTATTAGATTAGTTAAGTTATTTAATTAATTAGTGGTAAAGTAAATTAATAAATGATTAGATTATTTTAGGTGCTTTATTAATCTACTTGTCATAATAAATAAATGCGGGCGTGTTATTTAATTAGTGCTTAATATTTTAGAATGCGGCGCTATTATTAACAATCTTATTATGCGAAGTTAAATTAAATTGAATAGAGTTTGTGTCAAATTATTTAAATACTAAATGCAGGTATGATATTTAAGAATTGTTTAAAGCTTTTTAAATGCGACGCTATTAAATGCACGTATTAGATTAAAATTGATTTTAAATTACAAATGATTACTAATAAATGCGGCTATGCTACCTGACAGGCTGACACGACGTTATCGCTAAATTATTTATTTTATGCATTCATTAATTACTTAAAAAATTACGACAAAGCTTAAAGTTAGTAAGCGCGGGCGCGGGACTCTAAATGCGTAAGACGCGATGCTATTGTTAAATTATTATTATGCCTGTATTTAATGGTTTATTTGTTGCATTTTATTATAAAAATCCTAAAAAATTATTTTACAAAAATTAGTGTAATTTTATGGTTAATGGCTGGACGGGAGGGTCAAAATTGGGTGTCAACATATATAATACCCAAATGGGTCTACACTATACAACAATGTAAATACAACTCACGCGATCCGACCAGCATATGAACCTCTAGAGTTTGGACAAATACTATGGCGGGACGAGGCTCGCGTACCCTGAATATACTAGCCATAATGACAAGCTCGAACATGAGCTATCCCGAAATCTTGAACAAGGATCTAAGCTCGCGGATCCTGTTGATACCTAAACTGCGGACATGAGCGGCCACGAAGAGGCGATAACAAGTACTAAGTATGTATATGAAATAAATCGATGCAAGATCATAACTGTACAAAGAATGACATGGACAAGTATGAAAATCAAATATCAGATCCTACCGTGTCATATAAAATAAGAGTCAATTGTACCTTGTATCACTGTACCCATGTACTACTGTATCACTGTATCGTTGTACTACTGTATAAAATGTATCACTTCCAAGATATACAAATCATGTCAAATCAGGGACACCTGCCCCCAGAATCATTATGCAATTCTAACCATGGATCTTAAACCATGATATAAAAGCATGCGTGGAATTCGCCATCATCAATCGGCGTGTACTAAGTGTAATTATAACCGTCATCGAGAAGCATGCCATACCATTTCAAAATATGAAAGCCATGTCGAGTCGTCCTCAACCGAATCATTATGCAATCCTACTCATGAGACTTTTTCACTCGCATGAGACTCGAACCCGCATGGATCTTGTAGACCCGCAATGAGTATATATCTATACCCGCATCATGGAGAGCTAGTCCATGGAATAATATCATGGGACTCGAACCCGCATGAGTTCTTGGACCCGCATGAACATATATACTTGCTCGCATCATGGATCGCAAGTCCATGGAATAATATAGTAATGTTGCCGGCCCCCTAGTGAGGGACGCAGTGATGTGAAAATATAACACTTGCACGAATGACTATATGAGCAAACATATGCAAGTTAAAATAATCTTTGACTCTCATTATCATAAAATGAAATAACCATCATTTTAGTAAACCAAGACAATACCATGCCTTTCCTTTAAACCGAGACAATTACCATGCCTTCTTTTCAACATAACCAAGACAATTACCATGCCTTAGCATCAACATAACCAAGACAATACCATGCCTTATTTTAAAATAACCAAGACAATTACCGTACTTTCTTTTCAACATAACGAAGACAATACCATGCCTTACCTTTAAAATAATCAAGACAACTCCATGCCTTCTTTAAAACAACGAGAACTTAACACGTAGTATCAAGATATTTCCATTTTTTTACAATCGAGTTACTACCATTTTAAACTCAAGTAATTTATACTTTTCAAATCAATTCAAGTATACTTTATACGAAGTAATTTATACCTTTCAATTAGACATCGAGGTATTATCGAGAATAGATATAACAACGTCCGTTTAGAAACTCAAGTACTATTAATGAAATAGATAGAACTACTTCTAAAAACTCTTACCAATATCTCCCGTAAGACTCGGTAGGACTTTTAGGAACCATTTAGACGCCTTTAACACGAAACCACAACATGAATACCACTTAACTTTTAAGAGTAGAATAATTTCCTTTTTATAAAACCCCAAGACAGCACTTGTAACGTCAAGATATTTTCACGTTTAAATCAAGTACCTTATACTTTTAAAACCGGTGACTTTACCTTTTAAAATCAAGTGACTCTACCTTTTAAAATCAAGACAAGTATACTTTTAAACTCGAGTAACTCACTTTTTTAAGATCAATGCACTCGCCTTTTAAAATCAAGCCCTTTATTCCTTTAGTCAAGTAACCTATATATTTAAATCAAGACAAGTATACTTTTAAAATCAAGTTACTTTTACTTATTCCTTTCAAACAAGTAACTTATACTTTTAATTCAAGACAAGTATACTTTCAATCAAATTACTACACCTTTAGATTTTCAATTCAAGGTTTGAAATCAAGTAACTACCTTTCAAATCTCAAATCTCAAATGTAGCGTACTTTTAAATCAAGTTACTTCTCTTTAAATCAAGTCGTCTATCCTCTTTTAAATCGATCGAGTAAACCGTTCTTTTGACTTCCGTAAAGCGTTATAACTAACTTCCCGTAAAGTCATTATAACAAACTTTATGTTTGGAAAACTAAGACACTTGTCAGTTAAAATCAAGTTACTACCTTTTAAACTCAAGTACTATTTAAGAGATTAGAGCAACTTCCTTTTAAGACTCTAAGTACTTTTCTGAAATAGGAACTACTTATTTCAGCTCAAATACTATCAAGATAATTGATTTTAACAACTTCCATTTTGGAAACCCCAAAGTACTATCAAAGAAGTATATAGACCAACTTCTAGTTTAGGAAATCCAAAGTACAATCAAAGAAGTATATAGACCAACTTCTAGTTTAGAAAATCCAAAGTACTATCAAAGAGGTATATACTAAGATTAGGTTAGATAGAACTCTATAAAGGTTAAGTCAAGTATACTTTTAACACCAAAGCAAGTATACTTCAAGAAACAATTAATGTATACTCCAATAACAAGGCAAGTATACTTCAAGGAACAAGTAATATATACTCCAATAACAATCATGCCGATAGAAGGAAGGAGTTCACATACCTCGTTGGCGTCTAACCCATACGACAAGTAGCAATACGCTTGTTGACAGTCAATTTTGACCCGTTTTTGTATATTTTCGTGCAATTTTAAGTATTTTAGCACACCTCATTTTAATCGTTATTTTGCATATTTTACATAATATTCTACGTTTGTTTCTTCACAAAAATGGCATTGCATCTTTTATTTTTAAATTAAGCATATTGTCGTTGTTAATATTATGTTTTTATTATTGTTACACAGTCGTTTTATTTTAATAATATTTGCATCTTTTTAAATAATTAATTGACATCCCATTTTTTACTTTTAATCATGCATTAAACATGTTTTAAATATTGCATTTTAGTATTATTGCGTCGGCGTTGCATTTAATAATCTTGCATTTTTAAATAATTTTGTTTTAAATAATTAACGACCTTGCATTTTTGTCAAACGGTCAGTCGAAACGCAATTTGAATCAGTCGACCCAACACCATTTTTGTTTTTAATTCCATCCAAACACCTCTTTCATTTCCCCTAAAATCAAACCCACTTTTCATTTTCCCAAAACTAAACGAACCCTAAAAAAACCTACACTATAAATAAAACATTATACCAGCACCACACACAAAATCAGCCTTATCTAACCACAGACCCTCCAAAACTCACCGTCGCCCATTCACTTGCCGTCATGTGCTTGATCTCGGCGAACCCGCCATGTATACATGCTCAGCCTCAAGCTCTGGCTCGCCCTCTCTCAAAAACCTTTCCGTCGCCTGCGTCGGCGAATCACTGTTCAGCGAACCCCTGTCGTCTACACCCGTGACTCTTGGCACCTTGATAGTGAACACCGGCGACCGCGCCGTCGTCATCCTCGACACTACGCGATCGACCACCGTATGAACCACCACTGTCTGCGCCCTTCTCGGTTAAGAAACCTCACCCAAGAAATCTGTCACTGTCGTACGGGAGACTACGTCGAACTTGACGACCTCACGCGCCAGCGCCTCGAACCGTGGTAGGCGTCGCTCGGCATTTCACCGATGAAGCGACGCCACCCCTTTCCTCTTTTGATGTGTTGTTGGCTTTACGCATTGTTTGGGTGATTTTAAGTTTTAGTATTTCGTCGAGTTAAGACTCGGCGACCTAAAACAGTTTGCATTTTTGATTATCTGTTGGATGTGTTTGTCTCTTTTGGTGACATTGCTACTTATCCTTTGTCGTTATTGAATTTTCAGTTGAGGTCTTGTTTAATCTGTCGGCCTAAACTTATGCATGATTTCTTCTTTGTTTGTTTGTTGAAGATGAACTAATTTGTTTGTGTTCGTCTCTTTTAATGACCACTGTTACTTATCAGCATCTCGTTGTTGCATTTCGGTTGATGTCGGTTGAGCAGATACTACGTTGGCCAGATGAAAAAGTTATCAAATCGATTTTTGAGGCCTCGCATGATTGCAAAGCGGAAAATAAAATAAATGAAGCTTTACAGGCAAGGATGATTTCTTCCACTTACATCGGATAACCAACGTAAGCAGCGGCGAATTCATGTGCACTTGTTTAAGGTGTCTACTTTATATTTTTACATATCTGAGCCCTCAGTGTTTAAAACTATTACTTGTTTTGGCGGATCAGAAGTTTTATTTATTTTATATTTTTTTATGGTAGATGAAGGAATCGTCGATTTCCAAGGCCTCACTGCAAAAAAGCGGATTTATTTATTTTGCTTTATTTATTAATTCTTGTCATTACTTTTAAAATTATTTGTTCTACTATTAATACTTTACTAAGTGTTTATGCAGTGCGGAGATTATCTTGCCTGAAGGCCTAAAAGGGCTAAAAGATATCAGGAGCTTTATTTTATGTCATATTTAATTTTAAGCTTTTATTATTTTTGTATTGCATTTTATTTTAATTATAAATTATTAAAAATGCTTAGAATAGTTAGAATAAAGGGCAATAAATAATTAACCTAGGTTTGAGCGAATAACGCAAGTTAAGCGGATCTTAAAGGATCTAACCCTTCCCTTTAGGATAATAAAGAATACGATCGAATCTCACTAATTTATGAGACCGTTAAATGGAAGTCAATTGCGGTATTTTTATTGCAATAAACTAAGTGTCTAATTCCTTTATAATAATTAGGTGGCGACTTTAAAATACATTTAGGAATCAACCATACGTGGTACTCCGTTTCGACTCGGTTAAAATGGGGTGTTCTGGCCATGGCGACTCTGTTTGAGGATATCGGTTCTTGATCATAATATACTCGGAGTTAATTAAATATTGCACTTTATTTTGCTTTTATATTTGTTGTAAATATTTTATATTGTTTGCTTTTATTTTGTAATTAACTACTTTAATTGCTACATTCTTTTATTGCTTTCCTTAAATTGTCATTAGTTCATATTTCTCCATTCGGAAAATTAACACTATCACACCCTGGCGAGGTGCGCTTGAGTGCGTCGACAAAATTCTTTCTTGAAACCCAAATTTAGGAGAGTTGGTAATGAGCGGAGAATCAGGTCAATAGGTGGCAGCGTGCCTTCGCTCGAGTAGTCAGCTCGGGAACCATTTTGTCTAGTAAGCCAAATCTTAGCAAAATTAAGATAGAGCTATACCACATTTTTAAGTCGTGCATGCATCGCCTAGGTGTGTCGATCCTTGTATCGTTTCCACGATTAGAAAATCCACCAAATTGTCGTTGGGTTTCCTGACCCAGCGACCCATGCATATATGTGTGGCGTGATAATGATAGGCGGATCAAGCACGTGACACGCGAAATTGGAAAAAGTGCCGTCGTTTGGTCGCCATTTCGACAAAACATTGCGGTTTAGCGGCTTGGACTTATTTATCATAATCTCGCGTATTTGGCGTTTAGGCTCACCACGGCATAAGGGAGGTCCCAAGCATATTAGGGACGCAGCTTGATTTGCGTGTTTTTGTTTATTATTGTTTGTAAGCTGCAACTCTGTACATATTATTTAATTCAATAATTGCTCTTTTGTGATTAGGGCTCGAGCATTTGCATTTTGCACTTTTTGCTCTCACATTTCAATCGGGACTTCTCTTTGTGTAATCACTCTTGAATAAGCGACTTGGACTTTGTGAAGCATCGACCACGATCGGTCGAACCAATGAAGTCTCGACTATGGTCACGCGCCATTTTGTTATTTTGTCATTTTCCCATCTACTTTATTTCTCATATTTTTGCGGGAAACGATCCTGCATGAATAGTCGAAGCGTTCGAAAAAGAAAAAAAAATTAAATCACGAGGCGAGAATTATGTTGACTAATAGAAGTCGGTTTATACGATTCAACGAGACATCGCTCTCGATTCTTTTATACTTTGTATTTTTATTCATATTTGCAAATTAAATTAATATGTTTAGCGTAAATTACATAGTTTTTAGCATATCATGCATTCTGACATAATTATTCGAACTACGGCGTGTCGATTCTCGCCATGCGGTTGTGATCGTAAGCGACTCATTTTGGGTTCGACACCACAAAATAAAAAAAACAAAAAAACAACAAAACAAAAAAAAACATTTCGCTCATGCATCTCATTCATCATGTTCTCGGGCATTCATTTTACTTTGCATTCGTCCACGATGGACAATCATTTTCTTTGCATAGCTTTACATTACCGTCCTTTCATTGATAAATGCTTTTCAAGCATGCGTTTAAACATATTTGAATGAACTACATACGCTTTGATTCCTCGGCGGGATACGTGGCGACCACATTCGGGTTCGGTACCATTTAGTCTAAAAAAATACAAAAAAATACTTTATTCAAAAGAAAGAAAAAATGTATATTTTCTTCAAAAAATACAAAAAAATGTGTTATTCAAAAAATACAAAAATATTTTGTAAGTATTATTGTTTGACTTTGTTAATACCAACACAGTTACAAATGTGCATAAACAAAAAAAAAAAAAAAAAAAAAGACATTTTTTTTTAGTATTATTGTTTAACTTTGTTGATACCAACACATTTAGGGTTGTGCATAAAAAAAAACAAAAAAAAAAACAAGTGATAATCAGTATGGGTTGACTTTGTGGTAAACCATAGATTAACTTTACCTCTTATTCATACATGGATGACATTGTCTTGCGTGTTTCAGATAAGAATGAAACCTGCGTACGTTTCATTATGCATTGTGTGGTGAGTGTTTGAATAAGTTCAATTGCATTGCGTTGTGATCTAGAACTTGCTGAATGTTTGTTGGTGAAATCTGAGTAACACTCGGTGGAAATGATCGTAGGCTTTCTTTGACGTTTGAGCCTTTCAACCTACGAAATAACATTATCCTAGATACACCTTTGAGCCTAAAACTTATTCTTTGACAATAGCGTATTACATATAGCCTACGTGCGTAGCATTATCCCTCTCTTGGCAGTCTCTCGAGTGCTTTAGAAATGTGCAAGTGGTGACAAAATTCTGTTGAAGTTTGCAAGACAAAAATTGTCAAAGTCTCGAAAGAATGAAAGCGACGACTTCACGTAAAGAGGAAATCAAAAGCCTGATAAAAAAAAAAAAAAAAAAGGGAATACATAACAGAGAAAAAAAAGAGGGCTCGAAATGAAAGATTCAAAAGAAGTCAATCTGAGAAAAGCGGGACAAAAGAAAGCAAGTCGGCGTTAAAACACACAAATATCAAGCATGGGCGTAGTCGACTCTCGAGGAATGATTAGTCACTTTTACCCGAATGATATCCATTCCTTTCACCAAGCCTACATTACAAGCGTGACAAGCCTACGTGATCTTATCACGAGGGTTCTCGCATTAGTGGATACTTACATGACGGCCGAGCCTATGGTATCACGATTGCATGTATTGAACATCTTTTTGAGTGTGGCGCAATTCTCTCAGCGTCCCAAAATTCAAAATCTGGAATATATGTGTGAGATGGGACCTTCTTTGATGAGGCATTTGAAGCGTGAGATTACGTTTAGTTGAAACCTTGGATCGCAAAGTGTGTGTCGACACTCGGGTATGTTTGGTCTTATACGGCATCGTGAATTACACGAGTCAATCTCGGTTAGGCGAAAACAATAAAAGAACATCCTTATGCACAATACTAATTGTTGGTATCAGCCCGAGCGTAGCGTAATGCTTCCATTTTTCAAAAAAAAAAAAAAAAGCAACAAAATCGTATTACATAAAATTATTTTGCATCACGAACTACGTCTTGACACGATTCCCTCGGCGGGATCGTGGCGACCAATGCATCGGTCGGTCCGCGTCATTTAAAATCATAAAAATTCTTATTTTTGCGGCATGAACTACGTCTTGACGACTCCTCGGCGGGGATCGTGAAGCGACCAGCGTCGGCCGGTCGCGCGTCGAAATATTTCTTCCTTGTTTACGCACATGACTCGATTTTGTCCATTGGAGTTAGCATCCTCACGTATTTTGCATCCATTACTACTACGTATTTTGGGTTGCATTCTCATCTACTCGATTATACATTGTCCATATTCGCGTTAGCTTTTCATTCATTATAAAAAAAAAAAAAAATGCTTACGATCGCCTTGATAGCGTCAGATGAAACCTTACCAGTTCAACATCTTCGTTACCGAAAGTAGGACATTTTAAAATTCGGTGCAAGAAAATGGCAATAAACGGAAAAGCGCCAACTAGGTCTTGATGCAAACGAGAATCTGGCGTCGAGCCAAAGCTTCTGAGTCGGCGCTAATCAACCACTCATTTCCTAAAAACTCACAAGTTTTCTTTGAGTGCGGATCTTCATGCTCGGCAAAGCGGGAACCTGAGGTAGGCCCGTGCGGTTACAAGCGCCTGGCGTCTATCACGGTGATGGCAGCTATCTCGACGAATGACGGTCATGGCGCGAATCGCCACAAACGATCGCATTTCATTTAAGCTGTCTGGCCAACCCGTTCGTATTTAAATCATCTGACGAGCATGCGTCGGCGTCCATGCAGCAGCGCATACTTTCATTTTAAGCCTATCTGGCGGCCGTTTATGTTTTACGTCCGTCGCGTGAGCATGTCGCGTGCGTCAACAGCGTCATTTCATTTTAAGCCTATCTGGCGGCTTCGTTTATGTTTCGTCCGTGCAACGGCGAGCATCTGCGCATCGCGTTAAATGCCGGCAGCCCTTTTTTAAGCCCGTACGTCGCCGGCCGTTACGTATTTACGTCCATGCAGCGGCGACGTCTGCGTCGCGTCATGCAGCGGCGCTATTTCATTCAAAGCCCGTCTGGCGGCCGTTCGTGTTTAAATCTGTCTCGACGGCGGCGAACATCTGCATCGTGTCGTACGGCGGCGTCTTTTCATTTTTAGCCTATGCAGCGGCTTCGTTCATGTTTTAGTCCATTGCAGCGGCGAGCGTCTGCATCGGCGATCCGTACAACGGCGCCTTTTTCATTTTAAAGCCAGCGTTCGTGTTTCGTCTCTGTCGGCGGCAATGTCTGCATCTGCACATCAGCGTCCGTGCAACGCGCGCCTTTTCATTTTAAAAAAAGCCCGTCTGGCGGCCGTTCGTGTTTCGTCCATCTGGCAGCCAGCGCGCATCTGCATCGGCGTCCATGCAGCAGCGCCTTTTCATTTCATATAAGCCTATCTGCGGCTTGATCGTTATGTTTAAATCCGTCTGGCAACATCTGCGGCGTCGGCAGCGTCGTCTTTTCATTAAGCTGTCTGGCGGCTTCGTTTCGTATTTTAAATCCGTGACGGCGAGCATCTGCGTTCGCGTCACGAAAATGGCGATCCTTTCATTTCGCCTATCTGGCAACCATTCATGTTTCCGATCCATACGGCAGCCGAACGTCGCATCGCGTCGCGTGCAGCGACGCCGCATTTCATTTTAAACTGTCTGGCAACCGTTCGTATTAAGATCCGTCCATGCGGCTGAGCATCTGCGTCGGCGTCTATCTGGCAACGGCGATCATTTCATTTAAGCCTGTGCGGCCGTTCGTGTTCGTCTGTCTGCGGCAGCAGCATCTGCATCAGCGTCCGTGCAATAACGCCTTTTCATTTTTAGCCTATCTGGCGGCCGTTCATGTTTAAGTAAATGCAACGACGCATCTGCGTCAACGGCGTCATTTCTTTTAAGCCTATCTGCGGCGTTCATGTTTCGATCTATGCAACGACGAGCATCTGCGTCGCGTCGTGCAACGGCGGCGCGCACTTCATTTTACCTTTAGCCTGTCACGGCCCGGCCGTTAATGTTTAAATCGTCTGACGTGACGCAAGCGTCGGCGATCAGCAGCGTCATTTCTTTTAAGCCTATTGATGCGCGTAATATGCCACGCATACTTAAGCGCAAAGTGCTGCGTTATCTCGTATCAAGTAGTATAGTCTTAGATAAGGCCCGAATATTCCACTCAGAGATTGAGTTGAAGTACCGATTATCTATTTTCTACTAGTATCTGTTTGGTGAATTAATACTTGATTGGTTGTTTATAACTAAGAATTATTAAAGATAAGTAAATATAAAGAATTATTTCAGATGTGATGAGAATAGGGCTTCCATGTATCCTTACTATCCGTTTATGTTACTTGTTAATGCATTACTTATGGTGTTAACCTTCTTTTGGAAAGCGAGGTTCTGAAATCGTTTTATACTCCAGATTTAGAGTTATATAAACACTCTTTGACCCCAGGTATTGTTCGCTTACCTAACTTTCGATAAGGGTAACTCACCATCAGGAGGATTAGCACCAAAACCCTGAGTTGGATTGTGGTAAAGCTAAAGCGCGATCCTTGAAAATTAGAGGGTTGTTAAGCCTATAAAGTAATATTCTGAAATCTAATTGAGGTATTTTAAATCATTTCGAGACAAAATGCACTTGACTTACGGCGTATTCACAATCCCATTTTTGACGATCGATTAGAAATCATATAAGTGATAACTAGTTGTCAATTAATTACGAAGTTCAGCCCCGATTATTGGATAGATCTACGCGATAAGAAAAATAACCGTAAGCGTCGTTAATTTTATAACATAAGGTTCGAAATTACACGACATGCAGAAAGAAGCCACCCTTAAGAGAATTGGTTCTAGCCGTTGTCGCGCTAAGAACTAATTCAATATTTAACATCAAAGCTGGAAATAAAAGAAAAGAAAAAGAAAAAGAAAACAACTAAACTAGAGCGAGACTCCAGCCCAGCTTCATCGAGAAGTTGTGTTGTGGAATATTTACAAGTGGAGTGGTGGATGGATGGATGTAGAATGGTGAATGGTGGAATGGAGAATGGTTGGAAGAATCGAGAATTCTTACAGTAATGGTGTAGAGTATTTATAGCGAAGAATCCTTTAGGTGAAGGGTTAAGAATTTGTAGGAAAAGAGAAAAGTTTAGGTAGAATCCTTTTTTTGAGGAAGGTTTAAGGTAGGGAGAGAAAAGTTATTAGGTAGGAAAAGTTATTAGAATCCTTTTAGGTAGGAGGTTTTAGGGTAGGAAAAGTTATCCACTTTAGGAAGGAAAAGTTATCCACTAGAGAGAAAAAATAATCACTTTAGGGATTACAGAAAATATGTCAAATATGTAGCTCAGGACTTAGCATAAATCCAGCGTCGGCGTATGTAGCATGATGTTTTCGCGCGCTGTATGGCCCGAAGTTCAACAACTCTCGGGACTTTGACTTCTTTAAGTATGTATGACTCTATTTTGCCGCGTTAGCTTAATATTTATTCCCTACGGCGAATTCCCGTTTTAATCGTCTTTTCTGCGTGGACCGTGCGATTTTCCTATAATTCCCGGGAACTTCTTAGACTTCGTCTCTTGTACTTTTAGTGTGCAATTCCATCTCATTTATGCTCAAATTCATCTCGCGCCATTTCTCCATTTTTTCCATTGGTATTTGCGACACGAAGGAAAACGACCACTATCTTATACTAAAGCATTCAAATAAAATGAGTAAAATACTAATTAAAAAAGACTCCAAAGTGTATATAAAATACCCAGATCAAATACTCCCCAAACAACGCTTTGCTGCAAGCCTCGAGCAAAGATAGAAAAGAAAGAAAATAAAGACTTCGAAAGAGCGAAAAAATAAAAAGACTAACGC